>OV651833.1:3801253-4339313 GCA_927349885.1 Psylliodes chrysocephalus
TAGGGTTTCTAGCTTACATTTGATTGCTTTAGACTTCAGTTCTATGATAAAGTTTTTTGTTGTCTGATTTTCTCCCTGTCTGTATGTGAAAAATTTGTACCTTTTCTTTTTCTTTGAAATATTCCTCGAATTTTTTTAAATAATATGTCTATTTTATTTTTCTCGATTTCATCGAATTTAAAAGTTGTATATACTTTAAAACAATCTTCTCCAATGTAGGTTACACATTGTGTTGGTTGGTCTTTTTGTTAACTTCTGAGGCAATTAAATAATTTTCGAAACGTGCTCTCGATAGACGCCATTTCTCAGCTACGTTTCCATCTAGTGTTAGGTTCGGGATTTCTTTGTTTTCACTCATTTTCTTTGCAACTTTAATTTTCCTTTTTATTACCTATTTTTTCTGAGTGAATTTCACTGCGCCATGTAATAAAAAGATTAGTATTCCAGGTTGATCATGAGATTTATTCATTTTATCATCGTCGGACATACATGTCAAATCGCCATTGCATTTTCAAGTCCGTGCTCGCCTCGTTGCCACATCTACACCCTGACACTGGACACCTGTTATCCCTGTCTGTATGCACAATATATACAGTTCTTACTCGATGTCTTCACAGCACTTATTCCAGCAGCTTCATTTAGTAAGGCCTTCGACTGACTCTTACTGTGTTATTTTATCAGGATGACACCTTCTTAGATGATATTCCAGCTTTGATAGTTTCATAGAGTCATTGCTCAAAATTTTGTTGCGTAAAAGGCATGTGGGTAATCGTTTGTCTGCCTTTGATGGAAGAAAGCCAAATTTTAAATATTCAACACTGTTGTTGGAATTTGAATTACAGGCCTGAATTCAAGTTCCAACTGATACGACCCCAAAGAATAATTAAAGGCTAAATCAGTACCCGTAGCACCATCTAGCGGCGAGGGGGCGGAGTGCGATTGACACAAGGTAGCGTTCTACGCTTGTGACGGGCGCATTTCGCACCCCTGCGCAGCTGAATGGTCATATATGCCGGAAGTAAGACCGGCGCGCGAATACTCGCTTGGAAGTAGCAAGGCACAAGGCACTTGTTTTGGATGTTCGCTTGTAAACGGACGTGCTAAGAAGTCCATCTGTTTTTTCTTCTCTATATCATGTGGAAACCAAAATCTTATTTGTGCTCGGAGTGGTGGCACGTGGCATAGGCCCAGTGGGTCATAGTTGACTAAGTGAACGTGATAAATAAAGGCAGTTATTATAATAAAGGATTTTCATTGAACCAGCCCTAGTGTGTCGAAGGTCTCATGAGCTGTTGCAGACAGCAAAACCAATACTCGATGTGAGGAAATGGCGGCCAGGAACTGCAAAGGGCCCATTTTCCCTCAACTGTACTGACGACACTTCTACTTAGATTCGGCCATGTTTTGTATCAATTACCTACCTGTAAATGTGTAAGTAAATACATAGAAAAAAACTTTGTTTTAGTAATCTTAAGGCGATTCAAACTTAACAGGATATGGCTATTTTAATATAATATGATTAATCAATTATTATAAATATTATGAAATAAACAAAGTTCCGGCTGCAAACTGTTTCTAATTATTAAAAGCAATAAATCGCTAAGATCCATAATAGAGTTTTATGAAAACGACTGAAAATGACTAAATCACTTATTTTAATGTGATATAAAATTATTATTTCGTTTATTATATGTTAATATATTTCTGTAAATTCTATAGAAACTTTTAAACAATATTTTAATATCAAAACTCCGCAATAATTAAATGAATTAGATAGGTAATAAAAATAAAGTAGTTCAATCTTTCTCGGCTTAAAACTATATGCATATAACAAATAGGCAGGTAGGTACTTACTTCTCCGACACTGGCAATCACTAATATCGATTCACTTTTCTTTTTGAAAGTCTGGAAACAAATTCAGTCACTGACCAACACTAATATCGATTCACTTCACTTTTCTTTTCGAAAGTCTGGAAACAAATTCAGTTACTGGCCAACACTAATATCGATTAACTTTTCTTTATGAAATTCTAGAAACAAATAGTAACGATTATCCTTGACATTCGTATTTATATTGGTGAAGAAGAATCAAACACGTTCATGCAAGATTGCAAGCACATACACTACAAGTCAATTTGCACGTATGAACAAGCGTTGCGGACGGGATGGCGGCCGGCGCGGCAACGACAAGTCTCGACGCGTTGTACTGAATATGAAATATGCAAGTTTTTACAAGTAGCAGTCGCTGAGCTTCTTAAAATATTATCTGCCTATATTGATAAGAGAAGTCAAGTCAACATTTTAGTAACTAAAATGTTGACTGTTTATATTATAAAAATAAAAAATAAAAATGAGTAATCAATTGTTTAAAGTTTAATAGTATATTGCTTCACTATCGAAACCAAATTAATTTTCATGTACCCCCGCTTACGATTGTGGACCCCATTTTTTATTACGCCCAACGTAGACCCCCGTCGAGTCTCCCGTGGACCCCTGGGGGTCCACCTGGACCACTTTGGGAAATACTGATCTAATGCATGTTGGATTTTATTGCATATTATTATAGGAACGCAAAAAAACTACCAATAACTCTTTATTTAGTAACTTTAATACAAAAACTATTCTAAAATAGGAATACTAAACATAAATTTGACCCATAAAAATAAAATAAAAAATTCTAAGTAACTTGACACTTAATTTTCGTAACAATCTGAACAAACACAAGTTATATGTTCTAAACACATAAACTTGTTACACGATCGGCATGAAAATCGAGTTGGGCTGTTTTTCTTTCTGTCTCAATAGTGGCATCTTCCCCTAATGTTCATTGGCTGTGGATCAGGTTGTGGATTTCTAATGCCAAGTATTTCTTTTATTCTCATAGATATAGTTTTGGGAATGGTCGCTTGCATTGCTCGTACGCGTAGATGCTTTTCTGCCAATTGGGATGAAAGTATATGTAAAAACTTGCGTCGTGGTAATTTTTTGTCTGGATTTTGTAATATAATACCATTGAATTAATCCCAGCTATGTTTAGAAGTGAATAGAAAATTACCATTGGCCATCGACGAGTATTCCTAGCGCAATCGTAGGCAGCACACATTTTATCTAGCCTGTCGACTCCGCCTTTAGTACCAATATAATCGATAATCATCTCTGGTTTTTTGGTCTCTGCATCAATCATATCATCATGGTGAAGACTTGATATAAGTAATACATTTTTATTTCTTTTTGGTATATAAGAGACAATTGTCATATCTCTAGTTGATGAAACCGGGTTTTTCATCCACAATTTCAACACGTATTTGTATTTTACACTTCTCGTCTTCGATATGACTAGTGGATTGTTGCTCTCCAATTCTGGTACTTGTAAAAAAAGCTATTTTCTGACATGAACAGTAATCGTTTATTAGATTATGCAACACTATATACAGTATTTTAGTAACAAAACAACCCGGTAGACCAGCTCAATTTCTTTGATCTAACACAAATTTCTAAATGTAGGTACTTACAAATGTTCCCACTTCAAATGACACATGTTTTGTGATTTATTTGATAAAACTGCCTAGGTAATTTGAATCACTAAAATTCGTGGATGTGAAAAATAGGTTGGAGTGAACGTTGGATCTGGACGTGCTTCTTACGAAGTTAAATATAATTGTTAATTTAATGGACTGTACTTTTTGATTGTTTTAATAAAACACACTTTTAATTAGTTCGGTTTATTTGCTGCTTACTGCCTTTCGCAGCGAGTCGTTGAAGTAGAATGCCATAACAATACAAGCTAACCCTTATTCGTGAGTTGGCGCTGTTGTCAACTCTTCATAAAAAATGGGGTTTTAGGAAAAATAAATTTTACATAAATTATAGCTACAAGCGTAACCATAGCCGCCAGCCTTGAAAGACTTGGCTTTCAACAAACAAACGTAGTAAACAAAGAGGTTACGCATAACTAAAGCTTGAGAACAATAACAAAAATCAAAATATATTCAAACAGAACAATAATAAAAAATAATGAAAATTAGTCCAAATTGTCACTAATTGGCAATGCACACACCTTTTGAACGGAACGCTTTACAACACTTGATGACGTTTTTACACTTACTACTCGCACAGCGCCATCTGTACCAGGATGAGTCTGAACTATGCGCCCTAACTTCCAGTTAAGTGGAGCCAGGTTGTTCTCCTTTAACAGGACCAAGCTGCCGATGAGGACATTGTTGGAAGACGATAGCCACTTGTTTCTTCTTTGAAGGGAACAGAGGTACTCGTGCGACCAACGGGACCAAAAATGTTGATTTATTTTTTGGAGCAATTGATATCTCGAGAGCCGATTTTCGGTTACTTCCTGAACGTCCACTTCAGGCAGAGCGGTGAGAGGGGAACCAATTAGGAAATGGCCCGGGGTTAAAGGAGTGAGGTCAGCGGGATCGTGTGACATTTCGGTTAAAGGCCGAGAGTTTAATACCGCCTCAATCTGAGAAAAGACAGTTGAGAGCTCTTTAAACGTCAAATGATTAGTCCCCACGATTCGCTGAGAATGAAATTTTGCCGATTTTATTGCACTTTCCCAAATGCCACCTTGATGAGGGGATTTGGCTGGTATGAATACCCAATCAATATTATTATCAGTGCAAACTTTTGAAATCCGATTATTGAGTGGAAGATTGTACATAAATTCTTGCATTTCCTTGATTTGATTGCTGGAGCCTATGTAATTGGACCCGTTATCGGAATAAATTCGTTTGCATAGGCCGCGCCGCGAAATAAATCGTTTGAATGCGTTTAAGAAAGATTCTGCAGATAAATCGCTCACCAACTCTATATGTACAGCCTTGGTGGCGAAATTATCGCGATCCGAACCTTCTAACGTTTCTAAAACTGATAATTTTTTGAGTTCCATTTTCTTAAGTTAAACCCGTAATCTGATAAAATTCTGGAAATTTCCTGGGCTATAAAAATCGCCTCAGTTTCCGTTTTACCTCCCGTGATCAGATCATCGACGTAAAAATCTCGAGCTATGATTTCACTTAAATACGGAGACCCACCCTCTATATCATGTGAAATCTGTTTCAGACAACGAGTGGCTAGAAATGAGGCCGGACCCGTTCCGTAAGTAATGGTAGTTAATTTAAAATGTTGCATTTCATCCTGTGCATTTTCGCGCCACAAAATGCGCTGTAAGTTTTGTTGATTTTTATTAACGTTTATCATTCGATACATCTTTGCTATATCCGAGGTAATTACAACATTATGCCATCTAAATCTACACAATATGGAGAATAGGTCATCCTGTATGCACGGCCCTACTTTTAGAACATCATTGAGTGCCAGACCTGAGGAAGGCTTGGCCGAACCGTCAAATACCACCCTTAGTTTGGTCGTAATACTGGATTCGTTTAACACGCCGTGATGTGGTAAATAATATATTTGTTCAATATCATTGTTTTGCAAATTTAATTTATTAGCAGAGATTTTTGTCATGTGCCCCATTTCTAAATATTCGCGCATAAATGTTGAATACCTATCTTTAAAATTGGGATTTTTTTCGAATTTTCGCTCAATAGTAATGATCCGTTTTTCGGCGATTTTCAATGAATTACCCAAATTTTGTACATTCTCCCGAGTAGGCAAGGTCACTACAAACTTACCCTTGCCATCACGCGTAATGGTTTCGATAAAATGTTCTTCGCATTCCCGTTCTTCTTTTGACAATAGTTTTTTTCTTCGTATTCCTCAATTTTCCAAAATTTTTCAATATCATCTAATTCACGAAATAATGATAAATTGTACGTAGTTTCGCATTGTTTAACATCGCGCGCGACCGTTAATGGGCCCGCAACCACCCAGCCGAATAATGTTTTCTGAAGGACTGGTAAACCTACCCCAAGGTTTGTCTGACCCGGTATTATTGTTTCAAAAAATATTCTAGCATTTAACAACATATCTACCTCATTTGCACTATTAAAACTTTCGTCCGCCAATTTAATATTATGAGGTATCTTTAGACGTGACATGTCAAAAGAGTAATTTGGTAAATTAGCTGTAATTTTTTCTAAAATTAAAAATTGTTCGCATGTTTCGTAATCGCTAAACATTGATCGTATTTTCGTTTCGGTTCGCATTTTTACCGGGTTGCGTATTTGACTAACCCCAACAATATTTAAATTTAAAACTGGCAGTTGCAATACCTTAAGTAGTCGCTTCGTCATAAAACATGATTGGGATCCGCTATCCAGCAGACATCGCGTTTCGTGATAGTTTCCCTTATTATCCCTTACATAGACAATAGCAGTGGGCAATAAAATTTGCGATATTTTAGTGTTACAATGCGCCGTGATTTGCGAATTTGTTAAACATAGCTGAGCCGGCAACGCTACAACCTCACCTGACCGGTCTGCGCTAGTCGACTCTTGACCTAGGTTAATATTTACACTTGTATTATTGTTCGGAAAATTTGAACGTTCGTCGTTATGCAACATCGTGTTATGTTTTCTCTGACATTTTTTGCATCCATCAGACCTGCACTCTCTCACGAAATGATTGGACCTTAGACAATTTGAACATAATTTTTTCGTTTTGATTTCGTGCCAACGTCTATCAATTGGTAAATTTTTGAATATTTCACAATGATAAATTGCATGTTGACCATTGCATAATTTGCATTTATTTTCAAAATTAATAGCCACATATGAATTTGATTTTACTTATTTTTTACCGTACATAGGATTATGGCCAGTCGAGGTTCCCGCTTTATTTTTTTGTTTTTCCCTATCGCCTAACGCTTCTATACTTTTACATCTTTCAGTTAGAAAGGTTTTGAAGTTATCTATGGTAGGTTCACCTTTAAACTTCCCAACCCTTGCATCATTCCAGAGCACTTTTGTTTGCCCTGGTAATTTTCTAGACATCAATAATATCAACATTCTGTCCCACGTCTCTACTGGCTCGCCGAGTGATTGTAAAGCCCGCCAATGACTATTAAATTCATCTAAGAATGCTCTAATTTCACTTACCGTTTCCCCCTGTAGTACTTGTAAATCAATAAGCGCTTTTAAATGCTTTTCAATGATTCCCGGTTTATTTTCGAATCTTTCGACGAGCATATCCCACGCGACACTATAATTTTGTTCGGATACTTCTAATTCCGCCAATACCTTTTCCGCATCCCCCCTTAAACATTCTAATAAGCGATAAAACTTTTGAACTTTATCAAATTTTGCATTTTTATCCACTAAAGAGAGAAACGTGTTTTTAAATTTATACCACTTATCATATTCGCCACTAAAAACCGGTAGGTTAAACTTTTTTAATTCTAAATCAATGTTCTGTATCTGTGTTCTTTGCATTCGCTGAGTAATCTCCGCTTCATTTCTTAATTCAAAATCAGTTAATTTACTTTTAGCAATTGCAATATTTTCAAATAAATATGTTTCAAAATCATCCCGACTATTTAGAGCCAATTCACCTGGCTCCAGCAATTCAATTTTTAATTGAACCTCATTAAATTCATCTAACACCTTGTCTTCTATTTGACCCAATCTAACGCGCAATTGATTAATGTTTTCATCATCTGTTAGCGCTAAAAAAATTTTAAAACGCGTGGTCTGGCCTTTTAACGTAGCCCGCCTCTGCTTTAAAATTAATAACTGTGCCGCTTCAGCCATTTTTGGTTTAAATTTGATTTACGTTCGTGATTTATATAGGTAAACAATAATTGTTGATTAATAATACGTTTCAAAATATCCACATATTTTATACCGATAAAGTACTCTCAAATATTTCCTCTCTCAAATCAAAGGTCGATATTAAACAATACAATATAACTAGGAAGGATAAAATGGAAAAAATTCACCCACCGCTTACTACGATGCACCTGCTACGCTGTCTTCAATCTGTCCTTTTCACTCTCGCTTGTTATGTGCCTTCTACACTTTACCACAAAATGTCGTTGACCTCGACAATATTTACTTTTGATTTTTGTACAACTAAACAATAAAATTGTTTCACATTTGCTCGATGGACCAACTATGGATCTGGACGTGCTTCTTACGAAGTTAAATATAATTGTTAATTTAATGGACTGTACTTTTTGATTGTTTTAATAAAACACACTTTTAATTAGTTATGTTGTACAAATTGTTGCATTATTGATGAAGTGCTGGATCTACACGCGATGACATTAGCGATATGTTTATCAGATTTTGCATGTTTTTTAATGCTCGATAATTCGGCTACAAATTCGTTTTTGCACAAGAGGCATTGTGCTTTAAAGTCGTTGTTAGCGATATGCTTCAACCACCCCTTATAAGCAGACACATCAAGCCAAGATTTTCGAAATTTCTATAATTAAACAAAACCAATCAATACATGAATTTAAAAAAATATACGGTATCGGCCACCGAATACTTTTTAATGTCCCTTGGAACAAGTGCATGTGAAAACTACAGAGAGCCAGCACTAGAGCAAGCAGGAAAGAAACAAAACCAGCCTTGCTATTTATACGACCTGCTCGCGTTGTATAGTTCGCCAGGCCGTATAGGAAGGCATCTCTGGTTATAAATCTTTCCTGCTTGCTCTAATACTCGCTTTCTGTAGTTTTCAGACGCACTTGTGCCAAGGGATATTAGAAGTTATTCGCTGGCCGATACCGTATATAATCCAAACCGCAAACCAAACTCTGAATTTAACGCATAGAATTATAGAACCGCAGAGCTTACGGTGGGCGGCGGGCAGTCGAGCAAATTTGGAAGGAAAAATTACGATCCTGTGTATGGCAGAAAGAAGCAAAAACAAAACAGCACTTGTGCTCTACGGCACTATAAATATTGAGAATATAGAATAAACATTGAAATAGTTATTTTTGATACAAGATTGCGAAATGTCACTTTTGCATTCGAGAATGAAAGTTTTTTTTTCATTCGAGAATGCCAAAGTGACATTTTGCAATCGAACATCAAACATTTTTCCGACAACTGGAGTGCGTTTAGAAACCTTGCACGGCGCGTCTGACACATACATTAGAATAGTGTCCAGACGCGTCGTGCGGATTTCTAAAAGCACTCCGGGAGTGTGTTTAGAAACCTCGCACGGCGCGTCTGGACCCTATTGTAAGTATTGTGATCCAAACACGCCGTGCGAGGTTTCTAAACGCATTCCTGCATCCAAAATAAATTGTGACATTTACAATTTGTTGCAAATAATTTTAAAATCAAATATTCTTTGGGTTTAGTAAATATATTGATATTTTAGGTGAATGTAAAAGTCTTTTTTACACCCACATGGATATTAGCTTATCTACGCACAGACTACAAAACGAAAAAGTATGCTATTGCGTTCAACTGAACGAATATATTTCGTATCCACTCTACCTAGTAAAAACACTGCAAAAAATTATATATACCAATGACATTTCATATTTTGGTTGCCCGTCTACGATTATTTTTTAAATTTTTTATAAGTGACAATTCTGTCAAACTAATTGTCAGTATATTTTTTAGTTATTAAGATTAAATATGCATTAAAATTATGTGTAGAATCGATAAATAATATCATTTCTATTTTTATTTTGCCTATAATTATAAAAAATTCCTTAATTTTAATGAAACTATAAGTCAATAATTTAATTACGATAGTATTAAAGCAAAAATTTTATGCACCTCAAAGGTGGTGAGGTCAGGGCACAATTATATCATGTGAATGGCCCGGGTTCAAATCTAAGATGGGGACAAATAAAATATTTTCTTTTTTTTTTCTTTTTATTTTATATATATTGTAATGATTTCATCATCACTCTGTATAAATGTTTTGTATAATTTAGATGGTTATTTATAAATATTGTTCAGGTCAACTATTAGAAACATTTTACGCTCCATGGTAGTTAAATCTACATCATTCAATGTCAATTTGATAATTTATAAATGTTTATTAAGAAATCGTCGATCGTAGTTTGCAAAATCACACTGTGTATTTAAAGCATGAACCACTTTGTATATAAAATAGTCACAAAACAAAGAGACATATGAAATGTCATAAAATTACGTTAGCAACAAATCAGATTCTGCATTCTGAAATATTTTTGACAACCAATCAAATTACAGGTATACATTGAAATTTGAATTATGAGAAACACTTAAATTAGAATTTACACAACCATTAATAATTTTGTACATACTATCGCTGTAAAATATTTATTTATACGTAAAAATAACATTCACGTCAATAAAATAATAATATCTAAGAAAAATACGTTTGACAGAAAAATATCATAACCGTGATTGGTTAGTTATAAAAAAAGTGAGAGCTTAAAAAAAAAAGGTTGCTAGGAGGTTGTTGACCGGCGGATTGGACCGGATGACAAAAAAAAAAAAGGTTATGGTAGAAAATTTTGCGAATTAATTAAATTAAAGCATATTGGAGCAATTAAAAGGTGCTTAAAAAAGTTGAATCTAATGTACTGGAAGCACTAGTACAAATAACACAGTCAGAAGCTATAATTTGGTGAGATAAATCTATTAACTATTTACCTTGTCAGGGTCCCGTATGTGTTATCGCATACCGTTATAATAGTCACATCTTGCCACTATGCACATAAAGCCGACTTTCGTGTGCATGAAAATACATTGCTGCATCCTATAAGAAAAATAATATTTGATCTTTAGACGTTATATTCTATTCACGTGAATTTATGGTAGGAATTTAGAAGTTAATTCAGAAGGCGTTTTTCAGGCTGAACGCATCTAGCGTTCAGTTGAAATTAGTAAATCTCCAAAATAAAACAGAGACTGTCTATAATTTGGTATCATCATTCGAATTAGGGTGATATAAGTTCATTGAATATATTTTAAAATAATATACCCGCATATTAGTAAATAAATATACTGTATGTTAAAATTAATACTTACCAATTACATAAAATTATTCGAATAATTTTCACAAGTGCACTCACGGTGTTAAAAGGTCTCCATTTCGTAATAGTTATTTAACACGTAATATACATTGATACCAACATTCGAACGGAATTAGAATCTACCGTGAGTGAAACTGATTTGGTAATAGATTTAAGGTGGTAGTTAATCTTGTTTTTTTTTTTTGCATTTTATGATAATATTATATGTCCATTTACATCCAAATCATTATTATAGTTGTTGTGTTCTGATTCGTGTTTCATTATATAAAAAGATTTACAACTAAATAACAATTTAAAAAAAAATTTGGTTAAGACATCTATTGGTGGGTAGTAAAAGTTCATCACAGAAGAATAAGATAGATTTGCAGAATATAGCAGAACACCTGTCTGAGATTAGAATCTCTACTCTTCGACTAGCTACAGACCAGGCATAATAATAATAATAAAAAAAAAAATATTGAATAATAGTCCAGTCAAAGAAATTAAAAAAAAAAATAAAAAAAATAAATTCATATAAAACTCAAGACAAACTAACAATTGAAACCAAATAAATTAATTCCCATATATTATTAAATAAATCATTACAATTGGCGTACCCAACGTAGGGCAAAGCTATATTAAAGCTATAGCAAAGCTATAAAAAAAAAATATTTAAATTATAACGTAAATACAATTTGTGACTATAATCTAGCTAAAAAAAAAAAAAAAAAAAAAAAAAACAAGTAAAATGGAAGGACAAGGTAAGACAATTTATGAATTGAAACTGGTAGAACTTAAGGAAGAGTTAGCTGCTAGAAATTTAGACACTAGTGGAAATAAGATTATTTTATTGAAGAGACTACAAGAGGAAATGGAAGCAGAAGGTTTGAACATAGAGACATACAGATTTAAAACAGATGTAGAGGAAAATGACAGTGAAGAGAAGAAAGAAGAACGGGAGATCGAGAACAAAGGAGAAGGAGATAAAAGTAAAGAAATGCCAGAATATATGAGTATTTTATTTGCGAAATTAGAGAGCATGGATCAAAATATAGAAAAACAAAATCAGAATATAGAAAAACAAAATCAGAACATGGAGAAACAAAATCAGAATATAGAAAAACAGAAACAAGAAAGAAGACAAGAAATGGAAAAACTAAATCAGAATATAGAAAAACAGAATCAAGAAAGAAGACAAGAAACACAAAGAATGCTGGATGAAATTAAAATGATCAGAGAAGATGTCAGAAAAGAAATTAAGACAGAAATTTCAAGACTGGAAAAAGATGTACAAGTTACAAACACAAGAATAGACAAACAAGAAAAACAATTAAATGAGAAGATAGGAAAAACAGAAACTGCAATACAAAAATGTGAGAAAAATATCAAAGATCTAGAAAGAAATATGATGAGCAACCATAAAGAGATAGAATTTGTTCGAAATGAAGTTAAAGAGGGAATTCAATTAAATTTGGGAATAGCAGAGGAAGAAATGAAGATATGTGAAAAGAAACTACTAATGGACATGGAAAATAAATTGAAGAAAACCGAAGAAAAGTGGAAAGAGTGGGAAACAAGGCATAGAAATCAAAAACGATTAAATAATGAAAAATTTATAGATGGCGACATGACAGAAGAGATTGAAGGAATGAAACAAAAAGGAGAAAGGTTAACGAAAGAAATTGAAGAGATTAGAAGAAAGACAGAAGAAGAACTAATGGAAATAAAACGCAGAAAGGAGAAAGAATTTGAACAAATTAATTTAGAGAACAGGGGGCAGGTAATAGTCACACATTGTAGAAATGAGAGTAATAGTAATATAAAATTTGACGGGGATATTAAAAAAGTACATCCCATAGTTTTTTGTAAGATAATAAAGGATAGAGTAAATGTAAATATAGAAAGGGAAGATTTCAAAGAAATAATACGAAACAAGTTAACTGGTATAGCTTTAATTTGGTTTTCTAGCAATGAAATCAACATAAACAATTTTGACGATTTTGAAAGAATGTTCTTAAGTTATTTTTGGGGTAGTGTAAAACAGTCAGAAATAAGAGAGAAATTACATTTTGGCAAATTTGACGAAAATAGAAATTATAGTGCACATTTGTATGCTATGCAAATTTACACACCGGTACAATATTTAGAACCGAAAATTATGGAAGAGGAAGTAGTTACTCTCTTATCTCGGCATTTCAGACATGAAATAAATGATGCAATTGCTATACAAGGTATTAGAACTATGGACAATTTTATTAAATATCTCATGAGGGTTGAAAGAAGTACCAATAAAGCAAAATTTATTAACAATAACAAAAATACTACAACTTATGCAAACAAAAATACACAAAATCATAATAACTGGTCTAATAATAACAATAGTAACTACAATAACTTGCTAAATAGACAAAATAACTCTTATTATCAAAATAGAAATCAAAATTATACTAATTATAGAGGTAATCAAAATAATTATCAAAATCAAAGTAGATACAATAATAACTACAATCAAAACTACAATCCCAATTATAGTAACCAAAACAATAATAATAGGAATAACACAAACAGTTATTATAATCGTAATGTCCAAAATAACAATTTTTCTCAAAATAGACCACAAAACGAAACAAGTCTGCCACAAAGAAGAGTTTATTTTCAAAGTATAAGCAGGGAAAACTCTAGTGACAGTTCAGACACTAGAAACAGATCAGAACAAGTGACAAATAATACTGATTTGAGTGGAAATCAGGAACCTAATGTAATTTCTTCAGATTCCCATTTTTAGATAGGCACTTTCCGAATAATAAAAATTTCAATGTATGCAAGTATGAACACTACAGAGAATTTATAAAAGTTGATGATAAATCAGATTTATCTGAAACATCAGAATTAATAAATATTAAAGCTAATTTGGGTAAAAATGTAATTAATATAATAGTAGATACGGGAAGTGAAGCCAGTTTAATAAATCAACATATTATTAATAAATTTCCAGAACTATGTAAAAATATTTTCAAAATTCCAAAGGTTAATATTCTTGGCGTTAATAACAGAAAACTTTGTGAAGTCAATCAAATTGTAAACATAGATATTTATTTAAATAATGAAATAATATCACTAGACTTATTAATTTTACCTAATTTACAGTGCGACATAATAATAGGTTATGATCAACTTAATAAATATCAAGCTGTCATAGATTTTGAAAATAAAAAGCTTAAAATTAATAACATATGTGTAAGTTTTGAATTAAATAATAACCTTAACAAAGATGAATCTATAAAAAGACAATTGTGTATAACCAATCAAATCGAGAATGATTTAATGTACAATGAAAATATTAATGAATTTAATGATGCACATAAAGAAAATATGGCATATTATGATTATGAAGAGTTTAATTATGAAGAAATAGAATTGAAATGTCCTAAAAATAAGGAACATTTAATAAGAATGTTAGTAAAAGAGTATATAGAACTTTTTAATAATGATTCTCGAGTTGCCAAAGATTATACACATAGTTTTGAAGTAAAAAACATTGAAGGTTTCAAAAATAAAACATACCCTGTACCATATCATCTTAAAAATGATATTAAACTTGAACTTAAAAATTTATTATAACAAAATATAATACAATATTCAGATACACCATACATTAATTCATTAGTAATTGTTAAAAAAAAAAATGGTCAGATTAGAATTTGTCTAGATAGTCGTACTATAAATAAATATTCGATTAAACAATATGAACAACCTATAAATTCAAACAACTTATTAGGAAGAATAAGCAATGCAAAAATATTTTCTAAACTAGATCTTAAACATAGTTTTTGGCTAATTCCACTTCATGTAGATTGTCAAAAATACACAGGATTCTCTGTAGATGGTCAAATCTTTTCTTTTAAAGTAGTCCCATTCGGATTACAAAGTGCTTCTGCTGCGTTAGTTCGTTGTTTAAACAAAATCTTGGGACAATATCAAAACTTTGCGATAAACTATATTGACGATATTCTTATCTTCAGTGAAAACGAGGAACTGCACCTGGAACATATTAGAATAATTTTAAAAGCGTTAGATAATGCAGGATTAAAGTTAAACATAGATAAGTCAGAATTTTATCAATCAGAAACAATTTTTCTTGGTTTTAAGATAGATAAACATGGTATAACTATGGATCCTAAGAGATTAGATGTTATTGAATCTTATAAAACACCTAATAATTTAAAGAGTTTGAGAAGTTTCTTAGGAATGATTAACTATTTTAAAAGATTGTTGCCAAATCTGACAGAATTAGAGTTACCATTATTAAATTTGTTAAAGAAAGGTGTAAAATGGTGTTGGAATAGTGAACATGAACTTGCTTTTAAAAAGGTAAAACATGCTTTTTTACAAAATATTAAAACATTTCATGCTGATTTTAATTTAACATTTATACTGAGATGTGATGCTAGTATGTACAGATTAGCTGGTACATTATTACAAGTACAAGAAGGGATAGAAGTACCTATTTCTTTTGTATCGAGGAAAACAAAACCACATGAACAAAAATATGGTAGTAGTGAGTTAGAGATATCCGCAATAATATATTCGATTGAGAAATTAAAATTTTATTTAGTAGGTAGAAAATTCATTTTAGAAACGGATAATAGTGGTCTAATATCTTTATTAAATAATAAATTCAATAATAGCAGAATATTTCGTTGGAGTATTTTGTTACAAGAGTATGATTTTGAAATTAGACATGTTAAGGGAATTTTAAATGTTGTGTCCGATGCAATCTCTCGAATGGATGGGTACAATAAGACACTAAAACAGGTTAAAACTGGTCTGAACATATTATATAATGATAATTCAGTATTTTCTCTTAATAGCATAATACAAGATCAAAATTTACTTGATATTAAAACAAAACAAAAATCATTATATAATGGACAAACATATTTTAGAAAGTCACAAGAAAATGAGTTATACGTAATCACAAAAACACTTGCTTTAGAAATTTTACATCAATTACATATCATGTATCATCATCCAGGAAGTAGAAAACTTTGGCTATTATTTAGGGAAACATTCATTACTTCAAATGATTATAAACTTGCGAAAAACATAACGACTACTTGTTCATTATGTCAAGTTTCAAAAGATAAAAACCGACATAACGAAAATATTGCAAAAACAATATTACCAGTTGCTCCTTTACACATTATCTCTATAGATTTTATTTCAAATTTAGTTAAAACAGATAATGGTAACAAACACATTTTTGTCATACTAGATATTTTTTCAAAATATGTACAATTATACGCTTGCAAACACACAAACACAAACACAGTCAAAACATGCATAAATAAATTTATAAATGAAGTAGGCTTACCATCATATTGTATCCTGGACAATGCATCGTACTTTTCAAATCAACGTATCATATCATTTTTCAATAGTCAAAACATCATTCCAAATTTCATTAGTTTTAGAAATCCTAGAGCAAATCCAACAGAAAGGTACATAAAGGAAATAATTCGGTATCTTCGTATATTAGTTGAAAACGAACATTTCTTGTGGGACACAAAATTAATGGAAATATCAGAATTCTTGAACCATACTCCAAATACTGTAACGGAAATTAGTCCACATCTACTAATTAATTCTTCACCAATTAACAGACCATGGATTTGTGAAAATATTCTCGATTATCAAAATCTTATTTTCAAAGTAGGACAGAAACTTCAACGTAATGCACACAGATACCTAAAAAGGAAAAATAAAAGTATTAAAAATAAAGTTAAATTTAATAAAGGGGACATGGTTATTGTAAAGTCTCTGCGTGTTCCTAATCCACGGAAAAGAATATCTAAAAAATTACTATTTCCATTAGAAGGACCTTACATAATTGAAAATGAACACGCAGTCAACTCATACATTTTAAAAGATCCTTTAACTAACCGAATTAGGGGAATTTTTAACATTACACAGATTTATTTGTTTAAAGATCCAAACATATTACATGATAACTAGCAATAAGTAAAGAGAACAAGATTTTATTTGTAAATTATTTAGCAAAATAATTTAAAAATAAAATGGGGCAATTGTAATGATTTCATCATCACTCTGTATAAATGTTTTGTATAATTTAGATGGTTATTTATAAATATTGTTCAGGTCAACTATTAGAAACATTTTACGCTCCATGGTAGTTAAATCTACATCATTCAATGTCAATTTGATAATTTATAAATGTTTATTAAGAAATCGTCGATCGTAGTTTGCAAAATCACACTGTGTATTTAAAGCATGAACCACTTTGTATATAAAATAGTCACAAAACAAAGAGACATATGAAATGTCATAAAATTACGTTAGCAACAAATCAGATTCTGCATTCTGAAATATTTTTGACAACCAATCAAATTACAGGTATACATTGAAATTTGAATTATGAGAAACACTTAAATTAGAATTTACACAACCATTAATAATTTTGTACATACTATCGCTGTAAAATATTTATTTATACGTAAAAATAACATTCACGTCAATAAAATAATAATATCTAAGAAAAATACGTTTGACAGAAAAATATCATAACCGTGATTGGTTAGTTATAAAAAAAGTGAGAGCTTAAAAAAAAAAGGTTGCTAGGAGGTTGTTGACCGGCGGATTGGACCGGATGACAAAAAAAAAAAAGGTTATGGTAGAAAATTTTGCGAATTAATTAAATTAAAGCATATTGGAGCAATTAAAAGGTGCTTAAAAAAGTTGAATCTAATGTACTGGAAGCACTAGTACAAATAACACAGTCAGAAGCTATAATTTGGTGAGATAAATCTATTAACTATTTACCTTGTCAGGGTCCCGTATGTGTTATCGCATACCGTTATAATAGTCACATCTTGCCACTATGCACATAAAGCCGACTTTCGTGTGCATGAAAATACATTGCTGCATCCTATAAGAAAAATAATATTTGATCTTTAGACGTTATATTCTATTCACGTGAATTTATGGTAGGAATTTAGAAGTTAATTCAGAAGGCGTTTTTCAGGCTGAACGCATCTAGCGTTCAGTTGAAATTAGTAAATCTCCAAAATAAAACAGAGACTGTCTATAATTTGGTATCATCATTCGAATTAGGGTGATATAAGTTCATTGAATATATTTTAAAATAATATACCCGCATATTAGTAAATAAATATACTGTATGTTAAAATTAATACTTACCAATTACATAAAATTATTCGAATAATTTTCACAAGTGCACTCACGGTGTTAAAAGGTCTCCATTTCGTAATAGTTATTTAACACGTAATATACATTGATACCAACATTCGAACGGAATTAGAATCTACCGTGAGTGAAACTGATTTGGTAATAGATTTAAGGTGGTAGTTAATCTTGTTTTTTTTTTTTGCATTTTATGATAATATTATATGTCCATTTACATCCAAATCATTATTATAGTTGTTGTGTTCTGATTCGTGTTTCATTATATAAAAAGATTTACAACTAAATAACAATTTAAAAAAAAATTTGGTTAAGACATCTATTGGTGGGTAGTAAAAGTTCATCACAGAAGAATAAGATAGATTTGCAGAATATAGCAGAACACCTGTCTGAGATTAGAATCTCTACTCTTCGACTAGCTACAGACCAGGCATAATAATAATAATAAAAAAAAAAATATTGAATAATAGTCCAGTCAAAGAAATTAAAAAAAAAAAATAAAAAAAATAAATTCATATAAAACTCAAGACAAACTAACAATTGAAACCAAATAAATTAATTCCCATATATTATTAAATAAAACATTACAATATATATATATATATATATATATATATATATATATATATATATATATATATAAAAGTCATAAATTATTTTTAAATTAGTTATTTTACCTTAATAGCCTAAAATAATGTTTAATACCTATTTGTAAATTTTCGTTAGTGGGTCATAGAAAAAATATACTGTACAGCTCATAGATAAATTAATAAACAAGATAAATCGTTTAAATGTATCTTAGATGTAACAGTGTTATTTTAATATTAAACAAAAATTATGTAAATGTCAACTTTTGATGTCAGTTTTCAAAAAAAAAAAAAAAAAAAAATTAAAAATACGGTTCTCTTGAGCCCGAGCCTCATCATCGTCAATTTGAGGAGTAAGCTACTCGCCTGATCATATTTGTGCCTTTTGTTTACATTTTCGGGTCGTAAATTGTCAAACTTGATCTTTTGATGTTATACATTGAAGTTCCTTGATAGTTCGGTGATTTAACATATACGAGCACATGACACCACTTACCTGTTTTCTATGGGAGCCTTTTAATTTCTTTCTCACTGGACCAGGTGTTTCATTCTCATCACTATTTTAGTAACGTTTTAATTATTGCTTGAGAAGCCGATGTTGCTTTTGGTTTCGTACTCTTCCTTAAAACTTCCCCATACAGATAACTCTTCGTCGGAATCAGTGTTATTATTATTAGGTTGTTCTGCATCTGTAGAATTTTCGAAACTATTTGTGTGCTTTTCTGAAAATTTGGATGTTACAATTCCTATGACATTTTTTTTTTTAAATTTTCTGCTATTCTCTCATCTGAAAAAGCAAGCATTTTAAATCTGGGGTCGAGAAAGGTACAGAAGGCAAGTGTATTGCTACGTTCTACATTAGCAAATCGTTCTTCAAGACCCAAAGTTAATTTTGAAATAATCTGTGTCACGTCAGGATTGAAGTCTTTTTATTTAAAACATCACATACGGACTTTAGACCATTCACTAAAGGAATAACTAAAGATGCAGTGGCATATTTTTCGCCGCTAATACTTTTTGTGGTTGCCTCAAAAGGTTTTAAGACTTGGCATAATTGTTTGCAAATATTTCAGTGTTGCACGCTCAAAACTGGTAAGTCTTTTTCTATTATTGCAATTGTACTTCTTATATAATAATAATAATAATAATAATACTCTCCCTAATTCACCCCCTTACGAGTGAATTTTAACCCCAAAAGCTGAGCTTGTCCGGGGAAAGGGACGGCTATTATTATTATTTGCCGTGGCGCTCCGGGGCGACTTAAAGATGATTGATGGTGCCATTTGACTTACAGGTGAGGAAAACCCGGAAAACCTCACCCACCATCATCGAGACGGTAATGTATGGCGAATTTTTTTAATCTGCATGTCATATCAACAGAAATTGAATTTCTATTAATACGCCACACATCAAATCCTAAACCGAACCATGCAATTTAATTAAAAATCCACATGGTCTGGTCTGGGATTCGAAACCCAGCAGTCTCAGACTCATAAACTTGCCTATAAATGAATATAAGCGCGATAGACCGCTACACCACCTTGCCCGATATCTTCTCTTCTAGATCAACAAAACGTCTTAACATATAAAATGTTGAGTTCCATCTAGTTGGTACATCTTGCAGCAATTTTAATGGTTTTTTATTTTATTTATTTTTTTGATTTGTCATTAGTTTTTCATTAGATATTGCACTCCGTTTAAAATGACCTACAATTGTCTTTATATCACTTATCAGTGAAGATACATTTTGGTTTACACTTATGGCATCTGAGACTACCAAAAAGGCATCTGAGACTACCAAAAAGGATCTGAGACTACCAAATTTAAAGAGTGTGCAAAACAGCCAAAATGTTTCCAACCAAGTTCTTTGGTAACTGCTCTTTTAATGTTAGCCGCGTTATCCGACACTGTCAAAATAATTTTATTTTGCAGGTTCCAGTCTCCAGTTATTTCGGTCAGTGCCTGTGCCAAATTTATACTAGTGTGATGGTTAGGTAATAATTTACAATCTAATAAAATTGACGTCATTTCAAATGTGTTGCTAATGAAATGGCCAGTAACGCCTATAAAACTTTCTGTATTAACAGACGACCAACAATCCATAGTGATACATACTGATTTGCAGTTTGTCAAAATTTCACGACATTTTAAAACACATTCTTCGTACCTAGCTGGAATTAGTGATTTGGAAATGGAATGCCTATTTCGAATTTCATAAGATGGGTTTAAAGCAGTAACGAATTCTCGGAAACCGTTATCTTCAACCATTCTAAAAGGTTGAAAATCCGAGAAAAACATTTTTAGCAATTTATCCGTAATCTTTTTATTTGCAGATACCCCCATTTTTTTAGGAATAAATGTAGATATTTTTTGCTGTTTGGTGGTTGAGGTAACATTTTTAAGTACTGTTGGTGGGTTTTTTGACGTCGATGGTGTGTTATTTATGGCATCTAAAACTGTCGTATTATTAACTAATTCTACATCATTGTCGTTATTGTGTAATTCCTCGTTTTCTTTCCCCTTGTGAGTAGAAATTAAAACAGTTGGATGATTTGTTTTCATATGCTTTCTCATATTGGAATTTGTGGTTTTAAACGAAATTTTTTTCTTGCAAATATTACACTTTGTATATTGGTCGCTATGGAGTGAAATTTCACAAATTTTTTGCCGGTTTGACATTTTATAGTCTTTATATATTATATAATAATTGTAATTATACTTATAAATTACTAGAATGAAAAAAAAACTGTCAAATAGCATAAACATCAAACACTAAATTAAAACGTAAGTAGGTACTTCTACTTCATAAAAAATAAATAAATGTTACCTACGCAGCGTAACGCTACTACTTTTAACAATCAACAAAACTAATAAGGAATAAACGAAGTCACCTATACCTTTTTACGTTATACGCGCGTGCCTTTATAGTTGCTAATGACAACGGTTTATCATTTTTATTTTATTTAAATTTTTATTGGTCTTTAAAATACAGAAAAAGAAAAGATCTAGTACATTTAGTCGGTACTGTAGAGAACTGTAACAGTATATAATATAGATAGTAGGGTAGGAACTATAAATTAGATTTTGATAAATAAAACAATAATGTATTTTTTATTCAGCTAAGACAACGTGTTCTAAATATCTTCTTGTGATATTATATAAATATACGCAATGGTTATTTCTAATGTTTATTATAACTGAGCAAATACAAACTCTTACAACGAATGAGGCATCACCTCCATCTTTCTGTTAGTGTCTTCTTGAAGGGTAAAAAAAATCAAGTCAACCTTTTTTTGACATCTGACATTTTTACACTTCATTTACATCTCAGATCAACATTAACGAGACTCGAACTTAACAAAGGAAAGCATTACTTATGAGCTAAATGAGTTTATAACAACACCCTCTCTTAATGCTTTTCTTTCTAGATTATAAATTTTAAAATAAAACTAAATGCATACAAACAAAAGTAACATAAAAACACAATCCTAATAACATTTACCTTAACATACAAGTTAATAACCCTCTCTCATTTCAAACCTATTCCTAATCTATTTGAGTATAACTGATCCTTGTGTAGTCCTTTGGTCAAAATATCAGCTAATTGGAGTGTCGTATTTATATACTCTAAAAACATGCTTTTATTATTTATTCATTCACAAACAAAATTATATTTTATATCAATATGCTTTATCCTCTTATTATTTTCAGGGTTCTTTATTAATGCAATACAACCTTGGTTGTCTTCGAAAACTTTAAAATTTGACACAGCTATATTCATATCATGATGTTCTCCTTTATATATTACGTAGGGTGGCAAAAGCACACCACTTGTCGAGCCACACATCATCACCGTGGTTGACGATTTCGAATGGTTGATAACCCGTTCTGGATATTTGACCCCTCTTCTAAACGAAGCTTTAACTTTTCGGGGGTCATCAGAAACATTTGTTTCGTCATAGTTAAACATGTTTTGAGGCTCCACATTTAGCACATTGTAGATTGTTAAAATAATCCTGAATAGTTTCCCTGGTAACCTTCTTGCCTTCTTTATGTTAGCAGCCCATCTTTGACCCAGTTCGTTATTGTGTCGTTTTGAAAATAATTTCACCCAATCATCACCAGGTGTATTGTTGACGAAACGTGGCTCCTGAATCCCTCTGCTATTCAAATAGTTTATAACAAGGATCTTAACATCTCGCTCACCTAGAGGGAAGCCCCAATCAGAGCACTTTTGAATGCCTTTGACAAATGCTTTCTCTTCTTCTGTACTGAAAACGGGTTTTCCTCCAGGTTTTAGGACATGTCTTCCATGAAATTTATTGCTCAGAGTACCATAGGGTATTTTAAATTCCCGTGAAGCTCCCCTTATGCTTAACCTTCCATCGGCAGCCGCTGTTAATGCCTGTTCAACTTTATCATCATTGTAGTTGCGATAATGCCTTGTCAAAAAAAGTTTGTTCTAGTAAAAATATAAATGAAATGTAATGCTTAACTTATGCAGAGTCAGCTACAATTATTAGCACCTAAAATTAAAATTAACAGAGCTTAAAAATATAAAAAACACAAATATTATTCATCAAAAAAAGTAATGACAAAGTAGGGAGAAGGTACCTAAGCTAGACACAGAAATCACATATATACTGCTTATTTTTGAAGGGACAATCTGAACATTCGCAGTGGGCCCATTTCTTATAAGACAAGCAACGAATCCATTGCTCGTTTGGTTTGGAACGAGAAAATAGTCCACTGCAAAAGATGCAGACTGTGTCATCTTCATCGTCACTGATCTCTGTCTCTGATTGCATGGTCGGTATTAAACTGCATGCAATTGTAGCAGTTTTTCTAGGTACAGGTTTAGTTTTTGAATCAGTATCGTTAAAAATTTTAGTTTTGAGCTTTTTTGCCTCCTTTCTTGCTAACTCAGCATTTTTTTGGCAGTTTTCATTTTTAAAAGTTCTATTTCGGGGGTTGTATTTAAGACGCCATATTTGGAAAGGTTGTTGCGTTTTCTTTTGTTGCTCGTATCAGTAGCTTTTGGTGAAGGTGAAATTTCTGAGGGTATTATTAAGAAAGATGTTGCTGGAAATTTATTTGTTTCTTTTCCGACTTTTTTGTGTAATATTTTGTTTTGTAAGCCAGATAGCCCGGCTACCTGCAAATTATCTTCTGTATTGAAATGTTCATTTCTTTGCTCTATATTGCTTTTCTCTTCTGTCGTTTTCTCATTGTTATTATTCGGTTCTTCTTCTTCTTCTGACCTTTTATCGATATTATTCGGTCCTTCAATATTCTGATTGTACTCAAAGTTGGTGGTTTCCACAGGCTCGAACATCTAATCCGGAAAAACATCTTTATTAAAAGGTTATATACCCGTTTCAGCTGCTTTTTGGCAGATTTAAAAATCTTTCCTACCTGAAAATGAGTGATCACTATTTCAGGATTCTGTTTTAACCAGCTAGTAATTTCTTGATTGTAGTAGGTGGAGAGTGGCCCAAAGAATGTGACATCTAATGGCTGTACCCTATGGATACAGTGAGGTGGTAAACAAAATAAGACAATGTCTGTACTTTTGCATACACCTGAGCCTATAAGGATTTGTGGCTTGTATGCCCATCTAGTACCAGCGACACTTTTTCAATTTCTGTAGGTTTTACGGTTTCAGCAAAAAATTTAAGCCACTTTAAAAAAATTTCGGACGTTGTCCATCCAAACTTTTATTTTGTAAAACTTTTGAATTTCGCACTTTTTGTCAAATTTCTCGGATACAGCCATTTTGGGAAAATTATAGGGACAAAAATTATAGAGAATATTTATTACTAGCAACTTTTATTTAAAGATTTTTTCCAAGCGTAAATAACATATCCCATAAATTAGAAAACCGACCTCCTATAAAGTACCCCCCATAAGTTCCGATTCTGCCCAAAATCTATTCAGCTCACCGCAGGCCGGAATAAAGCTTTTTTGTAAAATTTGGTGTTTTTCTCTGTATTCATTCATGAGTTATCGAGTGTACACAAACGAAAGCACACGCGCATACACACACACACACACACACACACACACACACACACACACACACACACACACACACACACACACCAAAACGTAAAAATCCGTCAAAAACTCGAGGTCGAAAAAAATCATGATTACTATACAAACCCCGAGTAAAGATGTGAAACTAGAATTGTAGAAATTACTTTGTGGTTTACATTTTTTTTTCGACTTTTAAATAAAAAAAAAAATTATTTTAAATATTTAATTTAGCTAATTACTGACAATAAGTTAGACTCTAAGTTGAAATTAAAATTTAAGTATGGGTGAGGATTACCAGAAAAAGATTATTACAAAATAGAAGATGTTGAAAATTTGAATGGTTAATTTTTTTATGATTTAATTGATGCTGAAGTTTAAATGAATAATTTTTAATGTAATGCGCTTTTATTTTTTCTAAAAAAAATGTATTTGTCAATACTTTATTTAAAAAAACTAGCCTTATTTGTATGTGTTCTATCGCCTCCTTCAGAACTTGGTATCCCGATAATCCGAATGGACTTTCATATAAAAAGTAAGTGATCCTTTATATATCTAATGTTAAAACTTCAAAGTTTCCAGCCATCTTCGTATTTTAAAATTAAATTTCGGTGTGTAATGGGAATAATAAAGAATAAAAACAAGGTATTATGTTTATTGAACAAACAAAACTGAGGTTTTCAAAAATATAAAAAGGAACAACAACACAAAAAATATTTTTTTCTGTAACAAACAAAACTGAGATTTTCAAAAATATAAAAAGGAACAACACAAAAAACATTATTTTTTTCTGTAACAATTGTACACAAAAGTCTTAATACGGACCCAATCTTTATTGTAGAGGACGTCAGAATGCTTTTTAAGCAAATCCAGACATTCTTGTTTTTAGGAGCCTTTTTTGTATCGATATGATTTTTAAAATGGTGTTTTATTAATTTTATTTGTTCTTGGTTCCATTTTGTACGACCAATCAGCTTCGCATCTTGATTGTTTTTATTTGATTCCTCTAAAAATAAAATAAAATTTGTTAATAAATTAAAGACAAATTAATGACTTTTTCGATATCATCTTTCGTTTGTGAGATATAGCCCATTGTAAGTTTTTAAATTGTCACACTGTATAATGATAATGGAATGCAGCAGTTTCCTATTGGGGGTTGATGTTTACACTTTAAATACTGCAATGTAAAAATGAAAAAAATTTCATTATTAAATGAACTAAGTTATTTGCTACATTTCCAAATGGAAAAAAATTATATTTTCTTTGTTGACAGTCCTACCTTGTAAAATTTGTTGAATAAAAGTTTGTTTTTGTAATGGATATATTTTCGGCTGAATCTTCATGTGCAAATTCCTCTTCTGGGTTAATATCTATCTGATTTAATGATTTTCCTTTATATTTGTCCACTCCTCCTTTTTCCATTAATAGCAACAGTTTCGACACTTTAGCGGTCTGATATATATCTTGTGGCAGCCTATTGGAGCATGTAAATAATAATAGTAGATCAATTATATCATTATTAATATTTAATTTTCGTATTTTATTTTACACAATTGAACTAAGTAGCACTTCCAATTTAAATAAAAATAGTAGTTTCTGAAGATAACCCAATTACAATTCGACAGGACCATTGGTAGTATCTAAAAGTGCCTTTTTTACATTAAAATACCTAAACAATTTAAATCGTGAAAGTTTACTTTAAAACTAATGTTATACGATATTTTTTTTCTAAGATCACTATTCAAAGTAGTCTTTTGCGCTTCGAAATACAACAGCAAGCAAACTTGACAGCTTTGTTGCTAGCCTAATTAAAATTAGATATAGTGTAATATTTCTTTTTAATACATGATTTTCAAGTTATTTGTACGTAGTTTGATGTTTTTTTTTTTTGGTTTATTATCTAAGTTAACATTGACTTTGAATATCAACTCCGTTTTTCATGATTAGCTTAGATTATACACTACTTATACAAATTTTCAGTTTTTATATCTATTTTTAAAAATAGTGTGATCGTAGAAAAAAATCTTGTGTGCATTTTGAGCGAAAAGTTGCCGCTATCGACAGATTGCGCAACTTTCTGTCTCAAGCTGCAAAGTATCACTTTTCGCTCTTAATATACAAATAGCTATTTTAATTCTTATTAACTAATAAATAAGTAAAAATGATGATTAATGATTTTATGACGAAAAAGAAAAAAGTTGAACATTTAAATTTATTTATATTTCCTAAACATATTTGTATTAATTTTAAATTACAGTGTATTAAAATACACACTTACTTGTAAAATTCATTGTGTTTTTTCGGTGTGCCCCATGAATTGGGCAAATTGATCAATATCTTCGTTGTTGAGGTTAAGAATTTGCATCACCGTAGCAATCTGTTTCCTTAATTTGTTGGAAGAAATTTTAATGGGGTATTGTAAATTTGCTTTTTCTGCATATTTTCGAATTATTACATCTCCACGTGTCCACTTAGTCGTGCCAGGACATCCAAATAAATACTGATTTTCTTTTGAAACCAATTGCGGTCGTATGGTAAGAAAAAAATCAATATATGTTTGTAGTTTTAACGGAAATAAAATTGCAATTGACCTACTACCTTTTCCTCCGGTAACAATTCTTTTGTAATATTTGGTAAGAATTTTTTTCCGATTCCGATAAGGCATTGTCACATTAAATTTGATTCACTGTATTATTTATATATTCGGTATAAGTTTTAACAAATTTATATTGGACATCACCTATTTTTCGTCTGTTAAATAAGATAGTTAATATAAGGCAAGATTCTACTAAATTTCTAAATTCTTTTTTATTACTGGCATCTTTTGTAAGTAACGCTACTGCTTTATCAGCCACTTGAGTAACATATTCTTTAAACTTTTCAATGTCAGTTGTTAACGGTAATATAACCGGCTTTTCCCATCGTTTTTCCTGCAAAACTTTGAACGCAAGACTGCTAATTTCCGTTGTCCATTGACTTTCTATAAGTTCATTAAAACGTTTTGTTTCTTTGAGGGTATATTGTCTATTTTCAACTTTTATTGAAGGATCTTCTTTCAAAACCATTCTTATAAATAGATCACACACTTGCTTTAATGATGTTCCCAAGTGGGCAGATAAACTTGGAGATTTATAAGTTTTTTTTTCCATATCATAACCTCCTAATCTTTTAGCACATTCTACTACTACATCAAAATTTTTTGGCATTAAAATACTTTGTAACATACAATTCGGAGTATTTGTGATTTTTCTGAACTCTATAAGAAGACGTGCCAGTTCTCTCATTTTGTTAGAGCATACAGTCAAAATCTGCTCCCTTTTGTGCTTTTTCAAATAATTTTCACCAAAACAGTATATAAGATAATCGGTTTTTACAACTAAAGATATTTCGTCCGCTTTCATTTTTGAAAAAACCTCTTTTGCTTTTAATTTGTGAAGAGTATTGTTTTCATCCAAAGAACAAGCAATAAGAGTTTGCGACTCAGCTGCTTGACTAATTTTATTATCATTATTTCCTGGTATAGTCCATACAAACAATAAGTCAACTACAAAGAAATACCGATAATGGAAAAAAAAGTTCGGCTTCCGTTTGAAGATGCTTCAAAAAAAATTCACTAAATATTATGTATGAATACATCTAAAAAGGAGTCTCTACCAGGAGTATTTTAATACTAAAAATTATTAACTCAACTCCAAATTGGAATATAGTAGTCCAGTTTATTATTTCTCTCTACGGCGCTGAAATGAACCGATAACCTGTGTAGACAGACTGGAATATCGTGTCGTGCGGCATTGTAGTCAAAAGTATCCGCAAAGTAAGAAGAAGCCAGTGTCGTCGCATCGTTAAGTCAGTTTATTATTTAATTTAATTGGTTGGAGTATTTTAAACATTAATTATTACCACATATTTCAATTTCTACGATTTATTATATAAAATAAATGTAATACATAATTTTACAAAGCGAAAAATAGATTAATAATCAATCAATTTGAGGATTCGATTATGAACAATATACCTACAAGTAGAAATATAGGTACTGCGTTCCAAGTATATGATACAAAATTAAAAACTGATATAAATATATACCAAATGCAAAGTGTCTATTGAAATGATCGACTGTCGGTATATAATTTTTATCGGAAAAATAAAATGCCGTCTCTGGAATAAATATTTTAATTAGTGCATTTCCAATTATTTCGAAATAAAGGTTTCTTATTTTATATCAATTCTGCATGACATACCTACCTTCTTATAGATATAAATAGGTAGGAAATAATTGACTTAATTGGTTATAGTGCAAACATATCTCTACTGGTTGGGTTACTTCCCAAGTGACTTCTCGATTAGTAAACGAATACGAACGTCAACATTTTATTAATTTAGTTATAAAAAATATTTTAAAATTAAAATTACAAAGTAAATGTAGAAATAACCTAAACATAGACCGACTTATAAAATTAAAATGTGACTTACATATTGCTGATTTAACTCAGATTTTCTCATTGTTTCCAAATTCCTGCTCCTCGTCTTCCTTCTCCTCGTTATCACTAATTATATCATCGTCGTCGTCATCCTCATTGAGATTTATGATAAATCGGTCTCCATTATTTACGTGTATGCCGCTGTTGTTCCTGTATTCCTCTTCTATTTCATATACATGTTTTATAACTGCTTCCCACTGCGATTTTCCGATCGCATCCATTTGTTCTTTGATCAAGTTGACGATCTGAGAATCAAATTTGGGAAATATATTTTTTCTCCGAATATTTTGTTTCAATTGGCTCCAGAGTAACTCTATAGGATTGAAAATACAAAAATATGGTGGTAACCTTAAAACTGTATGGCCTCTTTCAGCTGCAATTTCATCAACTATATACCTTTTTTCAAAATTTTTAGTTTTTAGGACTTCCAAAAGTTCATCTTTTTTATATTTTTCATCAAAATACAAATCGTGATTCATTAAAAATTCTTGAATTTCATCTTTCTTAGAGTTTTTATTAGGTATTTTTTCCTTAAGCCTGGAGTGATATAAAGCATTGTCCATAACTATTACACTTTTTGGCTTTAAATTAGGCAACAGTGAATTCGTAAACCATTCTTCAAAAATATCGGAATTCATATTTGAATGGTAATCAATCTGGCAGCTATCAATTTTTTTTTCCAATTAATAGTAAGGCATTGTCAACCCAACCGTCCTCTGAGCCACAGTTTAATATTATCAGTCGAGTGCCTTTATTTGGAGGGATACCTAAGGCTTGGCAATATTTATTATCGTTTGTCCAGCCCTTTTTTGCAGTATCATGCGAATCATACCACGTTTCATCCAGAAAATAAATTGGCCTGCTTTCATTTTTATATTCACGAATTTTCTGTAAATAGGAATTTCTCCAGTTTACTATTCGTCTTGTTTCCATCACTGCGCTTCTTTTATCTATCGTTTTGTATTTAAAACCGATTTTTTTTTAGCCAATTATACAATGTAGACTTTTTTATATTTGTATCGAAATAAGTTTCACTTAAGCGTCTATGTATAATATCAAGAGTGGGAATGGTATTTTGTTTATAAAGTTCATACACTGTATTCACAATGGATTTGGCCATGGATGGATCTAATTTTTTTTGCACACCTTTGTCTTCACGGACTTTTTTGCTGGAAATTCCATTTTTTATAATTTGGTTCATTTTATAAACCGATATACCAGTAAGAAACGCTGGTTCTTGAACGGTAGAAGTGTTTTCGATATATCCACGTTTTAAATTTTTTTTATAAACATTTAAACAAATTTGCTGGGACTGTTCATTTAAAAAGAGTTTATTTTTTATTTGCGTAGGCACTGCATTAGTTTCTCCATCACTGTTTGATGTACTGGTGCTCGGAATACTATCCCACGGTCTCCACATAGTTAATAACATATACACAAAAATTATTATTCGTTTATTAAAATTACTATATAACCTCCAAAACACAAACTAATTATTGATAAAACGAAACTAAACACTAATAAAACATAAACTAATATTCTATAAAATTTTAAAAAGTACGATGCAGGAGCTGTTATCCGTACAAAACTCAACAGGTCACTAAGATGAACAAAACTCCACTGAAAGTAAAAATAATTATTTTTATTCAAATACGTTTCATTTTCCTTTTCGGCATTGGTTAAAAATTCGGCTCTTTAAATGGACAAAGACAATATGCCGACAAAGACAATATGCCGACGAAGGCAATAGCCGACAAAGGCAATAGCCGTCAAAGGCGATACACCGCCAAAAACAATATACTTACAGAGGCAGTATACCGACAAAGCTATTCACGCTTCTTGAAGAAAAAATGCAAAATTTTATCTAAAACACTGAAATCGTTGAAGGAAAACATCAGTTATAAATCCTACTTATTTTATTCTAATTAGGTATATATGTATATAAAAAAATTACTAGTTTAAATCTTCAAATCGAAAGAAACATATACCTATAATACGTACATATAATTAAATTATTAAGTAAAAACATATATCTCCGTCTATGGGCGGTCTATCAAAGAGTTAGTTTAGCTGACTTCCGACAAGCAACCCGTTTCCTATACCAATTTTTTTTCGAATTATTCAAACAGGTGCCGAACTTTTTTTGCGTTTGCGGTATTCCTTTATAGTTGACTTCAGTGGCGGATCGTGAGCAAAAAATTGGGGGTTCACAATGACAGAATATATATCTTAGTACAGATTTAGGTAAAAAACTTTCAGTTTTTATAATATACCTTTCCAAAAAACTGAAAGATTTTTACCTAAAACTGTACTGAGACCTATATTCTTTCATTGGGAACCCCCAATTTTTTGTCCACGAGCCGCCACTAGTTGACTTATTGTTTGGATGGACTATACCATACATTTTTTCTCATGACGTGATAAGTAACGTTTTGAAAGTAAATCTTTACATCTAGAGCATGTTATTTTACCATACTTTGGATATATATTTCCCCTTATAAACTCATCAAATTGTCCAGCATTTCTTAGAAGACCAATTATTTTTTTCTTTCTTTGTGTTTTTTAGGATATGACAACATATCCAACACCTCTTTTAAATCACTATGATTCCGCTCCAAATGCCTTTCGAAATTTGTAACATTGGTTAAGCAAAACTTACAGTGTGTTCTTTTCTTCTTTGATTCGATACTGTGGCCACTCTACAATAACCAAAATTTAAATAACAACTGGTTAAAAGAGAAATAACACTTAACTTACGACTTTTGAAGAGCTTGGTAATAAAAGTTTATTAGGCTGAGAATCCTAAAAGAACACAAATATAAACATAACTACAAAAATATAAGACAGATCTAACTCACTGTCAATTTTATATTATTTAGAATTATTATTTTCGGTTCGACTTCGGTTGCCATTATGTTTAAATTATTTACGTTATTAAGAGTAAAATAGTTTTCATAATTACTTTCATTATCTGTGCTTGAATTTGAAGGTGAAGGTGTTTGAAAAGTTGGGTCTAGATCTGAACCAATATCAATTTCTTCCATAGATTCTGTTAGTGGTGGAGGAGGACTGCTCTCATAACTATCGTATCCACTGATACATGTAATACCAATTTTTGCTTTAGGTATAGCCAATAAATAGAACCGGTAATTGTAAACCATTAGGACCCATGTCAATGGGGGGCGAGTTCTTTAAGATTACAATTGTTTATAGATAATTTCTGTATAAGATACTTTCAGTTAAAGGTTCCACTGGCTATATGCGGTAAATGAAACAATTTTTGTTTATTTCGAGTCGCTGAATAGAAATATGCTAATATCTCGTATGATTTAATTAGGTATTTATTTTTAAATTATAGAACTGAATAACATGGACGTTTTAAAAATATTAGTTGAGAAGAGACCGCTTAAAACAATAGGGAAATTTAAGTTTTTTTAATCAAATAGAGCCGGAAGTTATGGCAAATTTAATAAACAATTTTTAGTATTCTATATGTAATATCAATTGATAGCGAATTATACTTTTGGGGTTCAGAATTGCTTGTTGTAGTACACCTCAAATTTGAATAAAATTGTTCGTACACGCGGTTCTTTTAGAGGACTTTTTTTAAATACACAACAATATACAACCTTCAATTTTAAGGAAACATTAAAAAATAGTAATGAAAGTTGTTTTGAATTATGTTTAAAGCTAGAAGTAGCACCATTCCAATTTATTTAATTTAGGAGCATTTCGTCAAAACGATAAATTATGCAGTTGTTAAAAATTTCAATATGATAATCGGTTTTTCCCTCAATACGCTAGTTTATTGATGATGTAATTATGGTTCCACTGACAATTAAAGTGACAGTAGATTTTTTGAGTACGTTTTGTTCGTTTTCTTTACCTAAATTATAATAGTTTTTTCATTTTTATAAATATATTCCTAAAGTAAGTAGATAACATGCATCAAATATACAATCGTTTAGTTACCAATTACATACCTTTAAACTATTTTGTATGACCTGTAAAGAATATTTACAAATAGACTAAAAACAGTAAAAATGTATACGTCAAATTTATTGATGTTTTTGTTAAAAGTTTGGTTAGAATTAAATGTCAGTGAAACCAAAATGACATCACACTAAGTTAGCATATTTATTAGATATGTGCATGTAATTAGAACAAAACTTAACAAAATCATAATATTATAAACAACTTTCATTAATAAATTCTTTAATGTGACTAAAAAATTAAAGTTTGTTTATTTATGTCCAATTTAATTTTTTTTTATTCATATTTGGGATTAAGCACGGCTATACTCTCACTCTACAGAGTATCCCATTAGTACGTAATTGTTTAATATTTTAATTTGTGTTATAGACATGCAAACAAGTATCAAATAAAATATATGTTACGTCTTTTCCTGGCAAATAAAAATATATATTTTTTAAATAGAACACCCTGCATTTTAATACAGTTTTATAATAGTTTGGTAATACTGTATTCAATGCTAGAATGTTTTTAAAAATATTAGAGGGTTGCCAAGCAATTAATTTTTTTCTGAAATTGAAGGAAGATGTAGACCCCAAATTAAATTATCATAATTTAGGTAGCTTCACAATGATTTTAAAATTGTTTAAACTACAGACTTACAATATACCAGGCTAACGATTAGTGATGGTAGAACTGATTTATTTTATACAGAGTGTTTTGAAACATGCCTCAAAAATGGCAAATTTTAAGTTTGATTTACTCATTTTTTTAAATACAACACCCTGTATATTTTTTCCTATCCAACGATACTAACATTTTGCTCAATAACACATATATAGGGTGTCCCATTAGTGCCTAACTGATTAATAGCTGCTTTAGTATTGGAAAAACGAAAAAAAAAATTACCTAAAAGTTGTATGATTATATTTAGGAATTATTCTGACCAAACCTATACTTTTTCTTAACAGCACCCTACAGGTGTTATACATATATAATTGTTTTCAAATCGTCACACAATTTTAATATACTTCATTTATTTGCCATGTTGTATATAGGGTGTGGCAAAACGCGAGGTTACGATTTTCTCAATTTTTTAAATGGAATACCTTGTATGTTATACCACTAATTAATTAATTAATTAATTAAACAAGGTATTTCATAACGAAATTGAGAAAATCGTAACGTCACGTTTTGACACACCTTATATAAAAATAAATAAATAAATAAATGAAGTCTATTAAAATTGTTCAACGACAAAAAAATCAAATATGTATAACTACCTGCAGGGTATTTTGCTTTAAAAAAGTATAGGTTTTGTCAGCCCTTCGTTTATGGACCACCCTGTATATTTAGAATAATCCATAAATATATGGTTATATAATTTTTTTTTTGCATTTCCAATAATAAAACGGCTATCGATCAATTACGCACTGATGGGACAACCCTGTATAAATTTATCAGGAATATAAATATATTTAAAAAATTGAGTAAATTGAACTTAAAATTAGCCATATTTAAGACATGTTTCAAAACACTGTATAAAATAAACAAACTATATCACTACTATTCGTTAGCTTACTATCTTTTTCTGCTCTGTATTTTAAACAATTTTAAAATCACTTTAAACCTACCTAAATTATGAAAATTTAAGTTAAGGTCCCCATCATTCTCTAATTTCATAAAAAAATAAATTGCTTGGCAAACCTATAATATTTTTTTAAATATTCTAGGGTTGAATACAGCATTACCAAACCATTCTAAAACTAAAATAAAATACTGGGTGTTCTATTTAAAAAATATAAATATAACACATATTAAAATGTTGAATAATTACGCACTAATGGGACACCCTGTATATCCCAATTTTTTATCAAATACACTTACTATTTATATTCCTCTTTTCGGAATCACTGTATCTCTATAACGAAGAGTGCGAAATAAAAAAAATAATTCGCATTTTCACATTCAGCGTCACCAAATAGAGACGATTTTTTAATAATTTTTTTGTAACTAGTGTAACGTAATAATATACAGGGTGATTCAAAATTGAGTGCAAAGATTTTAAGGGCGTATTTACCAGCCAAAAATACGATTTTTTTTTTCATATAATCGTATGTCCTAACTTGCTTCGTTTTCTACAGGGTGTCAAAGTACTTGTTTTAATAGGGCCAGGAGTTATCAGCTGTTCAATTTGGATGCTTTTGCAATTGAGAAACAACGACAAATGAAAAATTGGAGAAAATCTTGGAAAGACTTTTGCAAAACCACTACAACTCAATATTCAAAAATACAACCAAAAATTCCGAATGTGCATTGGTTTAAAAACTATTCACTTCCTCGGAAGTATATAACAACTATAATTAGATTGAAATTTGAACATGCATGTTATCCAGCACATTTATTCAAAATCCATGTTATAGATTCGGAGATATGTACTATGTGTCAAGAGAAAGGCGATCTAAATCATATTTTCTTTAGTTGTGCAAACTATACCCAACAATCTCAAGATCTAATCAAAAATAATGTATTTCCTCCATTTAACATTTGTCATCTCCTCTCACTTAATCAAACAAAAATTTACGACCTCTTGATAAAATTTGTGTATGAAAGTAAAGTATGTTTGTAATTAATATTAGTCTTGCAACCTATGTTCTAACCCAATTGTTATATACCTACTTTTCCGTGGCCTAGTTTTGTGTGTAAAAAAAAATGTCTTGATGGGCCCCTAGACAAGAAGAAATGTTTTCCTTTGTTTATTCCTTGCTTGCCTTATCTTCTGTTATATATTTTTCTTCTTTTCTTGCTTAGGACAAAAGTGTGTATGATTGAATGGATGTATTTAGAGTGATAATGCAATTTAAACTTATATCATATATTCCGCGACTGGTTGAATGGCAAGTGCCCAAGCAAAAAAAAAAATAGGGCCAGGCACAGATTTTGATTTTTTTCTTTGAAACAAAGCTAGATACGGGTAAAGCTCAGGAGGCAAGAAAGTTACACTATTGACGGCTTAATTTAAAAAAAAATTTAATTGGAAAAAAAAACAGTGCCGTACCATAATTTTACCTATAAGTATCAAGCCCCCTGAGACGCCTCTGGAATTAATAAATTTATTTTATTCATACCAAAGTAATTCTGTGGTCACTTGGATTAAATTGTAACAGGGGAGAAAATAGAAATTTAAATTGGAATATAGGTGACATCTGACTAAGGAAAAATCAAAATAATGTGTTTTAAATTATAAGAAATAACCATGATATACTCTTTGCTCAGACAGTAAAAATAAAACTAAAAATTACTTACTTTGAATTGTATCAGACCCGTAAAAATCTTTGATTGGAGAATTGAATATCTAGTAGCGGTTTAATCGGTTGTTAGGCAACGAATTTGTTAAATAAAGGACTCCATTTTGTCGTTTTTTTGAGGAGATTTGTAAATTTTTGAATCTAAAATTAATTTAAAAGATTTTATTGAATAATTCATTCATATAATTTTCTATTATCTATTATTAAAATGTACAATAGTAATTAAGGATCAATTTAAGCTAAATTTCATGAAGAAAGACAGGTAAATAAACAAATTTACTCACCAGAAAAACTCATATCGAGACCGGCCATTAAAGGAAATCTGACCCTGGATTCTGGTTTATGCATAAGAACCAGACCGTGGATTCTCCAGAGTGCAAATTGCCATGCACTATTGTAAGTGACTTTAAGTTTTAACTTTTCATTGTGAAGAAACCCACGAACACATCACACACCAATAAACTAAAGTATTTTATACTTAGAACAGTGATCATATTAAATTTTTCTAATAGTGAAACTGAAACAAAAAAAGGTACTATTCATTTAATGACATTTTGTAGATCACCATCAGTGTGAGTTGTACAGAAATCTAAAAATAATATAAAAATTGTTATATGTGGTAACTACCAAACTTCCTTCGTTATGAATATAATTTTTTCTATTAACCAATAGAGGGCGCAAATACCTACTATTATACTCCACGCCATTTTTTGTCCACTACATTTAAGTCACAAAAATATCTGCAGATATATTTTTGGAAAATAAAAACTCATTGAGAAATTTATAATTTTCATGATGAGTAAAAAAAACAATGAGGATTTATTTCTAATTTAATATTATACGATTTATATTATAATTGTTTATAATTGTTTGGTTTTTATTTGGAAATTGAAATTTAAATAAATTTGTTAACTTAAATGAATTTTATTAAAAAAAATATATACAGGGTCAATAACAAAATTAATAGAGATAAACAAAAGGTAAATTAAACTTAAAATGATAATTTTATTGTATGGGAACCGACTCCTGGGATGAGAGCATATCATGTGAAATATCTGATAATTTGATTAGGGTATTTAATAAAAAACATAGCCGGAGTTAAATTAATTTTTATAGAAGGATATTAATTATAAAAATTATTTAAATAAAAAAAATAAGGCGCTCAACAAAACAAGTAAAATTAAATATTGATTTTTTTTTAAAAACAATAAAAAAAAATTATTTAAATATAAAGATAATAAAAAAAAAACAATAAAAAAAATCAATATAATATATACTTATACAGAATAGGTAAATAGAAGGAGAAGGTTAATTCCGCCGCAAATTTTTTAGAAGCCGAGAAAATACCAGTATGCCAACTCAGGCACATTTCCCCTACCTGTAGTGAAACAACATTTTGTTACAGAAAATAATTTCCATTTGTTTCAGAAATTTTTTCTCCTTGTTTCATCGCTTTAATATAAGCTTTATTGTCTTTATAGGGCGTCCAAAATACTTCCTTTTTAAGTGGGGTAAACCAGTTCACAACTGCAAGCCCATCTCTAGATTGTTCATTAAACTCGACTACAGAAAACATTCTAACTAAACACTGTATCCACGGGCACAACCGAATTCAAAAAAACTTCTTTTTATAATAAAATTCCTAAGAATAATCAGAGACGCCACCCCAGATAGCACAAATACGTCTTATGGTCGTTTTAAAAACGTCCTGCTTGGACATTCAGGTCATCCTTACAACGTCCATTTCACGGACATGGACGTCTTATGGACGTCTTTGGAACGTCCATTGTTAATAATCAGGATGTCTTTAGCACGTCCATAATAGATCATTTTAGGTCTTCTAATGGACATTTAAGAGCATTCCATGGACATAATTAGGAGCTCGAATAGAAAAATACAGGATGTTTGAGGAAATTAATGAAAATATTAAACATTTCAAAATCTTTTATTCGGAAGAAAATATAACCTATTGACAATTGTTATTAAAATTTTTTCGTGGAATTCTCTCTCTCCTTGGCCCTCTTTAACCATGCCTGTATGGATATTTCCGTGTCTTTCCTCGACATGGCCATATTTGCCTTCTCAGCTGTACCTAAAAATAATTTAATTCCTTATTTAAAATGAATGGCAGATCAATATGAAAATGCAATCTGTATTCGAATTATTAATTTCCTAGACAATAGCTCTCATAAAATATGATAATTTAAATTCAAAACCTCTAGTACATACTCAAAATAATAGAAGTTGTGAAAAATTACATAGAAAAACATGGATTCTACCACCAAGGTAATTTTTTAGAATGTTCCTGTTTTTCCATGAGAATTTAAAATCAGCTTTGGCACCAATTATGAGGCATCTAACATAGACAGTGTATTACTCACTTATGATAAGTTGAGTAATTTTCATATTACTAAATGGCTTCTTTCCTTTTTAATTCTAACCAACTATATTTCATTGCTTCTTCATTATGAAGCAGTGAAGTCAAAATACGCTTTACCATATTGTAATTGTTGGTACCCCCCATTCTTGCTAATTCATTCACCTGAAAAGTAATTTTTTAATTTATTACAAAAGAAACACTAGATACTGATTAATGAAAGCATAATTATATGGGTATTTACGGGATAAAAATACAGAAATGAGAATATTATATAACCCATCTATTTTTTTATAAAAAATTTCAGAATGTGATCTTATATAATTTTTCCTGTGAATATGCAAATAGAGAACAATTGAAATTTGTCAATGTAAGGGAGCATTCAAAATATATGTGAAACCCCTATACATAAAATAATAATAATAACAATAACACCAATTGTACATATAATAATACTCTCCCTAATTCACCCCTTACGAGTAAATTTTTACGAGTGAATTTCAACCCCTGAAGCCGACTAAAAGACTTGTGTAGGGAAAGGGACGGCTATTATTATTATTATTATTATTATTTTCGTGGCGCTCCGAGGCGACTTAAAGATGATTTTGGTGCCATTTGACTAACAGGCGAGGAAAACCTTACCCACCATCATCGAAACAGTAACGCATTGTTATTTATAATCTGGAAGCCATATCAATAGAAATTAAATCACTACCAATACTGTACTCATCAAATCCTATAATGGTACCGTGCAATTTAATTAAAAATTCACATGATCTGCTCTAGGACTCAAAGTAGAGTCTCGATCAACCACTAACTGGCTTGTAAGTGAATACCGGCCACTCGTGGACAACTACGCCACCGAGACGATATATGTATTACAAACAAGAATCAATACAAACGAAAATATTTGTTAAAATAAATGTACTCACAGCTCCATTGAAATTTGTATCAATATTTAAAATATTAAATTTTAGGAAGTCTTCTTCCGAATTTATTAGAACACTCAATTTATATTTAGTGAACAATAATTCATCACTATTTTTATTTATATCTCATATTTCTTTTTTTTGTCGAACTTCTAAAAGGATATCAGTTGCTAAACTTCTTAAAAGATGGTTCTGTTCGATAACAGTTTTCAGTTTAAGATTAAAATGCATAATTTTGTGGTAGATATTTTAATTTATCAATATTGCTATATATTGAGCTATTTAGGTAGTCAATAAATAAATGGCCAATCTCAGTAGGTAATAGATAATTTACATTTTAGTTATATTTATATAGGGTACTAACCATTCTGTTGACACCCCTTGCAGCAATAATCTTCTATATCCTTGTTAGTCTCATTTGATTCCTTTGGATAGCAGAAAGTCTCAGGAATGACTGATGAGTGTAACAGATTATTTGTAACTTGCTGATCTTCACATACAAAGAAAAAATAAGTTATATTCAAATATACTTCAGAAAACTGTTTTTCATCAACCATAATGAAAACTCTGTTCACCTTTTATATTTTTACTCTTTAACACTGCAACTCTTTCATTAACTGCATAATAAACACTATATTATTGTTAATGAACAATGTGTATAGGGTGTGACAATTTAAAAACTTACAATGGGCTATGATATCAAAAAGTACCTACGGACACTTAACTTTGAAAATAAGGTTTTATTGGTCTTTAGAGCTTTTTAACATTGTATCAGATGTAGGGTATGTTTGTTTTTAAAATTGTTAGATATTAATTTGGTAATTATTATCATACAATTATTATTTATACCATCGGATAGCATTTTTTATAGGCTTTTCAATGATGTATAAGTTTTTTTTAGTTGTGGTAGGTGGTTTCAATGTTTAACTTTTGTGACTCCTGCTTTCCTTGTATACTTTCTATTCTTTTAATAAAACACTTATTATTACTCCTTCTGTATTTTATTAGATGATTGTGGATTACCTATACTTTTATTACAAACAATAATGTGCATACATAAAACGTGACATTAAACTTCAACAACTGACATACAGTACTACCAATATAATAATAAAACTTAAAACTAATACAATTTAAAGTGCGTTCCGAAATAAGATTTTAGCGGATTTTTCGTTACCCCCCCTTCGCTAAAATCCCTAAGACCAATATTGTTTCTCAATTTTGAGAAGGAAGTATATGGTAGGCCTTTTGTAAACATATCAGCTTCTTGTGACCCTGATTCAATGTATATTATTTCGATATACTTCTTTTCTAAAAACTCACAAACAAATTTATACTTAAGGTCCAAGTCTTTTGTTACTATTATGATTCTTAACTAATGCTATGCATCCCTGATTATCTTCATAATAAGTAATTGTAATTATATTTATATTAATAGTCTAACAACAATTTTTTCAACCAGAGACCTTCTGTGACTGCGTTATATAGAGCAACTAATTCTTCTTCAGTAGTAAATAAGGTTATACAATGTTGTTTTTAGTTGACCAAACAATGGTATTCCCAAAAGCTTTAAATAAGAAACCGAAACCGATTTTCTGTCAGATAAATTATTTGCCCAATCGGCATCGACAAACAAATTAAAGCATGAGCAGTTTCTTGCATTTTATATTCTAAACCCATGAAAATCGTCCCTTCAAGGTATCCTAGAATTCGTTTCAAATATGTCCAGATCTCCTCTATATTTTTATCTTGGAATCTATTTAAATAATTTAAGGCAAAACATATATCTGGACGCGACTCTAACATTAAATGCAATAAACTTCCTATTAATTGTCGAATAGGTTTATCTGTAATTTTATTATTGTTAAGATTTAACTTTAATTCAGGATCTATCGGAATATCAGAATGTTTGCAATTAGACATATTAAATTTTAATAATATCCTTTGAATATATTGGGGTTGAGCAATTTTAAGAAAGCCATTTTCTCTATCATAAGAGATCTCTAAACCTAAAAAAAATGTTTTAGATTACCTTTATCTTTCATCTCAAATTTGTTAGCTTTACAAATATTTTATCCAATATATTTAAATCATAGCTGGCTAATATTATGTCATCTACATAGAGCAACAAAAATACTTTTATTTTTCCTACACACATATGATATAAGCAGCTGCCATTGTCCGACCTTTTAAATCTCATTTCTAATAAGAACATATTTATCTCATCATTCCAACATTTAGATGACTGTTTTATACCATATAAAGATTTATTTAACTTCAATACATCTGTCGAGTTACCTGAGTATCCTTTCGGCAGATAAATATAAGTTGGTTCATTTAGAAACCCGTTTAGAAAAGCACATTTAACATCCAGCTGTCTAAAATGATATGCAAACTAATTACCGATACATAATAGAGTTCTATGGCTGTTTTTGCAACTGGAGGGTATATGTCATCAAAATCTATATCTTCTTGAGCAAAACCCCTAACTACTAGTCTAGCTTTATATTTATCATATTCATTTTCCTCTAAAGGTTTTTTAGAATAGATTCACTTAGTATCTAAAATATTTACACCATTCGGTTTACTAGCTACTTGTTATTATCGATTGATTCTAATTTTTTAACCAAAATTGTTTATCTTTCCTACCCTGAATGTCCTCAGAATTATTAGGTACATCATTTATAAAATTTGTACACAGAAAATTCGGCTTATACAAGAATCTACCTAAGATTTTTGACTTGTCACTATTCAATATCTAACAATAGCAAGTTTTTAAAAAACTTGCCATTATTTTATTGATCTTTCTGTGACCATTGTATAACCCTTATTAGATAAACATTTATCTTTAAGGTACCATTTCGGTAGGCGCGACAGACGACCGCCGACGCGACCAAGAAGTGTCGCTTCACATCTAAAATACATACAATTATATGAAACACATTTCACACGGCGCGACACGAGAAGTGTCGTCAAGACGACACTTCCTGGAGACACTTCTGAATCTGCCTCGGGGCAAAGGTTTGCTGCATGTCGCACTTGGGGTCACTGTCCTCGAGCATCGGTTCATTTTGAGGGTGATTAGGATGGAAATTTCTTTCGATCTAGGCAGCGTTGCCAGATTTTGGAACAGTATGGGTAAAAAAAACTGTAGATTTGAACAGTACGTTTTAATACAGGGGGAAATAATTATAATTTGCAGTGTAGTAAATAAAAAAACAAGTATATAAGAAACGAAAAATAAACTTTTTTCTACCCAAATTAGAAAGTAAACAAAAAATAAAAACAAATAAAAACATTTTTATTATATACTTAACGTACGGGAAAAAACCAATGAAAAATAATAAGTACCTCCTTCTTTTAGATCAGTCTGAATCAGATAATAGTGTTTGGCATATACATGTTCTTCTTATGATGCCCTATTAATTCTTTGTTTCATTTTAAATAAAAACAATGATTATCTTGATGTTTTTTTTATGGAGCCAACCTACAGTAGTGGATGCTTATTACGCTGCTTTTACTGCAGAAAATTTACTAGAGAAAATATTCTTTAACCATTTGCTGAAGAATGAGGCAAACTTAATATATAATTAAACTGATTTTTATTTAACCTGAAAAATTGTCTGAATTTGTCTTCGTTTAGAGCTAAATGAGTATTTATTAACACAGAATAAATTCCTTCTGTACTTCTATTTTTATACATTGAATTCATTGGTCGCCTTTTTTTATATAAAAAATACAACAAGTTGTCATCATCCTCTTCCTCCTCAAGTAACATTTTTAATATTCGTCGTTTGATCATTTTTTTAGAAATAACTCCTAATAATATGTTTCCACAAAAACCACTTTCTCCGAACTGAATAATGATACAAGTTCTATCGATCTGTCGGCCAGAGTTGCCAGATGAAAATTAGCGAAAAAAAAAAACAATAGATCATTGAATCTTAACAGTAGATTTTAGTACAGGTGGAAATAATTATAATTTACAGTGTAGTAAATAAAAAAAAAAACAAATAATTATATAAGAAACGAAAAATAAATTTTTATTATATACTTAACGTCAGGAAACAAAAAAAAAACTAATGAAAAATAATAGGTATTTCTTTCAGATCAGTCTGAATCAAATAATTCAAATACGTACATGCATATTCTTTTTATGTTGTCCTATTAATTCTTTGTTGCAGTTTAAATAAAAACAAACCCACAATAGTGGCTGCTTCTTACGCTGCTTTTACTGCAGAAAATTTACTAGAGAAAATATTCTTTAACCATTTGCTGAAGAATGAGGCAAACTTAATAAATTAAGACCAAAATTTGCTAGAGACAAAAACAGTAGATCCACGTGAAAACAGTAGGTCTGGCAACGCTGATTGTTCCCTCGAATGGTTATCCCTGTAAATGTCGCGCGACACTTTTTAAGCTTGCGAAATGTACAGAAACATTTATGCTTCTGTCTTCCTACTCGACCTTGGGGTCGCTTCAGTGGTCGCTTGTCTCCTGACGCGCCTACCCAAATGGTACCTTTAGTTTACAATTATTTAGCAGTTGTTCAATCAATTTGCTAATACTTCAGGAATAACCGTAAGTTGACATTGACTAAAAATAATTCTAAAAAAAACTTGCAGTTATCTTTTAAATTTTAATACCACTATCTACTAGTAGTAATAACAACATACAAACAAAGTTATTTTTTAACTACTATTGGTACCTTCTATACCGATACGCCAGGTTGAATGACGTTGCCACATATTTAGTTAAATATTATAAGATGACTAAATACTCGTAAATCATAGAATGTTGTATACCGTATTAAATAATAATATATTTCCAAAGATAAAATGCACTTCCACATGAAGTATTTAATAATTATAAACTAAAAATGCTGATTTTAAAAAGACATATGAACCCATCGACAGCAAATAATCTCCGCGAGAAGTCCTACTACCATACATACTACTACTAGTGCCTGTAATATGGTTAATAAATTGCCCCCAACATAAAAAAGTATGTTCGTATTTCATAGGTAATTTGATGTATTTTGTTTGACATAGGTGCATTTTTATCTGTATTTTATTGTATCTAAAAAATTATATTTTTTTATTGAAATTTATTTGTTACCACACTTTGTTACTTTGTAAATTTTACAACTGGCAACGTTGGAAATTCTGACGTTTCCGGCCAAGAAGGAAAAGAGACAGAGTTATGGCCTTGATGTATAGACACATAGAGATAAGACCAGATGCCAAAGTTGGTTATATTTATTTAATATATTCCTCCATGGCATTTTTTGTTGAATGGATAGCGCTGCAAAATGAAAAGTTCAACAATTAAAATTTTGAAAAAAATTGGTATACATTTTTATCATGTTTATTAGCCGACATTATATTTTAAATCTTAATATCAGCTTATTTTTCTTTGCTGGATATATTTTTTTAAAACATCCTCCTTATATCTCATTTGCCCCGTAGTTTGGGGCAAATGTGATAATGAACCATATTTTGTAATAAAATGCTTATGCATTAGGTATTGGGGCTAATGTATAAAATATGGACAAATCTGCGAATTATGTTTTTTAATCATCAAAATATCTCAAACATTACAAAAGTTATAAACTTTTTAAACCTAAAAGCAAAATAAGCAACTTTCCTAAATAAACAACGTATTAGAAAGTGTTAAGAAAACGTAAGAATATTTGTTACACAAGGCATAACTTATAACATAAATTATAACCACCAAAGTGAACCGAAAAGTCCAATAAGCCCCTTCGGTCTTGGGTTGGTTGTGGCAAAACTGGGATAATATAATTTTTATTGACCGTATCAGTGTCTTCGATTTTTGGCCAAACAAATTTATTTTTGTATGGCCTTGTAAATTTAACGATCCACCCTCCATCGTTTTGCTCTATCACGTTACCAACAAAATGTTTGATTAACTTTTTTGTAGAATATTTTACAAGGACCCAAAGTCCCGGAGCGACAATATTTTGTTCTTGCACGCCTAGGCTATCTTTATCAATCTTATCAGTTATCATTTAGCACATCAGCCATGAACTCTTCAGAATTGTCTGAGTCAATAAATACTGGAGATTTGTAACCGCCATCACTGATGCTGCCGCTACTGCTTGAAGAAAATCGAGCTTTTTTTAGGGATTCTCTTAACTGGTTTTTGTTTTTGTTTAAGCATATTTATAGCTTGTATAGATGTTAAAATTTCTGCGCCAGGACATATTTTCGTTTTCTTTTGTGGTAGTGGTTTTGGTGTTTGTTTGACTGCCGATAATAAAAGGTCTTTGTAGTAGGATGAGGTGGCTAGTGGTAAGTAAAGCACGTAGGTTATGGTGAAAAACACACTTTAATATTGGAACAAGAACTAACAAATTATAACTAAGAACGAGGAACGAGTAAATGATGTAACTATATAATTGAGTGTTTATTCGCGCAAATATGAATGTGAGGATTGTTCGTATGTATGCACTGGAAGACCGGCTGTACTGTTTGTATGTTTAAACCACGTGTGTATGTCGTGACTCTTCATACGCGGTGGACTCCACAGAACACTTGCCACCTGGCGTAGTAAAAATTAGTCCCAGACAAGATACTCTACTCTCATTTGCTGTAACTTCAGTGTCGAATCTAGTGTCAGTGGCGTAACATTAAAATATGGTAACCATGTTACCACAGTCTTCAAATGACACACTGATGTTACAAGGTTGACAGCTGCTTGAGGGACCTGGTAATGAGTTATCAGCTGCACTAATGATACTAGATTGACAACTGCTTGAGGGGCCTAGTAATGTATTATCAGCTATTTACTTTTGAACCATTGTCGAAATGTTAGTTTCCTTCCACTTTTGCATAATATCTGTGGGAAAACTTTCTTCCGGAATAATATTTCCATTAAACGGGAATATTCCTCCCTTTCTAAATCCATTAGAAATCACATTAGGAGAAATACTTTTCCAAGTATCACATAAGAACTGTGAAAACACCTTTTTGGGTAATTTTTGACCTATATGATATTTAAACGATTTAAATACTGCCAGATCTAAGGGTTGCAGCAAGTGGCTGCTGTGTGGAGGCAGCTTTAAAATTGTCATTTGTTCCCTGTCGGCAGCCTCTATAGTTTCAACGGTGACGTGGGTTGAGTGACCATCATATATGATAAGTACAGGTCTCTCTATACCAACGGTAGGAATTACAGTTTTCAGAAAGTAATTTTTAAATATATCCCCTTCCATCCAACCTTTCTTACTAGCTGCATACACAGTTCCTTTAAATTCGTGTTCTGGAGGGGCAAGCCATTGGTCCCATACATTCTTTCCTTTGTATATAATTAGTGGTGGCGCTTTGTCCCCTGCTGCATTGCACATTAGCAAAATGGTGGTATTTTCTTTACCTGGAGAGCCGATTGTTCGAGACGAAGCTTTATTAATGGCACCTACAACCTTCACTTTTCTTGGGTCAATACTAAGACTGCTTTCATCCAGATTCCAAATTCTTTCCGGTTTATCATGTAGTTCAAGTTCATCCAGGGTTTGTTTTAACAAATCCAAATATTTGTAGATTATGAACGGATCCATTGCCTTTTTCCTGGCATATTCCACATTTTGAGGAGTTTTAAGACTTATATTGTGTCGCTTTTTGAACTTTAAGAACCAGTCTTCATCTGGAATGCCATTTTTAAAATTATTTTTTATATTGTTATCTTTGATGAACCGAGCGACCAATTCGATCACTTCTTTTCTGGAGAATCCATAACCCCATTTTTCTGCTATTTTTAAACCATTTGCTAGCCTTCTTTCATGTTCGATTGGAATTGTAATTGGTCGGCCTTTCTCTTGTTTTATTGCTCCACGTATACCTTTTATTCGGGAATGCAATGTCACGTAAGGAATTCCATATATTTTAGAAGCTCTGTAAACTGTTGTTCTTTTGGCTTCATTAATAGCCAGTTCTAGATCTGCCGTGGTGTATTTTTTATTATCCGAGGTCTTTTTCTTGTAGTTGCGCACCATAGCAATACTGAAACAAAAAGGGGCAAATGTGACACAATATAACACAAATTCCCCGCCACTGTATGACACAATTGCCCCCTGATGATAATTGCTGGGGCAAATGTGATATAGTTTCAAATGTCAGGAAAATCTTAAAATTCTGATAAAATAAACACACTATATTGTAAACTATAGTTAATGACCTCATTTATAGTAATTAAACCGTACTTACCACTTAAGTTAAAAAATGTATACAAATAAACTCAAAAAATAGACTACTCGTCACAGTAATATAAAACGTCCGTCATGAAAGCTCTGCAACAAGTGGCAATAGATCAACCGTGCGAACAAGTCGAAGTGGTGGGAGCGTAAACAGTTGTGATGCATATCGGTTAAGACGAGTGGCGTGATTGATTGAGACTTTTTAAATTTTGGGGGGAGATTAACACAATTGCCCCATTATCACATTTACCCCACTTCACCTGATATGGATATTAACTCTATCCTGAGTAAATGGGGATTTGGTGAATATTTGAAGGCTTTTGAAGGTAAGAAAAATTATTAGTTATTAAATCGAATTCCATTTTATATGAAACAATTTGGGAATATTTTATATATTTGTTAGAGCGGCTTAAATGCACAAGCACTTTAATTTTTCATTTGTAGTTCGTGATTTGCAATAACAGTTATGTTTTGTTTTACTTGATACAAATTTTTAATAATAAAACGTTTTGTTACTTTTCAACATATAGGCAAAGATGTTCAGATTAAAAATAAAAGTTGATTCATGTGCCATTTTTTTAATTTTATTTTAAATAATCTATTGTAGTTAGCCAGTTATCGTACCTACTTATTCATGAAAATTCTTTTAGTTGAATAATGGTTCGACAACTGTAAATTCTGAAATTTTAAGGTTAAAATAAAATATAGAAATTTACGGATGTTGAAAATAAATAAGCCTAAAAAATGTATAAGGTTAATAAACGGTTTTTCGTTAAAATAAAAGAACACTTATCTGGATCAACTGGTTTTTTATAATTAACCAAATTTGTTGCTTATTTGAATCATGAATTCCGAATTGTTTTGTTTTTGTTCTTTAAAATAAAATTTTTTTTCTTAGTTTTGTTTTATTTGATATAACCCATTCCACCACACTTCCGCCTCTCCATATATGGAAAGTATTATTTGATAGCCTATTCGTTGCTACTTTATTTTCTACCTAAGGTTATTTGAGCACTTGTCTGTGATTATTCAATTATCTAGCTGTTTATGAGTGCATATACCTGTGCTATTTCTCTATTTTATTACGCATATTATATAACCAGCAAGTTGTTGTTTGACGAATTATTTGCGATTGATCTATTGTAAAATTGACGTTATTAGATCGTCTACTTATGATTATACTATTTATTTGGATATTTCATCACTAGCTTGGTGCTATTTAATCGTTTACTTGTGGTTATTCGATGTGTATGTTTCTGTCAATAACTGTAAGTATGTTACTGTATAAGGGCTATACGGTAAAAGAATAAACTGCGCAATTGCAGAATGATTAAGGGTTATTCGACCATTGACTAACGGTTATTCGATCATTTCAGCAAGATCAAACTAATAATGACAAGTTGATCTTTTTGCTGTCACGTATGGTATCCAGACTAACGGTTATTAGATATTTTTCTCGGTGTAGCCTCAAATGCCATATATTATTCATAATCTTTTTGCCAATTTGGTAATTTAATTTATCTGCAATTTTTTCTATTATTTTCATTATTATCTATCTCAATTTCGTCCTTATTTAGTTCATTATTTTTATCTATTTCTTCCCTATCATTTAAATCATCTTGAATCTTTACATTTACTAATTCCTTTCTATACCAAAATTTACTCTCATCTATTTTTACGTCCCTAGCTATTTCTATTCTTTTCTTTTCAATATTCTATAGTCTGTATCCACTGTTAGCGTAACCAGCAATTATAAACTTACTTACCTTCCTATCAAATTTATTCCTTTTTTCCTTAGGTATATGACTATAAGCTAAAGTTCCAAATATTCGTAGGTTACTTACATCTGGCTTTTTACCATACCATAATTCTGCAGGAGTCATATCTCGTTGTAAAGTTTCTGTTGGGCTTCTATTTAAAGCATATGTAGCAGCCAAAATTGCTTCTCCCCACATTTCTTTGGGTACTTCCGATTCATTTAACATAGCCCTACCTCTCTCTACTAATGTCCTATTCGTCCTCTCAGCCTTGCCATTCTGTTGAAGAGTATACGGTACCGTGTAATCTAAAGTAATACCTTTTCCCCTACAAAAATCTTTAAAATTATTGGAAATGTATTCCCCACCATTGTCGCATTTTAACTTTGATATTTTGTTACTGAACTTTGCTTGTACCATATTTGTAGTCTCTAATTTTTTGTAAAACTCCACTTTTTTCTTTAATTAAATAAACTAGTAAAATTTGAATAATCGTCGATAAATGTCAGAAAATACCATTGACCTTCTAATAATGTAGGTACTATAGGACCACAAACGAATCGGTCAATTGAGAAACGACACATGACACATTTTTGGCCGTTTTGTTTTTATTACAAAAATACAATATTTAAAGGTAAATTATAATTTTAAATTATACCCAAAATAGAGCAAGTTTTAAACGTTAAGTATACAAAACTATTTTTTAATCATGTTTTGAGATTTTCACTTTTTTATTTTTTAAAAAATTATTTACAACTGACATGTGCTGTTTCTCAAATGACCGATTCAAACATCAGTATGTATTATTTCCAATATTCGAGTACTTTTAGTTCGAGTTGTGAAATCTACACATTTTCCCCGCAATACATGGTTCACAAACCTTTTGTATTTTTATATCTTTATTTATACCAGTAACATACTTTCATTTTACTAATTTTTCTAAAGCTGAAAAATTTAAATGGGCATACCTTCTGTGCCATTTCATAAAATCATTATCTATATTGCAAACATTTAGACATTCTTTCTTGTTAACCTCAAAACATATTTCATACAAATTTTCCCTATATCCTATTCCTACTACTCCTGTTTTTTATCAATTAGATTTACTTTACCATTTTCAAAAACTACTTTAATTCCTTTTGATTCTAGCCTTTTACTGACAATAAATTCTTTCTCAATTCTGGAATGTAAAAAACATTTTCTAATTTACAATTAATTATCTTTCCATTTAAGGTAACGGAACCAGTAGTTGCAGGCTTTAGGAAAAACAAAATCAATATTGCAATAAAAACATTTATTTTGAACTTAGGTTGAAATTGTGTACTTTAACAGAATTATTAACACCTATATAATGGTAAACTAATAAGAAAACAAACAAAAATGCAATGCAAGATACATTGCAAAAAAATTAGGAACAAGCTGCAGAGGTACCAGTAAATGACTATTTTTTCTTTTAATCTAGTAATTGACACTTGGTATACCCTGCAGTTGACAGGTATTATACATCTACCCATCAGCGTGAACTTCTTTGTTAAACTCGTATCTTAGCCGGTCTCCTGCACAACTCATACGGGGAAACTCTAATTTTTCTATAACTTGAGATTTTTTAATAACACTGACATCATTTTCATTTAGCCTAAATTGTGTTTTTGCTTCATTGCAGGCGACTAAGGCAACCACCTCAATTTCGTTATTGTTTAATACCTCCTGTATAACGCATATATATCTGTGTTCTTTTTTCTTGACTGGAAATGACACTAGTATGTAATTCCCTTCTTTGTACAGGGAAGTTGTATTATGTTCTTTTTCACCTTCAAGGTTCAATTCTAAATTCTGTTTATTATCAAAATCACTTTGTTCATCCTGAGTAAAGGTTCTGTTAGCCTCCTTGGCCTCCCACGAGAAACTGACATCGTCACAACTATCGCTAGAGTCCTGCCATTCTTCACCGCTTTCCGAACTACAACTCAATGTTCGTCTTTTCTTTGTTTTCTTTTTTTTTTTTTGCTTATTTTATTGCTTTTGTCTTTTTAATATTTCCTGCTCTTTTTTTTTTTCGTTTTCTTTCCTCTACTCTGTTTTTCTTGGTTTCTTCTTGTAACTACTTATTTATCTGTTTCCTTTCATGATACTCTTGCCCTTTTTTGCTGTAATAACTGAAGGTATTTTTTCTGTCTTAGCTCGTTTTGACTGTTTTGTTTGTTTAGGACCCGGCCAGAACAAATGTCGCTTGAATGGTGATAGTACCAAAGCTTCTGAGGTAGATGGTTGATTTAATTGAATGGAAGAGGATGATGATTTTATATTAGATTTTTCCGGTGTAGCTTGCTGTTTTTCCATCAAGAAATTTAAATGCCTTTGCGGCTCATCTTCTCTTATATTATTTTGTTCATCTTCATCTTCTCTTGTATCATTTTGCTCATCGTTCTGGTTTTCATTTGCTTTTTCTGATGATTTTTTATGGTATTCAGCTTTTTCTGTCTGGCCCTGTAATTTAAGACTTTTAAGTTCAGCTGTTTTGACTTTAAAAAAATGAAATAGGGAATGATCTTCCATATTTCCTTTCCATTCGTTACTAGTTTTGAAAGCTCAAATTTTCTCTTTGTCGATGTTGTCTTTTAGAAACTTTATTCCAGTCTCTAAATATTTTATTCTCGATTCCCTATAATTCTAAGGTAAGTCATCATTATTGGCTCGATTATTTGCGTTAGTTTTCATTAATTTTATGGCATTTGGATTCCAAGGAACAAGACCTGACTTACGAAATCCGTTTTGAAGCACAGACGGGTTTGCTCTTTCTTTTACAAGTTCAGATAGCAACGGACAAAAGTTGACGTTTTTGAGAACTGGTGTATCGAAATTAGCTAACCTCCACTGGTAAATTTTATTTTTCCAACAATCCTTGAGGGTTCGAAACATTGATACGTCCATAGGCTGGATGAGGCGAGTGGCACTCGGATACAGTGCTATTAGAATAATTTGTGCAGTTTCGCAGAACTTACTAAAGTGTAATGTTAAGTGCGAAGCATGTCCATCAATGAAGAGAAATATTGGTAGTGTAATGTTGAATTGCAGCATCCATGGATAGAAAACATTGGTGATAAACTCGAAAAAAGTTTCGCCAGTCTCACTTTTTCCTACGCCCCAGCTTTCAAGAATACTGTTGATTATTTTCCTTGGAATTTTTTCATAACGAAATAATACCATTAATGGTGCCAAGTCTCCAGCTGCGTTTCCAGTGATTAGGACAGTTATAAATAGTCTTATCGCCTTTCTTGGCTAATACCTTGCAACCTTTCGGGTTGAGAAAAAAAGGCGCTTTCAACTGCATTAAATACACGCTTAGGATCATTCAGCATTTCATCAAAGTTATGTTCTAAATATGCTTTAACTTCCTCAAACCAGTGCTCTAAACTTTCCTTGGTTACGGATGCTTGGCTTATTATTAAGTTTTGTGCGGTCCGAGTGGAAACTTCTGGATTACGCTTCAGGAAACTATTACCATTTTCGCCCGGGTCGATAATTTTTGAAGGGGTTGTCTCGTTTAAGTTCTCTTATGAGGTGTTGTATACCCGCAAGTAAAGCCTCTCTTCCAACAGGGAACTCTGCCTTGACCATGGTAAATATCCACAGGACAACGTTTTTATCTTAATTCGTAGTTAATACTGAGTCTGGTCCCATCTTTCTAAATCGTGTTTTATTTCCTGTCAATCTGCTAATGAGAGTGCTTCTGGGCACTCCATTATTTTTAGCCGCTTAAGCAATTGGTTCGCCTCTTGAAGCTGTATCTAGCGCGGATTCCATTTGATGTTCTAAGTACTGGAGCATTTTTCCTTTGATTGGTGGCATGATTATCCTGTAACACCAGTAGTTGACAGTTTGATGGCCCACTAGTTGACAGACTGTCATTTACTGGTACGGCTGAAATATCAATTTAAAAATGTATTTTTGGAAAACAGGTCGCCTTGCTTAGGACTATAAAACCATATCCGGTTCAAATAAAATTAACAGACAATTCACCAGTAGTTGACACTAGTGTCAAACACTGGTACATAATCAAATCTGAGTACAAGTAGATGACACCACGTAAAAGAAATTCTAAATAACAAAATATAGGCCCTACAATTACTTTAAAATACTTCTCATATCTTACCTTATTATATCACGATTCTATTGTTCCAATATATAAACAATTTAATGCTCAAATTCTTTTCTTTTAATTTTAGCTTTCTTAACAATTTTCTTAAAAAAATACAATTTTCAAACACAGCCACTAACAGACTCTATGACAAATGACGCCATATTGAATGTATGTAGGTACAGGGCATTGTAGTTTTTCATATTGGTTGATAGATGGCACTAGTAATTCTAAATATAATACTAATACACTTTTCTTATTCTGTGGGGTTTAAGTTGTAAGTGTCAACTACTGGATCAGTGTCATCTACCGGTTCTGTTACCTTACGTTACTAAGCACATTAATATTTCCTACACCTACTGCAAACAGAAAATTGTTAATTTTTGGCACTGCAATTTTTATAGGCCTATTTAACAATACCATATTAGAAAAAACATCTTTATCATTAATCATGAAGTCTGTGCACCCTGAATCTACATAAAACAACAGAATGTTCTTGCTTGTACTTTGATGATCATCTACATTATTTTCACCAAGGTAGCAAATACTTTCTTCTTCTCTTGTAGTATCATTTTCTTCATGTCTTGAATTACCGTTTTCTTGATTTTCTGGTTCATTATGCACCAAATTTGTGTTATGGTAGCTGTTTCTAAAACCATTTCCTTTCTTGTACCTTGATAGCCTTATAACCTCGAAAAACACCTCTATGACGTTTGAATACTTTCTTTGTTTCTGACTTGAATTTTTCTTTTTTCATATTCATCTAAGAGTTTATTCTTTACAAATTCAAAATTTTGTAGCTCTTCAGGTAAATTCTCTATTACAGTTATCAATGTTTCATGCGATTTAGGCAACGACATCAACATGTTACATATTTTTGATCGATCATCACTCCTGTCTCCTGCGGCTTCTAGTTTTCTTATGATATCTTCAAAATCACTTATGTGCGTTCATCTATTTTCCATTTTAATGATAATAATCTTCTCCTTAAAAACAGTTGGCTGGGTAAACCTTTCTTTTCAAACTTATCTTCTAAAACTTTCTACATTTGGTATGCAGTCTCTTTTCCTCTTAAGAGTTCCAGTTGGGAGTCTGTTACATACTGAACTATCAATGATTTCGCTTTGTTGTCGTTTTTGACCACTCGTGTTCTTTCTTCCACAGCTAGGCTCGCCACATTTCTTTCTAAAGTTATATTTTCACTTACACCGTTTTCTGCTAAGATCATTTCAACTCTAAATTTCCAATTAGAATAATTTTCTCCATTTAACGGTTCTATATTACTCATTTTCTCATTTTTAATTTTTTTAGTACACGTTCTTGTGGCACTCTTAACCTAAGTTTTCTTTAAACTCTAATCACTGGGCTCATAACCTTTCAATGTTTAACTTTTGTGGCTTCTAGCTTTCCTTGTATACTTTCTATTCTTTTAATAAAACACTTATTATTACTCCTGTATTTTATTAGGTGATTGTGGATTATATTTTTATTACAAACAATAATGTGCATACATAAAACGTGACATCAAACTTCAACAACAACTGACATACAGTACTACCAATATAATAATAAAACTTAAAACTAATACAATTTAAAGGGCGTTCCGAAATAAGATTTTAGCGGATTATTCAACAGGTGGGACCTAGGAGGTTGATAGGGGTGATTTCTCTTTTATGACATCATCTTTCATGTGTGAGATATGTAAGTTTTTAAATTATCACACCATATATCAAGGTATTTATAGTTCTAAAATACTATACCTATTCTTCTTTTTGGAGTAGAAGGCAGAATACTTTCTACTATCGACTTTTTACTGAAGACAGAACTTTTTGTATTCTTTTTCTTTTAATGGTATCAGACTCAAATTCTGAAGCTAGGTCGCTTGTTTCCTCGGCAGTTCGTGCTTTTTGTCTTGCTTTCATATAGTCATCTGAAATTACAATTGTAGGTGTAGAGTGTGTTTCCTGATAAAGTGTTGCATTATTAAAAAATCTCATCGTTCCTATAATTAAATTTATGATGAATAAAGTAAAATTTTATTTTTTTTTGAACTTTCATGATGCTAAACATAAAATTAATACAAAATCAAAGTTCTTCAATAAAGTTCTGAAAATTTTCTTAAATTCATGAAGTCAATGCTAAAATGTACTGTTTTGATATGTATTTCAGTGAAAATAAAATATTCCAAAAAAAGTTTAAACGTGCTCAGTACTTACCATATGTGGCATTTCGGAAGACCTGTACTTTGTGTGTTAACCAGCATGTGTTTAAGGGCTCGCTTTTTCGGATAGATGATATCAATTTTTGGTGAGCCATTGATGGCCAGTGACAATTATCACCTTGTATCCAATTTGTTGGGACAGCTTCAACTGAATTGTCTTCAAATTGAACCACAGTCCAAGTTTTATCAGCCATTGCGGACATTATGAATGATAAAAGCACTATAAAAATATGTTCAAGAAAAAACAATAATTGAAAGATCAAACGAACTTACATGAAGTGAAGTTCGATCTCAATTATATGAAACGCCTTATTCGAGATGATCATAGGTAGTACCCCCCTTTCCCCGCTCAGCTACCACGTATTTTTAAGAGTTAACACTCTAAAAAACGCCTTTTATAACTGTACCAACTCTGCCCTCTCTACTCCTCCTACGCCGCTCTCAACTCTAGCCTGTAATGTCATTCTTTTTAAAGCTGTATTGTGATTTAAACTTGGAGATAATCCTGGGATGTACATCTACATAATGCTAATGAAATAAACTTGCCACATATTTTATTTTAGGGTTGGGATGGGTTCGATCATCTCGAACAAGGCGTTTCATATAATTGAGATCGAACTTCACTTCAGGTAAGTTCGTTTGATCTTTCAATTATATTCCACGCCTTGTTCTCAATGATCACAGGTAGATGTTTAAAGAAAAGTTTAAACACAATTACACTGCAGTTTTTTACTGATGAACTGCTTTTTACAACAAACAAATGAAACAAATTACAAAAGAAAAAGGTTATTAACATCTAACAAACACTCTAAGATCCTTAGAAATTCTTAGAAAAAAAGCCAGTCCTATTATACCACCTAACTTAAGTAATGTTACTGAAATTAACAAACATTTTAATTCATCTCCTACTACTCTGAAGTCACATAACCAATTAGCCTTACTTGATCGGTACTATGAAAATATATATGAAAATAAATTTGAATTTAAATCTGTCTCTTCTGATTCAGTTCGAAAATCTCTAAATCGTATAAAAAGTCATGCCGTTGGTTTAGGTAACATATCACTGCGCATGATACAGTTAGTAGAAAATTATTTAATCAATCATTTAACATTTATTTTTAATAAAATAATTTCTTCGTCTCATTATTCACTTTCGTGGAAATAGGCTTTTATTATTCCGCTTGCTAAATGTAATCAACCTACTAGCTTATCTGACTTGCGTCCTATTAGTATTCTACCAACCCTTTCTAAATCGTTTGAATTTATATTTAAAGATCAAATTAGCAAATATGTATACGACCAAAATATAATAACTCTCCAGCTCAATCTGGCTTTAGAATGCACCATAGTACGACCACTGCCCTCTTATCTATCACGGATTACCTTTTTAAAGCGACAGATCGGGGAAAAGTCACATGTTTGGTTCTCCTTGATTATAGCAAAGCATTTGATACTTTAGATCATCCAACACTTTGCAAATTTTCGGTTTTTCTCATAAATCCGTTTGTCTAATATCAAATTTTCTTAGCAATCGTACTCATAAAGTTATTTTGGAAGCTGATGTATCCACCAGACTACCCGTTAGTCAAGGTGTTCTGCAAGGATCCATTCTGGGACCATTGCTGTTTTCACTATATATAGCAGATTTTCATAGTTTTGTTAAAAATTGTGTGATTCATCATTATGCAGATGATACCCAGTTATATCACTCGTTTAATAATAAGTGCTTACTTACTGCCCAAAATCTTATTAAGGACGATTTAAATGCATTACTTGATATTTCTACAGCTCACAACCTTAAAATAAATTCTAAAAAATCATCCATGTTATTTGGCCCCAAAAAATTAAGACAATTAACAATAAACGCATTACAAATTAAATTAGGCGATACTCTTCTTCAATTCACGAATGAAGGAAAAAACCTAGGTCTCTGGTTAGAATCTGATCTTCGTTTTAGAACACATACCTCCACCATATCTCAAAGTTCGTTCAACGTCTTGAGACAGTTGTACCCTAACCGAGACCTGCTTTCTACATAACTCAAACTTAAACTTTGTCAATCTCTCATTTTTTCCAAACTCAGTTATTGTGATTCTGACTACTCCAATCCGACTCCGCTCGTTTACAAAAAATTCAGAATAGCTGTCTACGTTTTGCCTATGGAATTCGAAAATTTGATCATATCTCGAATAAAATGAAAGAATAAGGTTGGTTGACTTTCAATAACTATCGCCTTTTGCATTTATTAACCCAAGTTCACAAAGTTTTACTCATACAGAAACCTGATTATTTAGTTAACAAATTAAAGACATTTTCCAATATTAATGAATTTCCTACGCGGAATCGAATCACCTTGGTGGTACCAAATCATAACACGGCTCTATTTAAAAGATGTTTTTCGTATGTTGCATGTAAAGAGTACAATAAACTTACAATAATAATAGTAAAACTCTCCCTAATTCACCCCCTTACGAGTGAATTTTAACCCCAAAAGCTGAGCTTGTGCGGGGAAAGGGACGGCAATTATTTGCCGTGGCGCTCCGGGGCGACTTAAAGATGATTGATGGTGCCATTTGACTTACAGGTGAGGAACACCCGGAAAACCTCACCCACCATCATCGAGACGGTAATGCATGGCGATTTTAGAGATCGTGTCGTACGAAATCTTCTGTTATATCTTTCTTCTGGGGAGTCAGGTGCAGCATTGGGTATAGGCGTTTGTAGCCAAGGCCGCAGTCCATAACCTGAATCACCTTAAAAAGATAGGTAGGTACTATATAATATATTTTATAATTGAAAATATTGTTTGGTTTATAGGTATGATACTATAAATACACTTACCAATCAGATAGTATGATCTGTGCCCATGGTTATGTAAATTTCGCATATACCCATATGCTGCACTATTGTTCCATATGAAGCAGTCATGGGTGCTGCCTGGATATCTCGCACTAATATTAATTATTTTCATGTCAGAGTCACATATCTAAAAATCATGGAATGTAAGTAAATAATATATAAAAGAAAACTGTTATCCAAAACTCAAATGTGCTCACTGACTTATACAGAGTAGAACGTAGAACTCAAAGACCGTACATAAAATTGCAGTAATGCAATTTTGTGCAAGGTCTTTGAGTTCTACGTTCTACTCTGTATAAATAATATATGTCAAAAAAGTTATATAATCTTACCAGCTGAACATTAACAGAATGGTATCCTTTGCGGTTGACATATGCAACTTCAGGATAAGCCGGATTATTTCTTGGTGGATAGATAGCCACATGGGTATAGTCTATAACACCCAGTACCCCTGGAAATCGGAACTTCTCATAATATCTAAAATAATAAATATGTAAAGGTATATGTATACTACCAATAGAAAAGCAAATACCTATTGCGTGCTGTAAAACATTCTTGCAAATTTTGTGGCATATGAATAGATTCGTTAAATATTTCAGGCTGATTGAGTGCGCTTGCCACTTCGTCAACAGCATTGCTAACTGCCGACTGACTAATTGTGTGGTTCATAAAACCACCCACATCTCTCTGGTAACTACCAGATGCAAAAAATCGGAGGGCAACTAAAACCTAAAAAGATTAATAAAGACCATAGGTTAAATAGGGATGGTAGGATGTTTCAAAAAATGTAAATAAATACAACCTTTAAAAAAATATCTCGGTAAAAACCACTCCTTTCTATTTAGCCATTTAAAGGAATAGTTTCAGACCCAGAGATAAATACTTTAAAATCCTAACAAAATCATACCTTTCTCTCAACACTTAGTGCAGATGTTCTAGTTGGGACTACCATGTGTGGCGTCAAGATATCAACCAAATTTTTAGTAAGATCTTTAGTGAAGCGATAAGTTTTTCTAAATTCCTCATCCCCCATATCCTCAAATGGATCAACCCAAGGCCTAAAACGTCTTCCTCGCCTATTGAACAATACTTCTGCGTCTTCCAATGCCCCTAATCCATTTAAATTAATTTGGTCACTAAAATTCATGCTTTAATAAGTATTTATAATACACACAAAAACTTTTCTCTGACGACAAAAAAATACACACTAGTGACACTTGACACAAAATCGGTACCGTCCGTACGGTGATGATCGGTTACACGCTTCGTGATCGGTTACCTCAGACCACTCGATGTCACATCGTATACGATCAAAATTGTGTCGTGCACGATGGTTCGAAAATACGTGTACTTCGAATTTCGTGCGAAAGAGCATGCGACAGCGCATCGCACGAGTTCGAAAATCGCACCCCTGGTTTTGTGTTGATAACCCAGAGGTTTTTTTAGTACCTTATGTTTTTGTATGTAACAGCATATTGTGTTCATGTATAAACTTCTAACATTAGATATTGTTTCATTATATAGTAGAATAGTAGGATATAATCGCTGTTTGTTGAAGATAATTTTCAGTATTTTATTTTGTATGACATTTAGTGGTCTAAGGGTTGTTTCATATAGGCCTCCCCATACTAGTATACCATAACGTAGATTAGATTCTACCAACCTAAAATATAGGCTTATTAAGAAATTTTGGTTATTATTTATTTATTTTTAATTCTTTTTTTTCTCTATTATAATATATTATTATATTTTAATGTTATTTACAGGTTAAGTTGTAAATCAGCACAAGCTGAACTTCACCTTTTCATCTACCTTACCGTCATTTTTTTTAAATGGAACACCCCCATTTTGTCTCAATTTTCGGATTACTCTAGCTGAGCTGATTCCAAAAATGTATCACATGTTGATTCCAATTGGTACATGGTGGGCAAAAATACAATAGTTTTGTGTGTGCTCATAAAGTAACGCGTAATATTCTTTATTAGTTAATATAATATTGTTCAGAGTTAGTAATAGGAAACAATTTTAGTATTTAAAAAAGGCTAATTTCCCCTTTTTCCGATAATTATTCTACGCCTGATTATTAACCCACCTCAAATCTAAAGATATTATAAGTAAAGCACTGTTGCAGGCCCGTAATAAAAACAAAAAAAATAATTAAAGATCCTCATGCTACAGGCCAGACTTATTTACAGCAGTCTGTCAGATTTAAATTTTTGACAGATTAAAGATATATGTTTTTTTGTTCTTCCACCATCCAGATACCCCACGCTATCACCCTAATCCATTTTAGGATGGCGACACTGCAGCCTGCGGCTTATAATGCCAACATTTAAAGGTTTAACTGTTTTCCTATTTTCTGGTGGATTATCTTTGCCACCTGGTCATGTCTGACCTTATAGTCTGCTTGTACTATTGACTGACACCCCGTTGTTATATGGTCGATAGTTTCTTTTGCACGTTTACATCTTCTGCAAATATCATCAGGAACCGTTCGATCTTTTAGGATGTGTTTCGCATAATATCGTGTTCTGATGACTTGATCTTGAATTGCGATCATAAAACCTTCCGTCTCTGGGTATAGATTTCCACAGCATAACCAATCGTACGACGCATTTTTGTCGACATTCTGGTCGTCAAGGTCTCTTGGAAATCTTCCATGTAACGGTTTTTCTTTCCATTCATTGATCAATTCTTCCTGCGGTTTGATTTTTCTATTATCGTTTCGGTCTTTAAGGTTTAGCGCGGTGTACTATCTGCACGCACTATTGCTTGGTGTAAGTTGGATCGTTGTGCTTGGGTAAAAAAGTACTCTCTCATTTTATTAACTTGTGTATTGTGGAGGTTTGTTATTGATAGTAATCCCATTCCGCCTTCTTTCCTTGTTAATCGTAATCGCTCCACTGCACTATTGGGGTGTGCGTAACGGTATTTTGTAATCGTGGAATTTATCTTCATTTCCATTTCTTTTAGGTCAGTTTCTGTCCATTTAATTAAACCGAACGAGTACGTTAGTATGGATATAGCCCTTGTGTTAAGCGCAGTGAAGAGATTGCGACTATTTCCGTTGTTCTTAATGCTAGTTTTTCTTTGAGCTTCTTTTTTATTTCGGTGTGCTTGGTTAGTCTAGCTTGTTCAAATTCAAGGTATTTGTATGTGTCGTTTTCTTCCATACCTTCTATGCTTCTTCCATCATCTAAGTCATAGCCTTTCACCTCAAGCTTGTCTTGGTGGATTCTCTGCGTCTTATTATTATTATTAATATTAATAAACAAATTATTACAATAGAAAATGGTTTATAACATAACAATGTATTATTATGCTACAAATTTAAGATTGTAGTGGCGAATTTGCTTTTATCTCTAATCGGTCTGTTATAGAAAGTGTTAAACCTAGTTGACTTATCGGACCAACCTGCTGTACGTTTTATTGTGTCAATGCTGATTCCCATTCTGTTAGCTGCCGACGTTGCTGCGTGTCGAGTAGAATGAGAAGAGAACATAGATGTATCTATCCCACTATTAGATAGAGTTGTCTTTATCCAACGACTTACGGATTGAGAAGTCGCAGGGTGATAGGGTTTTTTGCATGTCAATATTAATTTGGATTCTGATCCCCCAATACCCTTTGTCTGTTCAAGATAACATTCTAGCTTCGCAGCTACGCATAAGGGTGGCTTTTCTTAAAAGTAAGGAATTTGCAGCAAAGGTTGCATTTTATTTCTACCAGAACTGTTTATGCGGTGAGGAATTTTTATCTTATAACCATCAGGTTTTTTATAAATATTGTCCAATTCAATGAAGGTTAATGTCTGAACTCTCTGTGCTGTGATTAAAATTAAAAGGATAACAAGTTTGTGAGTTGTTCTAGAGATAAGATGTTGTTAGGATATTGCTTATAAAGGTAAGATAAGACAATAATTGGATCCTAAGTAAAATTATATTTTGGAGTAGAAGGTTTTATATTTTATAGTCTTTTAAAAAATCGTTTAATCCGATAATCCTCCCCAACTTCAGGGCCTATAATTAAGGAAAGAGATGCTCTAGTGGAATTGAGCGTTCCATAAGAGCGATTATTTCTGGTAAGGAAAAGAAGAATATTGGAGACAAAGAATTCAAACATATTCACCCAGTTTCTTATACAATAGTCGCGCCACTGTTTTAAGCCTGAAGAATACTGTTTCATAGTTGCGGTTGTTATGGAAGCTAACAAGACTTCAATTGCTGCATCTGGCAACCCTTTTCGGCTGAAAGCCTCCCAGACAGTTGACCTGTCATCAACGTTAGAGACTTCCACATGGGATGAGGGATTCTATTGACAGAAAGTAATAAGGTTTTACTAGGTTTAAATATTACAGGTGGTGAAACGAGCAATTCCTGAAACAGAGGGAACTAAGGCTGGGAAGGCCACTGCGGCACCACCATAATTCCCTCTGCCCCATCAGATATGATCTTTTGCAAAATTTTTAATATCATCACAAAAGGAGGGAATGCATGAAAATACCACCCTGGCCAAGAAATTGTGAAGGCATCAGTCGCCACCGCTTTGGGGTTTGGTTTCCAGGATACAAATTTCTGACATTTAGAATTTATTTTGGTGGCAAACATGTCAATGTCTGGGACATCAAATTTTTTAGTTTTTACTGCCATTGCCCTGGAAGACAATTCAAATTCTGTCTCTCTGTTAAATTTTCGTGATGCATCGTCAGCTATGTTGTCTTTTGAGGCTACATAAGATGCAAAAATTCGTATTTTTCTTTCGCCGCACCACTGCCATATCTCTCTTGTTATATTGTTGAGATTTTTAAATTTGGTACCTCCCATTCTATTGATGTATGATATGGCAGTGGTGTTGTCGATTCGCATAAAAATTTCACAATTTATTGAAGACTGTGCATGGTATAGCCGGACAGGCAGCAATTAGTTTGCCCACTATTCTTGCAAATTTTCGTATTGTACATTTTTATTTTCTCAAAATATTAGTAATTTCTACATTTAAGTTAGTTCTTTTTTCATCTGGGAGGCTCAAGGACATGATTTGAGAATTTAAAATGAACCCTAGGTGCCGACATTGTTTGGAGGGGATTAACTGGCTCTTATCTGTATTTATACAAAATCCTAACATTTCTAAAAATTTACATGTATACGAAATATTTTTTAAACAATTATCATAAGTATTACCAAATAATAAAAAGTCATCTAGATATACCGTGGATATAAAACCTTTACTTCGCAAATGTGAAAATAGTGGGCCACTACTAATACCAAATGGCATGGCTAAGAACTCATAAAGCGAATTTTCAAATTGAAATCGAAGATATTGTCTATCATTTTCATATATTTTTATTAGTAGATAGGCTTCTTTCAGGTCAATTGACCTCATGTAGCAGTTGTTAGTCATTAATTTTGTGGCTACTGATATGTTTTCCATTTTAAAATGAGTAACTAATAGAAACTGGTTTAATTTCTTAAGATTGAGAATTAAACGTTTCTTACCATTTGGTTTAGACAATAAAAATATACTAGATAAAAATTGATTATTAGAAGGGCTACATTTTTTGATAGCTTTAATATTTATTGAATGAGTTAATTGAGTGGCTATTAATTTCTTCTTAGAAACTGACCAGTTTTTGAATTTTGGAGACTGATTTTGCCTTGGTTTATTATTAAAGGGTAATTTGTACCCATTTAACCATGAAAGGATTATCTTATCTTTACAAATTTTTACCCATTGGGGTATGAACCTGGCCAACTGGCCGGCTTCAAAACTTACTTGAGAAGTTAATATCTCCTCATTCCTAATGATCTCCTTTTGGACCTGTCCCTGGGCTTTTGAGATACTGTGTGATGATGTCCGGATTTGCCTACGTATTTCAGTGGAGTGTTTCTTGCATATCTGTATGGAGTGTAGCCGCCCACACTTGGAATACGTTTGGACGGCTGTTTGAAGTTTAAATGCTTCTTAACTTTAGACCTTTTTAGTTCGTCCCCGGATTTCGTCAAAGCCTTTGATTGCCTTAATTTTCTCCAAATAGAAAACCATCTGTAGCTTCAATTTCCGCAAAATCTTTTACTTCCTTGTCTAAATTTAAACTGATTAGGCTCTGTCTAACTAAAGTCTGGTCCCTAAAGAGATCAACTACTAACTTAACTGCATCATTAATAGGTTCAATTAAGGATAATGGCGTATTTTCTTTATTTTCATCGATTAGAAAGGTAAGAGCTTTACCTAGTGCTGATATTGCTGCTACCATTATTTTTTGGTTTTACTGTAATTTTTCATCTCTTTTCTTTGTTGTGGCATCTATAGCCGCATTTATTTCTGGATTAACTTTTGGGGAGCAGAGGCTTATGAAATTTTGGGGATGTGGGTACTTTTTTAGTAAGTCCCTTTTTTATTATTTGTTCCCACCTGCTCACTAAATCTTTATGAATGTCTTCAGACACATCACTGACAGTTGCCTGCTTGGGCCCTAATACTTCAAGTATTTCTCCACTGAGAGAAGGAACTTCTACAAATTCAATTCCCAAGGGATCAGTTGGTTCTGAGTTTTGTCCTGAAATAATACACACATTTTAATATTTATGTCGCATAACACATATATTGATTATTCTGTAAGAAAAACATCTAATTTAATTATTTTTAGGAACATTTTCCTATGAAAATTGCACATTTACTGGAATCAAGCCCTTATGAGCTCAGTAACGGGTCTGCATAACCCTTTGATCATAGAATACATCTGGTTTCTTGGTTTTTAGAAACATTTTCCTCTACAAATACATATTTACTGGATTCAAGCACATATAAGCTTAGTAACGAGTCCACATAGACCCTTTGGCCGTGCTCTTATGAGCATAGTTTTATTAAGGATTGTTTCTATAAACTCCTAGGCCTTAAGTCATATATATGACTCCACACAAATGATTAATATCGTTTCTGATGTAAAACAATCATCGTTATTATAAACCTACCGTTTTCCTTCTCGGATTCAACTTTAGATATCTACCACAAATCTACTTAGGCGTAAAAATGATCCCACAAACACCCACTGCCGGCGCTGTCCCCTAGCGGCCTAGCCTAGCCTTAAGTGTCCTATGCGTGATTGACTCATTGATTTGAGAGGACGGAAACTGCATATTAAACGTTTTACATTGGTTGTACCATTAGCCGTTAGATGGAAAGACTGTAATTACAGAAATCGCCGAAATCTACCAAAATGAACCACAGATTTCTTTCCTACCAAAACTTTCAGGAAAATGCCGAAAATCTACCACGAAAGTAGAAATCTACCACGTATGGTCACACTGGCTGTGGGCTACCCACTCCTCTTGTATTTAAGACGTGCGGTGTTGCCACATCAACTACACGGAAGAAATTGCAAAACGGACTTTTACGCCACAACGGACTTTTGCCCCGACTTACTCTACCTAATCGGATTCACTCTCCAAATCATTTTTCTTTTTTTAACAAAAGCACTCTTTAAAATTTTTAGAAACCTTTCTCAGTGCTGATGAGCTTCTACTGCTTGTTTTTGAAAAAAAAAATTCAATTGATTCTCTTGTATTTGCCTGTCTTCTTGAAATTTTTTAGTAATGATTCAGTTTTTGTCTGAGGTGTTAGCCTACGGTGTACCTTTTTAAACCTGTTTTGTGAATCTTGAGAATGTGACTTATCTATTTGAGAAGTTGATGGTCTTTCTTCAACATTTGCACTATTATTTTCTTTAGTTTCTTCTATTTGATCATTTTGCTGATCCCTGTTTGATTCACTGTCATTTTTATTTGCCTTTTTATTGCAAATTTTATTAATGTAGCATAAGGATGGTTAAATGAGTAGCTTCATAGAAACAGTTTATTAAGTCAAAACTTAACACAATCAAAAATGGTCAGTACACCTAGAACTCGTCTAGGATACAGTTGTCTCTAGAGCATACGTTTGTTTACCTTTAAAATAGAATTCGAGACATTAAACAAAATAATCAATATAGGCGAATTAACCAGGGCAGTCAGAGCACTGAACGCAAAACTTAAAAATTGTACAACATACAATACAGTAAAAGCATTCGTTTAAATACATTGTAAAATGCTTCTGTGGATGTTTATGCGACTGCAGTAGCGCTTTTTCTCGGATCATCGTAGTTTACTATGATGTTCTGGGAAACTGGCGTGAGCAGGGGCATAAATCATCACAGAATTACGGACAAAAAAGACAGGAAAATAGACGTACATCCTCCATAGCAGCGACGACCCCACTGAATAGACAAATCACTACGACGATTAGTTACCAACTATCGTCGGACTGAAGACTGCACGGTGACGTCATCGCCCAATGTGAAAGTTCTCGGTTTTCCAGTACTTTTATGTTGTACGATGGCTTAATTGTGTAGTCTTGTGATTTGACTAATTCATGCACACAAACTACCACGTAATTAACATACATTTAGGACAACCCAGTTTTTTCAATTGGGACGACAGACACAATTAAAATCACACAAAAACTTAACACTATTCCATTACTGACCTGGTTAATAATAACCTTTATTGATTTATTATGTTATACAGGGTGGCGCGTGGCAGACGCATGGATTTTGAAATGAAATAAAACGCAGACTGTTAAAAAATCTCTAATTTTTTTATTATTTCCTTTTTTATTATCATGGGAAGTTTAGGTTTTAAACAAAGTATCGCCCAAATGGCGCCCCTCACACTCCAAACATTGAGCAAGTCTTTTTCTAAAGGATTCGTGAACTCTTTCAAGCTTTTCCACAGGAATTTCGGCGTGTTGAGCTCCAATGTTGATTTTGAGGGCTTCCAGGGTCCTAGGACGATCGTTATAAACCTTGGATTTCAGGTATCCCCACAGGAAAAAATCACAAGGTGCCAAATCAGGAGAGCGCGCTGGCCAAATCAAATCGCCTCTTAGAGAGATGAGGCGCTCGGGAAATCTGTCTCGCAATAAGTCCATGCAAATCCTTGCTGTGTGGGCTGTGGCCCCGTCCTGCTGAAACCAGACGCCTTCCAGCTTCATCGCTTCCAACTGAGACAAAAAAAAAATTCCTGGAGCATGGCCAGATAACGTGCAGAAGTGACGGAAACCGCTCGATTATTTTCTTCAAAAAAGAAAGGGCCGATGATCCCAGTTCTTGAAATTGCACACCATACTGTCACCCTGTCGGAGGGCAAGAGCCTCTGGTGTAGCTCCTTGGGATTTGTGTCACTGTAATACCGCATATTTTGTTTATTAACACATCCAATAAGGTGAAAATGGGCCTCGTCAGAGAAGAAAACGATTACGTCTCGAGGCAATGCAGCAAGCATATTTTCACTAGCGCGTGCTCTGGCTTCAAAATCACGAGGCTTTAATTCTTGGGCGACAACCATCTTGTAGGGGTGATAATGAAGATGTTGTTTAACAATTCTTTGAATAGAACGTCTCGAAATGCTGTTTCCGAACTGAATGCCTGGGAGATCGTTGAAGTGCATCTCGTACCCTCCGAATGTTTTCTGGGGTAGTGACGGTAATCGGAGGCCCCTTCTTACCGTGGACACATTTCCTGTATCCTGGAATGCTTTAACCCACGCAAGAATTCAATTGCGATCGGGAATACGGCCTCGGGGGGCTATATTAAACCTTAAACGGAAAGCACGCTGTACGCGGATGATAGAACGGGCGTTCGACAAATAAGTTTCGACACAAAAGACGCGTTGTTCAACAGACCACTCCATAACGGCGACTGACACCGAGCGGTACATAAATTTCCCTTCCTCCTCTTTCGTGCCTGCCGACTCTCAACCGTCTAGCAAAATTAAGACCGTACTAATCCCCTCTTCAAATCCATGCGTCCGCCGCGCGCCACCCTGTATTACAACAAGGAGGGATCATGTTTCAAGCAAAATTAAAACTACAGCACTGGGAGTATACGGCCAAGACATCGGTCATGGTCCCGCCGGGGGCCATAGCAGTAGAAGAACACTTCCAGAATGCGGTGATCAGACAAAACAGAACTTGACAAAACAGAACAGGACAAAACAGAACATGACAAAACAGAACTTGACAAAACAGAACACAGACAAAAGAGAACACGGACAAAACAGAACACAGACAAAACAGAACACCGACATAACAGAACACAGACATAACAGAACACGGGCAAAACAGAACATAGTTTATAATAACTAGGTAAGTATTTCTCGAAATTCTCTAACAAAAAGTTTCGCCTCCTATCAGTATACATATATTTAAATGCGTTTAATGGGTTAATTCTTAGTACTTAGGGTAAATACTTTAAATACGATAATTAAACAACAATATTATTGGGATGTACTTTATGTTTTGGTTAAATTGTGTAGGAATTGTTTGTATAATTCTTACAGATATGTTAAAAATTAAAGAATAGTTAAAAATATGAAAAATTTCGTAAAAATTTCATGATTAAAAGATACTGTATTAATTTTTTTTTTTAGTTTTTTTTTCTTGTTTTTTTTAATGTTATAAGAAAAAAAAGGAGTAATGAAACATTTTTGGTACTTAAATAATTTGTTTAATAATTAAATAAAAAAATACAGTAAATGATACTTTTTACTACTTATAGTACTTTATATATTATACTATTTATATTATTGGAGATTGGCCATTCGGCGTAGAAATTCCAACTTATTTTCTTCATGTTGATAGCCCTGTATTACTATTGCCACTTGATTACTAAGTGTTTCATATTTTTTATTTTTCGTTTTCAAGCTACCTACATTAGTTTTAGCTAACAAAAGCCGCTGGCAAGCTATATCTCGTCTGAAACCATCTAATAAATTCCAAATGCGGGGATGACTGCAGCAAAAGATTGAATTTAAGGCATTATGAAAACCTTCGCAACAGTTTGTAGTTTTCGGACATTTCTCAGCAGCAGCTTCATGATGATTCCAAATTCTAATAGGAAATTATGACAATCTTCCTGCAGCACCTTCTATGTACGTTGAAAAATAAAATAAGTGAGAACCTCATTATATCTATCCTCATCCGGAAATGTAGCAGCTAGTTGGTTAAATATAATTCTTACATCTGCTATTGGAACAAAGGAAAGAGCAGGTGGAGATTTAAGTTTCAGCTTTAGGTTAACATCAGATTCGTATACTTGTTTTAAACCAACACTGTTAATTTTCCTAATTACGCTTTGGGTAAGGTGGGAGAGCCTGTGGGAAAGCAACTCGAGCAGCAGACATATAAGCTTTTTCGAAATTTACAAGAATCTGGTCTGGTGATAAATCCGGTACCAATTCACATAAAATAGTAAACATTCGGCTGTATGTTTCAATATTCTTCTTTTGTAAAAGGAAATGAATGCAGGGTGGAAATGAATTTCCAACCTTAACGTGACATGTATATAGTTGATAGAAAACGTTTGGTGCTTTATCAAAAGTTCCATCTCCAAAAATAACGTCTTTTTTTAATTCGTTAACCAACTCTTCATTCCCTATTGCCAGAATTCTATCAGGATCATCGGGCCCTGTATCTTGTAAAATTACATCCATGTAATGTTCTGGTATATTAAATTCGACCGTTGTTGGATTTGGAATATAAGCACCTTGTTTATGTCGAGTGAGGGTTCTCGTAAGAGAAGATGGTTTTGGTAACTGTTCTAAAACATTTCCTGATTAAATATATTTTAACATTACCGTAAATCAATTGTATGATAAATAGTTAACAGTGTTAGATTATTTTTTGTACAAACTTCATTGATTTACTTTTGCTATCAATAAGACTTACTTGTTTTAAAAATCTACAAATAAAGTTTAAATTTCTTACGTGATTTTAACTTCTCTCAGTAGACCGTCGATATGTTCTGTTTTGTCTGTGATCTGTTATGTCTGTGTTCTGTTTTGTCCTTGTTCTGTTTTGTCTGTGTTCTGTTTTGTCCGTGTTCTGTTTTGTCTGTGTTCTGTTTTGTCTGTGTTCTGTTTTGTCAAGTTCTGTGTTGTCATGTTCTGTTTTGTCCTGTTCTGTTTTGTCAAGTTCTGTTTTGTCATGGAACCCCAGAATGCACATCAGGAAGAATTCTCACTGTACACATATATTTTTTATTGTTGTAGATATTGTATAGTTGTAAATATTTTAATAAAGATTTTGTAAGTAAGTAATCAAAAATGGTAAAACAAAAGGTGTGGCATATGCACCACTCTCATATACAAGTAAATATTTGCGAATGCGCGAAATGCAAGTCTATTGTAAAATGTAATTTCCTCGCCGGAACGGCGCTGGTTCCAATTAGAGGTGGGAATCTATTTCCTCGGCTAGAGGTAGGCGTAATATTTTTGGAACGCTGGATGGAACAGTCATCATTGCTTAAAGAATCTTGGAGACTTTTAGGGTTCACTTTATGCTTAGACCCTAAAAAGCATTTATAAAGATAAAACAAATTTATCATAAATACATTACACATTTTGCTTCAAAACTGTATAAAAATACCTAAATTGGAATATAATTCCTCATAGAAAGGCGGTATATTATCATTTCTTTCAGCACCTATTGCCGTCTAATTTTTTACATAACTTATGTAAGATTTTGTGAGGTTAGATAATTTCTGCCTGTATCTTTCCCCTCTATTCGGATCTACGTTTAAACCATATTGTTAAAAAGTATCTGCTATTTCATTCCATAATTTTCCCTTGGATGTTTTCTTGTCATCAAAAAGTCTAAAGTCTCTTTGCCTTAATGTCAACAAAACTTTTGTTGCCTCTATGTCTCGTTCAGTTGGTTTTCTTCGTGTCCATGTCCATATTTCAGTAATATGTTCCTTTTCATTAGTTACTTCCTCAGTTACTTCCTTGGTTACTTTACTATTTTCAACATCTTCAATTTCACTTCCTATGTCATCTGGCAATGTGCACCTTTGTGGATTTGACTCAATATAGCTCAAAGCAACATCATAATCTACAATTTTTATAAATTTATAAACTGTTTTTACTTTACATAATAATTGTACATACCGTTTACAAGTCTACCACTACCAAATAATCCCTACCCTCACAATTTATACTAATCTGGTACTTTTCTTGTGAAGATTCTTCCATTTTTCATAAATAAATTAGAGATACCTGAATTTTTTTAACTTGAAAACTGGTTTCTTCCACTTTTTAATTTTATTTAACTTCCCCCAATAACCAAATGAAGCCAACCACAAAACACTCACACAACGAGCAGAAGGCCTGACAAGGCACGAGACCACAGAACACCCACCTTCATAAGACGAGCGATGAGAATAATCTTGAGAAAGAGTTAATAGATAATAATAAAAGAGTGTAACGGGTTAAAATGGCGAAATCTCTATTTTTAATTTATTTTAATAATTTAAATATAAATTGGACTAAAAATGGCGTTTCTTATCTGTTTCCATATTTGAGGATATCTATTTCGATATTTTTATTATATTCTTCAATTATTTATAGGTGTCGATAGTTGTTTCGTTTCAGTAGAAAATAAACCGTAGCTATCTCCTATGTTTTTGCCAATTTTTTTTTGAAAAAAAAAAAAAAAAAAAAAAAAAAAAAAAAAAAAAAAAAAAAAAGGGTTCAATACTGTTCGGAAGTCAAAATAAATTAATTGGGTATTAGCAAGATACTTACTGTTGACAGTGAACACTGTGATATATATTTTGTGCTTTATTTGTAAATCTTACACCCTTGGTGGCTAAAACTCATTAGTGTTCTCGTAATCAATCTTGTATGCATTTTGGCACGTTAGGTGCATTATTGTGGTGTTTTAAGATTGAAATCTTCTGTGGAAGGATTAAATTGTCAACGGCCTCAATTAGAGGGTCCGAGTATACGGTACGAGTATACGATCTAAGTACTTATACAATCCAAGTAACGACCCAATCAGGCATAGGGTCCCGTTAAAAGATCCAGGAATTGGCAGTTTCACGTCGTCTTCACAGGTTCACTAGAATACGTCATTGTTAGAATTTTTTGGCCAGTCACACTATTTGAATTGGAGTTCATCATCGCCGTTATATCCTCACCAGACCTCTGGAATTTCTTCTTTTCTAGTATACAGCTTGTCCTATTGTATGACCACGTCCAGACGAATACGAAAAGGAAAATACAGATAAGAAATATTTTAATAGTATATCGTTTATTCTAAAAACACATTTATTTAGCGCAACGTTTTGGTTTTGAATTTACATGAAAATTTATTTACGACTTATAAAACTTTATCATTTTTTCCTTTTATCTAAAATTTGGCTAGTTTACACCTGTGAACTCAACGTGTACACGCTGGGGGGTTTAAAACATATTTTGGACATAAAATAACATAATCAGATACTAAATATTAGTTATTTGTTTTAATATTATTTTATTAATATTTTTGTGGCATCTCTGGACTGGAAATTTCAGGTGTTAATTTATAATAAAATATCCGGGAGATTTGTTGTGGATGACGGTGTTTTATTCTATGTTTTTCTCTTTCTATTGCTAATTAGGTATTAAGCTTCACTTTATAGTACAGTGTAATTAGGGTTTTAGATTTGTTTTGCGGTATTTCGGGTACGGAACCTTACTAGATCAAGGGGCTTTCCAGTTCGAGTCGTGGTCGAGCTGGTGGCGCCTTATAAATATTTTCAGGACTCACCCCAAGCCGGGTATCTTTTTTTTTGCTCGTGCACTCACTTCCGTAGCCTGTTTTAGCACGTGGCAAATTTGGCGCCCAACCGGTTTTTTTTGATATTCATAACCATTTCAGTTTTTAACGTCAATTCTTTATTTTTTATATAGGATAAAACTATAACTTTTCAGCTAGTAACTCTATAGTATATCGTCGAAGAACGATTTTTATTAAATTTTAGTACTTTTTCGGAATAACGACGCCGACGCCGCTTTCAGACGTCGTGTTTATTTTTTTTTGTTTTGTAGCAAGGACAATTTTTTTTCCTGAAAAGCAGTAAGGCTTTACGCATTTTTATTTTTGTTTACTTAATAAATAAATTTTAATTATGGAAGGTAAACTAGAAATTAATAGATTAGATAAGACAGAGCTTCAACGGGAATTGGCAATTAGGGGTGTGATAAATAAGGTGCAGGTTAAAGATATGCGGAAATGTCTTAGTAACTATCGCAGGTTAGAAAAAACAGGTATGTCGTTAACATATCCAGATCATCCATATACCTTTGATGAAGATAAAAAATATTTGGATGATAAAATTACTGAAATAAAAGATATTATAAACAATTTTGCGGATTGTTCTTCGAGTACGTTATTCTTAAAAACTACTACTGAATTAATACACACCTTTGACATGTCAGATCGAATGAAAGCAGATACTAATGAGGAGAAAATAGAAAAATCTAAATATTTAGTTGAAATTACAAATCTACAGTCTGAATTGAAATCTAGGGCAAAGAAATTTAAGAAGCAGTCATTATTAGGTGCTACCCCATTAGAGATTAGTGCTTTATTTTCATCCACAAATGTAGCTAATTCTTCAGATTCCGATACTTCAGAAAGTGATACCAATATAAATAATTTACATAATAGTTCAAATATCGCGAGTACACCACAAAAAGCTCATTCATTTAATACACCAAATCGTACTGTACCAGTAGCAAAATGGAACATAAATAAATTTAGTGGCGAAAATTTAAAAATTTCATTAAACGCGTTTTTAGAAAATATTGAAGATCTCTGTTTATCTCGAAACGTATCAAAAGATGAATTGTTAAACGCTGGGTCAGATCTTTTTATGGGTAAAGCTCTTATATGGTTTAGATCCATTCGCGACCAAGTACACTCGTGGCCAGATTTAGTACAAGAATTAAAAACCGAATTTCATTCCTCAAACTTTAACGAGAAGTTATTTCAGGAAATCAAAAACCGCACGCAAGGTCCAAATGAAACAATAGGAATATATTTAGCTGTAATGAGTAGTCTCTTTGGTCGATTAACAGTACCGGTTAGTGAAAATGTAAAATTGAAAATTTTGTTAAGAAACATCTCACCTTTTTATCAAAACCAGTTAGGTTTAGTTAACATTTCTTCTGTTAGTGAACTATTAAAGTTAGGACGTCAATTAGAAACACGTAAAGAAGCTATCGAGTCATTTATACCCCCACCATCAAATAAAAATTCTTTAATGGAACCAGACTTGGCTTACGTTTATACTGACTCTATACCTTCATCTTCCGGTGCAAATATAGATGCAATTCTTACTTGTTGGAATTGTCACATGACTGGTCACAAATCTAATTCATGTAAGGCAAATGTCAAAAATAAACATTGTTATAAATGTGGTACTCCTAATCATACAGTTCGTTCATGTCCGAAATGCAACTCACGTAGGTCGGGAAACGAGCGGGAGAGACGATAAACGACCGTAATATTGTCTCTAATCTTTCTACGGTCAATAAAAATAAAATTAACGAGAAAAGTAAGAACTTACCAAATAATCAGTTAGCCGTTTTAGATTTTATACTCGCGCATGCGCAAAATGATGAAAGACCCTATTTAGATATTTCCATCTTTGATATAAAATTTCTAGGATTGTTAGATTCCGGTGCGTCCAATACTATACTTGGTGGCAAGGGTTGGGAAAAATTACGGAATTTAAATTTAAAATTAGATAAGTCCCGAACAGTGTCGTGTACCGTAGCTAATGGTGAAAAGTGTACAATTATTGGATCAATTGATTTGCCATTTCAGATAAAGAATCGCGTAAAAATTATTAATACTTTGGTAATTCCATCTCTACCACATGCTCTAATTTTGGGGGTAGATTTCTGGCGGAAAATGGATATAATACCGGATTTACGTAAAGGGGAATGGGTGTTTTCAAACACTTCAGATATTAGTATTGATTCATTAACATTAAATTCGGTAACAGATTTAACAGTAGAACAAAATGGAGTATAATACTGCAAATAATAAAGCGAGGGATCGAAGTGCTTTCCGTCAAGGAAACAAATCCAATGACTACAATGAAGGCTACGAGCTGCAGAGAGAGGTCGTCTCACGAGGTAGAAGACCAAGCGGTAGAGGCCCACGACGCGGAGGACGCGGACGCCAGAGTTATAATAATCAACGAATTGAAGATCACAGAGCCACACAATCGTTAATCACATTAAATGACTTATCTGAAGATCTGAAGAAGAAACTCTTTCCAGGCGTAAAAGATGGGCATTCAGCAATGGAACGGCTTGAGGCCGTCCAAACATTTAAAGCCATTACCTTATGCATAACGACTCGAGGTCTAGGATTTGGGATAATGAGTATATTCCGAGCCTTAAGAGAGTTCCACAACACCCCAGAAGTAGGTGACGTTTATCAATTTTACAGAGTCAGTTTAGCTGTAACTCAAACGAAAGTCGCGTTAGCTCAGCGCGGAATAGTCGCCATTATGGATAATGAGAGAGACTATCGTGAAATAAATATTGAAGAGAATATTCTTTCGGTTGTTAAAGGAATGATCGTGGTACCCGATCAGATTTCAACCATTGTTAATTCAATCGGGAAAGTCAAAGTCGGAGATAGACTATACGTCCCAAAAATAGGCAAAGATAATTTTACAAGAGAAAACCTGTTTATACCACAAGCCGAACAAGTGGTATTTGATAACTTGCGCCAAGTTGTCACTAGTCTAGCCAATGTGAACACACCAGCCGCGTATCGAAGACGATTTTATAGATGCAATCCAATACCAGGTGCAATCTGGGCAAATGTTGATGAGGACAATCCAATTTTAGTGAATCCGAATGAGATTGTTTTGGCCGATTATAATTAAGATTTGTTATTTGGTAGTTGGTGTTGCCTATATGGCAGATACATTTTATTTAAAATATATCGTTAATTTTGGCATGCGCAAATTATTTATGCGTAGTATTAAAGTCAGTCGTATTTCGTTACTTCTAAAAGATAGTTGATTTAAAAACAGAACATTCGTTTTGTACGCCGGTTCGAATTATTGAATGCAAAGTGAAATTACCGATGAACCTTCCCTTTTCCTTCCCTGATATTTTTTCCTTAAGTTCATCACTCACGACGGGATACAGAAATATTTTAAAGGTAAGAAAAACTAATTTCTAAAATATAGTCTCCATACAGTTCACTAAATACACACCATAAATTGGCCCTGTTCGACCCGGATTTGAATAATTTGTCCGGAGATTAGTTGTTCATACTTTAAAAATATATATGCCGGTTTCATCCAAATTTAGTAGTTTTGATTATATTTGTTAATTTAGTTCACAATAATTAAATAATTTGCCGTTTGCTATAAATTAGAATTGTTTTCCAACTTCAAATAGTAGTTTTTTTTTTGTATAAAAAAAAATAAATAAAAAAAAACGTCGAGACCAAGACATTCTGCCTTTTGTTGACCTAAAAAACCGTTCGTGGAATTTGAATCGTAGAGTTGTTTGTAGTTCTGCGCATCACCTTTGTCTTTTATAAATATGCCGAAGAATTCAAATGAATTAAAATTAGATAGATATCGTGCAAAACGGGAAAATATTTTTCGAAGAGCTCAGCTTTGCTATGAAGCTGGTCAGGCTTTAGAAATCGATCCGCGAAATGAAACAAAAATTCGAAACTTTTCAGTTAGATACAGTACCATCGAAAAAACTGTCCTTGAATTCGATCAAATTGTGCAAGAAATTGTTATTTTGAAACAGGAAATGAATCCTGAGGCCGAAGTGGATTATTTTACTATTTCAGATGCGTTTCATGAAATTCAGTCCAATATTGAATATTTAGCGGCAATATTATTGAAAAAACCTGTAGGTCATTCACAATTTCAAAATAATAGTAGTGGCGATACACATATAAAAATGCCTAAAATTGAACTCGTTAAATTTGATGGAGAAGATTTATCCTTATGGCCTATTTTTTATGAAAATTTTAAGCAATTCGTGCATAGTAAAACAGAATTTTCAAAAGCTGATAAATTACAATATTTATTGGGCTCCCTGTCAGGAAAGGCATTAAAAACTTGTAGTTCAATAGAATCGGTCCCAGATAATTATGATATTATTTGGAAATTGTTAAATGATAGATATAACGATAAAAAATATTTGTTTAATTTGTATATGGATAGACTTTTGAATTTCCGTTGTTCATCAACAACTATTGCATCAAATTTAGAATTTTTCTTAGAAAAGTTTGATACCAATATTTCTGCAATTAAACGATTAAAACTTGACAATTTAGAAGATCACATTTTAACTTATTTAGCTATGTCAAAATTGCCTCAAGAGATCATTAATGATTTTGATTTGATTAGAGATAACGATGAGTTGCCTTCTTATGAGGATCTTTTAAAGTTTTTACGCCATCGATATAAATCGTTTAACAAAAATGAAAAGGTTAGATATGTCAAAACAAATAATTTTAGTGTATCCAAACCTGCAAAGTCATTTCATTTTCATGAGAAGAATGACAATCATGTTTCCTCTTCTTGTGTTGTGTGCAATAAAGGACAGCACTTAATTAAAGATTGTAAATATTTTTTAACTCTATCATTTGAATCTCGTTTTAAATTGATAAAAGAGAAACAATTATGTCTTAACTGTTTTTCATCCAAACATCGAGTCTTGAATTGTCCATCCAAATTTTGTTGTTTAAAATGTAAATCTAAACATCATACTTTGTTGCATAAGTCCAATTACGAAGCACCGGATAATGTCAGCGCTCAGAGTGCTAGCCAAATAGTTGTCCCTAGTTCTAGCCAAAGATCGTCCTCGAGTTCGTTAGAAAATACGCAACCGATTCTGCATGTATTTTATCCAAATAGTAAGAGTCTAAACCCCTCGAAAGTATTTTCTGTTAGTCTCTTTGGAACAATAGTTGTTAATGTTGTAGATAATTGGGGCCACGCACAAAAAATTAGATTTTTATTAGATAGTGGTTCTTCTGCAAATTTAATAACCCGTGAATGTGTCAGAAAATTAGGTTTGTCATATTCCAAATTGAAGTTGAACGTCTCAGGAGTAGGCGGTTCCGAAACCCCTATTCTAGGAAAAGCCCATTTAGTCATATTTCCACATTTTGAATCAAAAATAAGTTATCCCATAGAAGTTTTGCTAGTAGAAATGGTAGCAAATGCTTTACCTGATCATCCTATTGATAAAACCTCCTTGCCTAACATAGAACATTTGATACTAGCTGACCCCAATTTTGATTATCCTGGTAAAATAGATGGAATATTGGGAGTATCAATTTTCTCTAATATTATAGGCTTCAACAGGATAACTTCATCCGACAGTGCAGTTTCAGCTATTGAAACTACTTTAGGTTATGTTGTCATGGGTTCAGCTCAGCCTACTTCCAATTATGTCCACACTTATTGTTCATTTTTTAGTAATTCTCTCCAATTAGATTCCTTTGTAGAAAGAATGTGGGAATTGGAGGATTTGTCCTCTCCTCCTCTCTCGTCAGAAGATGAAATATGTGAAAAATTATTCTTAGAAAATTTCCGAAGAGATCCTGATGGTAGATATGTAGTATCATTACCATTTAAAGATGATCCTAAGTTATTAGGAGATTCATACGCATTAGCAAAAAATCGATTATTATCCTTGGAAAATCGTCTCGATAAAAATACAAATCTTAGAAAAATTTATAATGATATTTTTCAAGACTATGTAGAACAGGGACATATGAATTTAATTCCGATTAAATCTATAGATGCACCGTCATACTATATCCCCCACCATTGTATATTTAAACCAAATAGTTCCAGTACCCCTTGTCGAATAGTGTTTGATGCATCCATGAAGACAAATGCAGGTCCTTCTTTAAATGACATTTTGTATAAAGGTCCAAAATTACAAAATAACCCGATAACCATATTGTTGAATTTTCGTCTTTTTCCAATTGCCGTAGTAGCCGACTTAAAACAAATGTATAGACAGGTTAAGATGATAGAGCCTCATAGGTCATTTCAAAGAGTTCTTTGGAGATTTAACCCCAATGATCCTATTGCTGTATTCGAGTTAAATACTTTGAGTTTTGGAGTGACATCGTCGCCTTTCCTCAGTCTTCGAGAAATAAAACAATTGTGTGAAGATGAATCTAAATATTTTCCGGATGCCATATTACCAATCTCTCGTGATATGTATATGGATGATCTTATTAGTAGTTTTCCCAATGTGCAAGAAGCTATGTCTGCACATTCCCAGTTAGTTAGTTTGTTTCAAAAAGGCGGTTTTAAAATAGTCAAATGGATGTCAAATTCCCATGATCTTTTGTCTAAAATACCTGAGTCTTTACAATTAGTAAAGGCTAAAGAATTTGATAAATCAATTTCTAAAGTTCTAGGATTACAGTGGGAAGAAAAATTTGATAATTTTAGTTTTGGAGTAGAGTCGTTTTCTTGGAAATCCTGTTCGAAAAGAAATATACTGTCGGTTGTTGCTCGTATGTTTGACCCTTTGGGATTTTTATCTCCCTTGACACTTCTTCTAAAAATATTAATTAAAAGACTTTGGGAACTTAAAATTGACTGGGATAGTATCGCACCTAAAAAAATTGAAATTAAGTGGAATAGGATTCATAATGAATTCAATACTCTTCAGAAAATTGAAATTCCGCGATATATTGCTGTTACCTCAGACTCATCATTATCCCTAATTGGGTTTTCAGATGCTAGTGCTGTAGGATACGCAGCTGTTGTATATTCTAGGGTCGTTGATTGTTATAATGATGTACAAATTTCTTTAATATATTCCCAGTCCAAAGTCACACCTCTATCCAAGATTACTCTACCTAGGTTAGAATTGTGTGGAGCTCTTCTCCTAGCCAGGCTTCTTTCACACGTTATTAAGATTTATTCTCCTAGACATAATATTGACCGAATCTTTGCTCTATCTGATTCTATGATTGCCCTTAATTGGATAAAATCACCTAGCCCTAAATTGAAATCGTTTGTTGCCAATAGAGTTTGTAAAATTCAAGAGATGCTTCCTTCGCCACATTGGTTTTTCATTCCGGGTGAAGAAAATGTTGTTGATTGTGCTTCCAGAGGTTTATACCCCGCCACTTTAGTAAATAACTCTGTATGGTTTTCCGGTCCAAAATGGTTGTCATTAGATCCTAAGTATTGGCCAATTCAGTCAATCAATGAAAATGAAGTCCGAATGGATGATTCTGAATATTTGTCAAAGGTTTCTGTATTTATAGTTACCCCCAGCGAATCTCCATTATATAGTTTAATTGAAAAATTTTCCTATATGTCCAAACTTCTGAACTCCGTAGTTTATGTACTTAGGTTCCTGAAAAAATTACCCCTGCATAAGCAAATCCAAGCATCTGATTTAGAAAAGGCAGAATTTGCAGTAATTCGTGCTGTTCAACAGAAACATTTTTCTGATGAATATAAGGCAATTTCCAAAAATACTTGCGTTAAATCTTCCATACGTCGTTTAAATCCTTTTGTTAAGGAGGGGTTAATTAGAGTTGGAGGCAGACTTAGAAATTCGTCATTGACTTTTGAAGAGAAACATCCTATCTTATTGCCTAAATCAGATCCTTTTACAGTTCTTTTGATAGATTATTTCCATAAATTACATTTGCATACTGGTTCTTATTTATTGCAGGCATTATTAAGACAAAAATATTGGATTTTATCCGCTCGCCAAGTTATCAGACATAGAGTCTGGAAATGTAATCGTTGTTTCCGACTAAATCCAAAACCCGAATTTCCTATGATGGCAGATCTACCTTCGATGAGAGTAAACCAAACCAAAGCATTTTTACACACTGGTGTAGATTTCACTGGCGCATTCTCTATTACTATTGGAAGATACCGAGGAGTAAAAACTCAAAAGGCATATGTGTGTTTATTTATATGCTTAGCTACCAAAGCTATACACTTAGAATTAGCTTCGTCATTATCCACTGATGCTTTTTTGGCTGCCTTTAAAAGGTTCCTTTCGCGTCGTGGAAATTGTTCTGTGGTATACTCTGATAATGGTACAAATTTTGTAGGTGCCAAAAGAACCCTTGATGAAGTTTACCAGTTTGTAAATTCTAAACATTATAGAGACTCCTTCCAAATTGAGTTAAATACCCATAGAATTTCTTGGAAATTTAATGTTCCCTCAGCCAGCCATTTTGGTGGAATTTGGGAAAGTAATATAAAAAGTGTCAAGTTACACTTATCTCGAGTAGTAGGTAATCAAATTCTTACTTATGAAGAATTCCTAACTATCCTGAATCAAGTTGAATGTCTCTTAAATTCGCGCCCCCTTTGTATAGAAAGTACTGACCCCAACAACCCTACAGCTCTGACACCCTCTCATTTTTTATGTACTGAACCGTTGTCGTCTTTACCGGCCCATGATGTAATATTTGAAAATATTAATGTTTTACATAGATACAAATTATTAGACAGTATCGTTCAGCACTATTGGAAGAGATGGCATTTAGAATATCTAACTTCCATGCAATTCAGACAAAAATGGAATACTACTTCAAAACCTCCTAAAGAAGGCATGGTAGTTGTAATTGTTTATGACAATATCCCTCCCTTGCAATGGCCGTTGGCTATAATTGAAAATTTATATCCCGGTAAAGATGGGATTTCTCGAATAGCTAAAGTACGGACCAGAAATGGTACGTACATGCGCCCAATTGCTAAGCTCTGTCCTCTTCCTAGTCAATAATGGGAATGAGGATACATTGATATAAGTTATTTGTAAATATTAGTTAAATTTATAACACGTTAATAATTTTGTTAGGTATATATATATTTATTATTTTCATAAATTTGGTGATGGCATAATTACGAAGAATAATTAGTAATATTAACATTTTAATTTTGTTTTTGTTGAATTTGCATTCAACGGGGGGGCAGGATGTTTTGGCCGATTATAATTAAGATTTGTTATTTGGTAGTTGGTGTTGCCTATATGGCAGATACATTTTATTTAAAATATATCGTTAATTTTGGCATGCGCAAATTATTTATGCGTAGTATTAAAGTCAGTCGTATTTCGTTACTTCTAAAAGATAGTTGATTTAAAAACAGAACATTCGTTTTGTACGCCGGTTCGAATTATTGAATGCAAAGTGAAATTACCGATGAACCTTCCCTTTTCCTTCCCTGATATTTTTTCCTTAAGTTCATCACTCACGACGGGATACAGAAATATTTTAAAGGTAAGAAAAACTAATTTCTAAAATATAGTCTCCATACAGTTCACTAAATACACACCAGAGATAATGCCGGAAAATTATACAGTTAATGATTTAGCTGATGATATTTTAGATATGAAATTAAAATTGAACTTTTTAAATAAGAAAGGGCCAAAGTACTTTACTGCCCCAATTAGTTTGAGTCCAGAGATGCCACAAAAATATTAATAAAATAATATTAAAACAAATAACTAATATTTAGTATCTGATTATGTTATTTTATGTCCAAAATATGTTTTAAACCCCCCAGCGTGTACACGTTGAGTTCACAGGTGTAAACTAGCCAAATTTTAGATAAAAGGAAAAAATGATAAAGTTTTAAATAAAGTTTTATAAGTCGTAAATAAATTTTCATGTAAATTCAAAACCAAAACGTTGCGCTAAATAAATGTGTTTTTAGAATAAACGATATACTATTAAAATATTTCTTATCTGTATTTTCCTTTTCGTATTCGTCTGGACGTGGTCATACAATGGGACAAGCTGTATACTAGAAAAGCAGAAATTCCAGAGGTCTGGTGAGGATATAACGGCGATGATGAACTCCAATTCAAATAGTGTGACTGGCCAAAAAATTCTAACAATGACGTATTCTGGTGAACCTGTGAAGACGACGTGAAACTGCCAATTCCTGGATCTTTCAACGGGACCCTATGCCTGATTGGGTCGTTACTTGGATTGTATAAGTACTTAGATCGTATACTCGTACCGTATACTTGGACCCTCTAATTGAGGGCGTTAACAATTTAATCCTTCCACAGAAGATTTCAATCTTAAAACACCACAATAATGCACCTAACGTGCCAAAATGCATACAAGATTGATTACGAGAATACTAATGAGTTTTATCCACCAAGGGTGTAAGATTTACAAATAAATCACAAAATATATATCACAGTGTTCACTGTCAACAGTAAGTATCTTGCTAATACCCAATTAATTTATTTTGACTTCCGAACAGTATTGAACCCTTTTTTTTTTTTTCAAAAACATAGGAGATAGCTACGGTTTATTTTCTACTGAAACGAAACAACTATCGACACCTATAAATAATTGAAGAATATAATAAAAATATCGAAATAGATATTCTCAAATATGGAAACAGATAAGAAACGCCATTTTTAGTCCAATTTATATTTAAATTATTAAAATAAATTAAAAATAGAGATTTCACCATTTTAACCCGTTACAAGAGATACATCATCTATAACCATCTGAAGTACTTAGTTATTACCGGTTATGATTTGACAAATGAGTGACGTCACAAAGGGCTTGTTTATGACATCAGGGCATGAAAACCAAAGCATACCAAACCGCTTGAAATCGACTAAAGCTTTTCTGCCTTGCAACCAGTTAGCGTGTGGTAAGAACAAGGTTTTAAACCAATTTTTAAATGTTACTACATCAGTCCATCCGCTGATTGTTCTATTAAATCTAGACCCTTGATAACTGCATGGTAGCCTTCCCGGTGCTCTCTCCTTCCATGTAAAGATTTTGTCTTTTATATATTATGTATGGAGGTAGAAGAACATTATCCGTTGAGCCACAAATCATAATAGAAGTGGGAAAATTTATGGCTTTCTCAAGGTATTTAATTCCTCTTCTACAGATCTTAATTTTTTCCAGTGTTATCGCTTAAATTGGATTCGTCGTAATTAAACAAATGGGTGGGCGTATGTCCTTTAGAGTTTTTTCAAATTGTCAAAATATGTATTAATCACTTCGGGAGAATCGTTTTATGTTAGTAGCAACATGTTGTGAATATTCGATTTTATTTCTTTTTAGAATTGAGTACGCCCAGTTAATGCCAGGTAGGTTATTTTGAAACTTCTTAACTACCCTTCCCTACTTGTCCAATAACGATTTTGCGAACATTCGTAAATCCACAATTGAAAGTGAAAATCCCCATTCTGCACAGGTAGCAGCTGCTTTTAAAATTCATTTTTCCTCTTCACTGCAAAATACTGTTTGAGCTCCAAGTCTCCTAACAAATTTTCCATGGTATTTGTTAAACAAGGTACCATACGGTATGTTATATTAAGTCCCGCTCCTCTGAGATACATATTACTGTCAACCACTGAGGTTAGGGCTGTATTTAACTTCTCATTAGTATATTTCTTATTTTCTCGTGAGACTAACGGCTTCTTATAAGTTCTGGGGATGATTCTGCAATAAAAGAAAACAGTTCTTGAAAAAACAACTACTATAAAAAGCTGCCTCAATATGTTCTTATAGTTACATCGTGGGGTGAGATTGATCAGTGAATAAAATAACCCCATATACTGTGTCAAAGACGATATAACTGTTTATTTAAAATATAAAATTTTGAGGTTAAAAATCGTAAACCAAATTTGAAGAACTCTCTGATACACTTATGTTCATTTGCAACATTAGATTTTCTAAATTTTGTACAGACTGCACATTGTTCAACTTTATTTTTAATGTCCTTCGTAAGTTATATTTAAAATTTTAGATCTCATAGAAGTGTGTATGATTAACTGGTTATTTTTAAATAACAGATCATCTGCTGTATGCAGATCTTGACGTATATTAAAAAATGGTTTTGCTTCATTTGTGACTTTTGATTTAGGATTTGGCCATTCATTTAAACAATAAGATATACTTTGAATGGCAGGATCTGCTTTTGTTGCTGTTTTAATTTGACTCAATTTTTTATTTGTAACAGAAAGATTGGATAAATTCATATGGATTCTGATTTCTTGATCTAAATCATCATTAGAATCTGATGGATCTACAGGGGCTCGACTAAGTGCATCTGCTATAAATATTTTCCAGGAGTATAAGACACTCTTACATCATATTTTTGGATATTTAGCATTATTCTTTGTAAGCGAGATGGGACATCAGATAAAGGTTTATTAAACAAGGAAACAAGAGGTTTATGAACAGTTTGAACTTGTACTGTTTGACCATAGATATACTGGTGAAACTGTTGCACCCAAATTGAATAGCATTGTACCCTAAATTTTCCTGAAGGAAAGATATAGTGTTTAGCTCCGGCAGCTGTTCGTCTGGTGGCACTATGGGTGACTGGCTTGGTGAATTAAAAAAAAAAATAACAAGAATAATTATTTATAATTATTTTTGTAGTGGGCGCCACTCCAAGTTTTTAAGAAGGCTGTTAGTCTCAGGAAAATTTGAAGAAACCTAAATAAAATTGTAGAAAAATTGGCATTCCAGTACCTCATAAATAAAACTCATTACCTTTTTTTTAAAAAATGTTTATTATAAAAAAGATTAATAGATATCCCTATCCGAAATATCAAATTTAAAGATGATGATAAAATAGGTGTAATTATTATTTACATTAAATGTCCAGGTTTATACCAAAAAAATTAAAAATAATATGATTGGAATACAGTGTTGATTTTTACTATAAGAACCAAATTACTTATCAAATATATAAATTATATACTAAAACCCGCTAAAGGGCACAAAGAAGTTAAGATTAGTTAAATTAAGTATACATGGTCAAAACAAAAAAACATTTACCGTTTGAACCACGTTAAAAGGAAATATACTCTATATGCCTCAGGTAACGTTACTTTCGGTTTACACAGTAGGTTCCAGTTACATATATATTTGTACCTACATAATATGTGCTAAATAAAAAGACAGGGTTGTCTAAAGTTACATAAATATAGTTAAATTTTGATTATTTACCAAATCTTCGGTTCCCAAACCAAACTAAAGGATTAAACGAAAATTAACAGGACTTCTGGACCTGGACATTACTACTTATCTACTATAGGGGTGACTTATTCCAAATAGACAGACTTGGGAAGGTCAGACCGGACTCCACAGTGACAGCAGGACAAACATAGAGGCTCAGCGTCAAAGTCCCTGGAGCGGAAAATATCCCAGGCTTCATCATTTTCCAACAAAAAAAATCACCATCGAGGTTGGGGAGGACATGTCCTATCTTTGGACTCTTTAGCCCTATCCTAGGACCCTATCGTGAAAGAAAACGAAGGTCTCAATCACGATCATTTAAAAAAACATTTTTTGTAAAAAAAAAAAACTCACCTTTTTAAAAAAAAGGGTTGGAGGTTTGGAAGTAACCGGACTCAACTCCGCTTTTCATGCAGACTTACAGCTGCCTTCAACAGGTCAGGGACCCTACTCCAAATCGTAGAAACCAGACAGAACCCTAATAAAATAATCTGCGTTTTAACCTGGCCACATGGAAGCGTCGCAATTAAAAAAAAATATCAGAAAAACTCACCTAAGTGGAGGTTTTTTTTTTTTTCAGTGGAAAAATGCCCTTGTAATACAAAGCTCCTTATTCGTGCACAGGTGAATGATCCCCCTAAAACGGGGTATAGACTCAAAATGACACTGGCAAACCAAAATGCAAAAAAGGAAACTTATATTCAACTTGAACACTGGCAAAGCAAAAATGGCCCCAACAATTTCCTCTCCAGGCCTTTTATTACCTCTTATTTCTCGAAAAAAACATTAGCGGAAATGACATATTTATAATTGACAATTTGACTTATTGACTTATCAAGACAGAAAGGCAACTTCTCAAACATTCTGTGACTAAAATTTCTGACCAATCAGATGTTTAGAATCAGAAACCATCACTAGAAATTGCACGGTTGCACCATGAAAATGGTATCGAATCTCGAAGTCTTCAGCCAATTCATACTTGTAATATTATATGGACACCCCAAATGTCAGAGACCAAAATTTAAAAAAAGAACACTGCCACTCTTTGACACAGAACTAATTTTAGTTCAGTGACATAGGCAGAAAATGTTAACCTATGAAAATAAATATATAATTTGAATTTTGACAAACAAACTTATTTAGTTAATTAAATCCCAAAGTTATTTACTTAATTCAAACAAAATTGTAAAAGCCAAACATACCCAAGAATGAACTGTTTCTATAAGGTAAGTTTAGTAAGATTACTTCCTTTTAATAATATTTATATTGAAAATTATCATAGTATTTACCCTATGAAAATCTAAATGCTACACTACCCCTCTGCTAAGAAAAAAAATTAGATTCTGAAAGAAGCTAATTTTTTAAATAATAAAAAAAATAATACAAACATCCCATGAGATAATAATATATTCTCCCCAGTTTAAATTCAAATAAGTTTACTGGACAATCACCAAAAAGCATCAGATCAAATCTGACATCAAAAACTAAATGAAACAAATAATTTACAAATTTCGAAATTTTCTTTCCTTATTCCTGTTCTGATCTGGTAACTATGCGTACCACACATCCTAGAAAGGAAACCAATTCGGGGAAAATCACAATCAGGTTTAGTCAGGTCAAATCCGGTAAAAATCATAATCGAAATAAGTCTTTTAAACAGAAGGAAGTCAGGAAATAAAAAAACGATCCCGGTTAGTTTCACTAAAGAAGTTATATAACTTCTGAAGTTTTACCAGAATATAACTTGCTGGAGTTATAACTAGCAAAATTAAAATCAAGGTATGTACTAAACTTACATTCACCTAGACATTAGAGCTAAATAAAAACTAAGTGGCATATAACCTCTTGAGGTTATGCCTACTACAATGTAACCTCTAGGAAAGAAACAATATTTTGTGTTGTCGACAACAGGGAATTTAGAAAAAAGTTACTTTATATATATGCAGGGAAGCAATCTTTGCCTATTTAATTCAAAATAGAACAGGGTGACATCTCAAAATTGTTACGTAAGGTAACTCACTTACAATCCCTTACAGGACAAACGCCTAGATAAGTGCAAAAAACTATATACGTCTACAAGGCAGGGTGTCTGTACAAACGTAAAAATATAAAATATCCAAAGAACAAAATGTCTATGCAAATGTGTGAAGCAGTAAATGTCCACAGAACAAAGCGTCTGTGCAACACGCCGAAAATTACCATGAATGTCCACAGAACAGGGTGTCTGTGCAACATACCTAAAATTACTATAAAAGTCCACAGAAGAGGGTGTCTGTCCAACATGCAAAAAAAAAAACTTACTATAAATGTCCTCAGAACAAAGTGTCTGTGCAACATGCCAAAAATTACTATTTAACCAACCGATATATCAGAGTTAGAACCAAAATATGGCTTCAAATCCTTTATATGCCATTTTCCAGCAGGACTGCCATCTAAATTTTCTAAAATATAGACTACTTTAGAAAGTTTCTGTCTAACTACACTTAATATATATTTTGGAGCTAATTTTGAGCAAACCTTTTGAGCAGCATCACTTAAAATTTTATTTTTTCTCCAAACTTTATCATTTAAATTAAATTGTACCTCACGTCTTCGTAAATTGTAACTTTTTGAATTTCTTTCATAGGCCTTATGCAATTTGTCTTTTATATCATTATAGATCGACTCTAAATGCTTGAGATTATTACTATACAGTGATCTTTCTGCTGGAAGTAATTCTACACCCTCGGTACTTGAACTATCCCCGTAATGTAATCCTGAAACCGGTATGTTACGACCAAAGTTCAAGAAAGAAGGTGAAAAATTGTGAACTTCATGTACAGCAGTGTTAATACTAAATTGAATTTTGGGCAGTTCATTAGCCCAATCGCCATGTTTATCTAAATAACAACGTATAGCTTGACCAACTGTTTTATTATTTCTTTCTACAAAATTACACTGACTAGCATATAGTGGGTTGAACCAAATCTTAACATTATAATTATCAGATAATTTTTTAAATTCCTTACCGGCAAATTGTGTGCCATTATCACATACGATATATTTTGGTACCCCATAAACAAGAAAAATTTGGTCTTCTATAAATTTAACAATATTTGATGCGGAGGCCTTACGAATGGGACATAAAAGAGTGTATTTAGTGAACCAATCAGCACATACTAACAAATGGGTAAAACCTCGAGGAGTTCTAGGGTATGGACCCATCAAGTCTACTGCTAAAACCTCGAATGGATAATTTACTGTTTTTTCCTTACCCATAAAACCTAAAGGTGACTGATTCGACATCTTTTGAGACTGACATACCTTACATGAACGTACAAACTTTAAGATGTCAGCTCTCATTTTGGGCCAATAATAATATTGCTTAACTCGATTTAATGTCTTATAAAAACCAAAATGTGAACAAGTAGGAGGATCATGTGAAGCTTTAATAATCTCAACCCTTTGCTTTTTAGGAACTACAATTTTCCACTCACTATCATTCGCTGGAAAAGGTAACTTTGAGGGGACTAATCTAAATAATTTATCAGTCTCTACTTTCCACAAAGGATACGATTCTGGTGCCCTCTGCACGTTCTCACACATTGAAAGATACCATTCGTCAGGAACCACATCTATGTTAATTAAATTGACCTCAGCTGCATTATCCACTGGAATTCGGGAAATAAAATCTGGAACCACATGAAAAGCACCCTTTCTGTGAATAAGTTCAAAATTATGCTGCTGCAGTTTTACAGCCCATCGTGCAAGACGACCTGCGGGGTCCTTTAAGTTGTTAAGCCATACCAGAGAAGCGTGGTCCGTGATAACAAGGAATTTCGTACCTTCTACATAAGCACGGAACTTATCAATCAAAAATAGGACACTCAATAATTCTCGTTCAGTCACCGTATAGTTCCGTTCCGACTTTGACAAAGAGCGGGATGCGTAAGCTATTATCCTATCTACACCTTCGATGTTCTGGATCAAACAACCCCCTATAGAGTAATCACAAGCGTCTGCCTCTATTATGAACTGTTTACTGAAGTCAGGAGGACACAAAATTGGCGAAGAAACTAACGCACTTTTGAGTTTCACAAAGGCCTCCTCAGCTTCGGTAGTCCATTGGATCGGCTGCTTCTTCTTCTTACCCTTTAGTAGGTGACTGATAGGAGACATAAGATCTGAAAAGTTATGAATAAACCTCCGATACCAGGAGCAAAGTCCCATGAAACGCTTAATCTCAGTGCTGTTGGTTGGACGAGGAAAATTAACCATCACGGCCACTTTGTCTGGATCAGTCCTTAACCCTTGCCTATCAACCACAAATCCCAAATACTTCAAAGAGGTTTTGAAAAATTCACACTTTTTAGGGTTAATTGTGAGATTAGCTTCTTGTGATATGTTTTTTACTTCTGATAATAATTTTAAATGTTCCTCAAAAGTAGAGGATATTACTATAAAATCATCTAAATATCCAAACAAATAAGGTTCATATTTTGGCCCGAACAAAGTGTCAACCAAACGTTGTTGAGTCTGCGCACTGTTACAAAGACCAAAAGGCATAACGTTAAAATGAAATAAACCCCTACCCGGAACGCTAAATGCAGTTTTCTCTTTACTTTTTTCATCTAGAGGAACCTGCCAAAAAGCCTTTCTTAGATCTATGCTAGAGATATATTTTGCACCACGGAGCATGCTCAAAACTCGGTCTATACGAGGTAACGGGTAGCTATCGTGTTTTGTAACGGCATTCAACCGTCTACCGTCGAAGCAGAAACGGTACTCTCCCGAAGATTTTTTTACTAAAAGTACTGGGCTATTATAAGGACTTTTTGAAGGTTCAACTACTTTCAACTGAAGCATCTCGTCAAGTTCTTTATTTAAAATATTAAGCATAAAAGGGGACATTAAATATTGCCTCTCCTTAAAAGGTTTGGAATCGCCCGTATCTATATACATAGTAATTTTGTCAGTACGGCCTAATCTTGTTTCACTACTAATATCATTATATGAGTCTATCACCTTTTGAGCTCTAAACTTTTGTTCTTTCGAAAGTTCACTTAAATTATTTAAACTTAATTCATTTACTGAAACTTCATTAACACTACTAAAATCTGAAATGACATTTAAACTACTATTTGTCAAACCACTATGTACATTCCAAGATAAATTTTCATAATCTATTTTAATTTTAAATTGTTTACAAAAATCACTACCCAAAATCATCAGATGGGGTAGAGAGGGAACGACTAAAGCTGGAACTATAAGCAAAACATTTTCAACAGAGATAGGCAAATCTACTATACCTTCTGCATTCTGTTGAGACCCATCTACTGTATAAATGTTCTTCAATTTTACGTTAGGATTAATGTTAAGATTTAAATTTTTTAAAATTTCTAAAGACTTCTGTCCACAAACCGTAATAGTTGCACCACTATCTAATAAACAAACAAATCTTTTACCTAAAATATTTATGGCTATATAGGGTCTATTGTCACCTGACTGTTTTATAAAATATGGGGCTAGAACACTTTTTGAAAAACTATAATTTTTATAAAAATCTTTAACCTTATTTTTCCAAATTATCCAATCATTTTTATCAAAATTACAACGACTGTTATTACTAATTATTTCACAAACATTTGATTTAATTTTTAAATTGGAGACACACATTCTACTTTCTTTAAAAACTCCTTTTAAATGTGGGGGAAAGTCGGAGTTGGATTTTCTCACCCCCATTGTTAGTTTCCCTGACACTTGGGGCAAGTTTTTGTGACTACATCAGGACAGCCACATTTAAAACAAAACTTCTTAGTTGTTCTAAGTGTACAATTTCTAAAAGTGTGATTAGGTTGTGAACATTTCCAGCATAATAAGGGATTTAAATTTGTGTCTGAAAGACCTACAGAAGAAACTTGAGGAGTTGTTCTAGTATTATTTCTTGGAAAATCATTTTTATTTGAAATTTGCTTTCTATCTTTATTTTTACTCTTATTAAAACGATTTGTTTTATTTTGTTTATTATTCCCAGTAACATTATCATTTAAATCTGTGTCTAAAAGGTTCGAAGCATATTGCTTAGACTGAAAATTACTAGAAGAGGCTAAACTGAGAACATCAGCTTCTTCCAACCGTTTACACAAGGCACTAAGATTTTGGACAGTATCAATTTCTTCTAAAGCTAACCTCCTTCTATATTCTGTCTGTAAACCTAACTTTATATGTTTAACTTTTGTGACTTCAGCTGGGGTTCTACTTAAACGAGAGAATAAAGCTTCCATACAGGCTATAAAAACAACAGTAGGTTCATAACGACCTTGCTTACGACTCTTAATTTGATTCCATATCTCATCGTCATAGTCAGATACCAAAAAATCTGTTTTTAATTTTTCAACTAAGGATTCCCAGTTATTTACTTGACTTTTAATTTGTCTAAACCAATAAGTTGCTTTTTTGCAGAAAAGATCACTAGCGCCCTGGAAAAGTTCCACTTTAGTAATGCGCCTAGCTTGAGACAACTCTTCAATATTTTCAATGAAAGAAAGTAAATTTCTAGGCTCACCATCAAACTGAATATTTAACTTATGAACTGGAAAAGGTTTATGACTGTCACTTAAAGTATGATTACAGGTCGTTTGATTCATGAGTCTGGGATCAAAAGCCGTAGAATTATGAGGGGACGGAAGGTCATCCTCAGAAACTTTATCATTTAAATTAGCTTCTAACTGTAGAGCTGATGCATAGGATTCATTTTTAAATGTTTCGATATTTTCAAAATCAGGATCTGAAGGATCGAGTTTGATTCTTTTTATTCTCATTACTACATGATTTAATCTCCCTGTGGCACGTTTATAGACAGAATCTGAAGTGGTACCTTCAAAGTCAGTTATTAGCTTGGCTATATCATCTAAAGTACTTTGAATCTCTGTTTGTTCCCTTTCAAAATTATAATTAGGATCAATTAAGTGTTTAAAATTAAAGTTTGGGTTTTTAGCTTCTTTTTTTAAAAGTCTATTTAAAATTGCTCTTTTCTCATCAACTTTCTTTTTAAGAGTAATTACTTCCCGGATTTTTAATTCATAATTAAGTTCTGCTTCTAATAAAAGTTTAGCTTTAATAGGTTCAGTCATTGTAATCACTAATATAACTATAACTATATACAAAAGATAGAGGCTCAAAAGATATTATGTACTCAACAAGTTTATAATATTCAGATAAGCGCTATACTCAAAGCCCTAAAATTATTCTACGAAATAGTATAGGCTTCTACTGAATACTAAAAGGCAAAACAAAAGCTATTAAACTTTAAGTGTGCTCTACATATACCCGAAATCATAAAAATACTCAAAATTGCTCATAAAATATTATATCACTCAAAACTCCAACATATGATTTCTTTATGCAGTAGGGTCTACCAATAAATAAAGAATGTCACCACAATAAGTCAAGTCTTAAGTCCAAAGTTTACTTTATCAAAATTTAATTTATGAGTTCTGGAATGCTAAGTGAAACAATCAAAAACCAGGGCCCCACGTTGGGCGCCATTATGTGTACCCTAAATTTTCCTGAAGGAAAGATATAGTGTTTAGCTCCGGCAGCTGTTCGTCTGGTGGCACTATGGGTGACTGGCTTGGTGAATTAAAAAAAAAATAACAAGAATAATTATTTATAATTATTTTTGTAGTGGGCGCCACTCCAAGTTTTTAAGAAGGCTGTTAGTATCAGGAAAATTTGAAGAAACCTAAATAAAATTGTAGAAAAATTGGCATTCCAGTACCTCATAAATAAAACTCATTACCTTTTTTTTAAAAAATGTTTATTATAAAAAAGATTAATAGATATCCCTATCCGAAATATCAAATTTAAAGATGATGATAAAATAGGTGTAATTATTATTTACATTAAATGTCCAGGTTTATACCAAAAAAATTAAAAATAATATGATTGGAATACAGTGTTGATTTTTACTATAAGAACCAAATTACTTATCAAATATATAAATTATATACTAAAACCCGCTAAAGGGCACAAAGAAGTTAAGATTAGTTAAATTGAGTATACATGGTCAAAACAAAAAAACATTTACCGTTTGAACCACGTTAAAAGGAAATATACTCTATATGCCTCAGGTAACGTTACTTTCGGTTTACACAGTAGGTTCCAGTTACATATATATTTGTACCTACATAATATGTGCTAAATAAAAAGACAGGGTTGTCTAAAGTTACATAAATATAGTTAAATTTTGATTATTTACCAAATCTTCGGTTCCCAAACCAAACTAAAGGATTAAACGAAAATTAACAGGACTTCTGGACCTGGACATTACTACTTATCTACTATAGGGGTGACTTATTCCAAATAGACAGACTTGGGAAGGTCAGACCGGACTCCACAGTGACAGCAGGACAAACATAGAGGCTCAGCGTCAAAGTCCCTGGAGCGGAAAATATCCCAGGCTTCATCATTTTCCAACAAAAAAAATCACCATCGAGGTTGGGGAGGACATGTCCTATCTTTGGACTCTTTAGCCCTATCCTAGGACCCTATCGTGAAAGAAAACGAAGGTCTCAATCACGATCATTTAAAAAAACATTTTTTGTAAAAAAAAAAACTCACCTTTTTAAAAAAAAGGGTTGGAGGTTTGGAAGTAACCGGACTCAACTCCGCTTTTCATGCAGACTTACAGCTGCCTTCAACAGGTCAGGGACCCTACTCCAAATCGTAGAAACCAGACAGAACCCTAATAAAATAATCTGCGTTTTAACCTGGCCACATGGAAGCGTCGCAATTCAAAAAAAAATATCAGAAAAACTCACCTAAGTGGAGGTTTTTTTTTTTTTTTCAGTGGAAAAATGCCCTTGTAATACAAAGCTCCTTATTCGTGCACAGATGAATGATCCCCCTAAAACGGGGTATAGACTCAAAATGACACTGGCAAACCAAAATGCAAAAAAGGAAACTTATATTCAACTTGAACACTGGCAAAGCAAAAATGGCCCCAACAATTTCCTCTCCAGGCCTTTTATTACCTCTTATTACTCGAAAAAAACATTAGCGGAAATGACATATTTATAATTGACAATTTGACTTATTGACTTATCAAGACAGAAAGGCAACTTCTCAAACATTCTGTGACTAAAATTTCTGACCAATCAGATGTTTAGAATCAGAAACCATCACTAGAAATTGCACGGTTGCACCATGAAAATGGTATCGAATCTCGAAGTCTTCAGCCAATTCATACTTGTAATATTATATGGACACCCCAAATGTCAGAGACCAAAATTTAAAAAAAGAACACTGCCACTCTTTGACACAGAACTAATTTTAGTTCAGTGACATAGGCAGAAAATGTTAACCTATGAAAATAAATATATAATTTGAATTTTGACAAACAAACTTATTTAGTTAATTAAATCCCAAAGTTATTTACTTAATTCAAACAAAATTGTAAAAGCCAAACATACCCAAGAATGAACTGTTTCTATAAGGTAAGTTTAGTAAGATTACTTCCTTTTAATAATATTTATATTGAAAATTATCATAGTATTTACCCTATGAAAATCTAAATGCTACAGCATACAGTTTCTTTTCTATTTGTGCCCATCTGGTCTGAGATTCAGTAAGAGACTTTGATGCATAAGCTATAGGTCTTTGTTCGTGCATTATTACTGCTCCAACAGCAAATTTAGAAGTATCAACAGATAATGTTATAGGAAGTCTTGGATTAAAGTATGTTAAGACAGGTGAATTAATTATAATGTTTTTAAGTTATCGTATTCAAATTGATGATTGTTTGTCCAATGAAACGCGACACTTTTTTTAAAAAGTTCTCTTAAATTGATTGTTTTACTTGCTAGATTTTCTATGAATGAGCCAAGATAATGTATCATGCCTAAAAACCGTTTTATGTCACCTACCGATTCTGGTTTAGGCAATTTACAGATTGCATCTATTTTACTATTATCAGGTAACCTTCCTTCTTCTGAAAATATATTACCAAGATATTTAATTTTAGTTAATAGAAAATGACACTTGTCTTTATTAAATTTTAAATTTACTTGAAGAGCCTTTTTAATCACAGCCTCTAAAATTTTATTATGTCCCTCAACTGTATCACTATGTATTAAAATATCGTCAATGTAAATTAAAACTCCTGGAATGTCTTCAAATAGTTCACTCATTCTTTTATGAAATAATTCCGGTGCACATGAAATTCCATATGGCAATCGACAAAATATGTGCCGCCCAAATGGTGTATTGAAAGTACATAATATGGAGCTTTCATCGTCTAATTGAATTACCCAAAACCCAGACTCAGCATCCAAAGTGGAAAAATATTAAAAACTAGACAACTTTGACCTCATTTCTTCTATTGTGGGCAATGGATAGTAATATTTTTTTATGGCTTTATTTAATGATCTTGGGTCAAGACAAACACGAAGCTTTTTATTTTTTTTTTTTCAACGTAAATGCAAACGATGATAAAGTACATAGGCATTGACCATTGCCATATTCCAACATACGAAAAAAAAATCCGATTAGTCCATTTTCTGGTCTTCATTCTAATGTGGTAACGGCCTATCCATAACATCAACTCCATCCATGTGATGGTTATATTCACTTATAATAAATGGACAATTAATCTCTTTCCGCTGCTTAGTTTTTTGGTCACATCGCTTAGCTTTCTGAGGTTGATCATCCATTTTTTGTGACCTAAATGGTTTGACTCCAACATGGGTGGTGAACCGCCATAAAACATTGCTAATATCAATTCCATACGCAGTACCAACATATTCCTCTGAATAACCACGCTCCACTTTCTTACGCGACAGCTCTGCCCAGAGATAACAGAGATATAAGCAGTCATTGATAAAATATAATATTCATGGTGCCAACAATAGTTCGCACTGGATACATTCTATTTCTAGACACGGGGCGAGGCGACGAAAGGTGAGAAGTAAGAGAAGGGATAGAGAGAAGAATTTTACGTAGTTTTATCAATGAATAACTGCGCGAGCTTATACTACATAACGTAAATTTCCATGCCACTTCCAATCTAACATCACTAGGTTTTGGAATTTGTTGAAAATTATTACATCTAATTTAGTGAAATTACATCTAATTTGGTTAAAAATGCCTATTTTTTGTTATAATGCTCAATTAGGTCTTTGTAGGAAGTATTTTTTTATAATTATTTAAAAAAAATCATTTACATTAGCCCTTATGGTCGAAAAAAAATTTAAACGTCAATATATCGGTTTCTATCCGTCTACAAATTTGTATAAAAATCTTCTTTTAGAAATATATCTCTCATTTGACGAAAAACGAAGGCTTAAATGAAAAAAAACTATTCTTTATAAAAGTTTCGCCTATGTATTGACAAGATAAAAGTACTTTCCTCATATTTTTTGCTTTTAAATTAACAAAAATATAGTGATGTCATGGTTTTACTAGAAAGCAAACATTAAAGGCAGAGCGAGTCTTTATGCATCTATCTCAGTATTGAAATGTATGCAATCAGTTTGACTCTCTTATATTATTTTATACAGGGATTATTGATTTATCCACTATGAATAATAGGGTGTATTAATTACTTCAAGATTTTTTTTTTATTTTTGGTGGAAAATGAAAGATAAGAAAATATAAACTATTTATTAAAGGTATTTATTGAAGTATCAATTATAAACAGTAAGGCTATTGCTTTGCAAAATACAATAAATCCCCAATATAAATAAATTATAATAATAATAATAATAATTAATAATATTAAAATGTCAACTTTCAAACTAATCAGAATCAGATTCACCACACGAATCAACATTTTCCAAAACATTAGCGGCTTTGGTCAAACTATTTCTGCAGTTTTTGTGTGCCATACAGGTGCAGGAACCGATACAGCAAATATTTTTTTTTCCTGCATTTGCAAATTTTGCTTCCACAGTCTAGAACAGACTATTATTGTTAGAATATTGTATAGTATCTTTTTTGCATTTGCATGATGTAAGTTCTGTTATGTCTGGTGGCAGGTCGGACAGAGACTTAAAAGTGGGTATCAGACTTCCATCTTGATCTACTTTCCATCCATACTCTTCAACATTAGGAAGCTGCATCTGGGTTTAAAGAGCTTAGCCAAATATTTAGCTGGTAAAAACATCTTAAACAATGTAGTCTTAGGGCGTCTTCAGTCGGTGGCAATTTAGCGATGGTTTTTGAAGAGGCCAATAATCCCCTCAAAATGTTAATGGAAGTAACATTGGCAGTTTTGAATAAATTTTTATGAAAATTCTTTCAAGATTAGAGAATATGTTTTCAGAGTACTGAGCAGTGCCAAATCCATTCAAAAAGTAATGGTGTTCAAGGTAGGTTTTCCAACAGGTTCTTTTCCCTGCCGGACAATTGGCTGATTGTATCACAACCGTTCAGAGAATGAAAAGCAGGCACATTTTTTAGAAGGTTTTCATCCAAATTTAAACAAGGTACGTCAATAAACTCAAAGACGTATAAAAATTGTCAAAGTAGACAATATGATTGACATTGTCAGGAATTTTTTTGATAAACGCACAACGACATTCTAGGAAGCCCCAAGATATGGTGTATTTTCAAGAATTACATTAAGGCATTTTTCGCGGCATAAACAGATCATGTTGTTCGATCATGTTCAACTATCCCCCCACCACATATAGTACATGCTGGAGCGAAAACGGAAAATTTTGTTGTTTTAAAAGGAAAGGACTTGTACTTAAGTAGGCAGTCAGTTGCAGCAGCAATTTTTTTACTTCCTTCTTTAATAAGGTGTGAACCTCGCGATTTTGCTTAAGAGTAAAAGCAGTTTAATTATTTTATATTAAACTGGAAGCAAGTTTAATAGGTTTTCTATTTGAAGATTTTTCAGACCCTTTTCCCATAATAGATTGGTATCTGAATAAAACAGAAAAAATCTCCTAATATATACTGGGTTGTTTGTTAGACAAAGCTTATATGGCCCCAGATTAAATGATGACGAAGACTGGATCGAAAAATACAATGAAATTGTGTTATACAGATTTTTCAGAATGAATAAAAATTTTTTGAAAATTTTTTACATGTAATAGGTATAAATGATTTAAACAAGCTGTCCAAAAAAAAAAAATTTGTGGAGGAAACTGCCCTTTAAGTAGTGACAAATCCTTGTTAATATTTTTGTGGTATATGGCCACCCAGGACACTTTACAAAATATTGGAAATCAGTTTAAAGTAACGGCAAGTACTGTAATGAACACTGTTAATGCTTATTTATATGTAATTGTGGGAATGAAAGAGAAATATATTTTTTGGCCAGTTACGAATAAAGAAATATTACATATTACAAAAGGGTTTCAAAATTATGAATTTCATAATTCACTTAAATAATTTAGATAAAAATATTTCAGATACTTTAGAGGCTGTTGATGGCACTCATGATTCTAGAGTAAGTTTATTATTTTAAAAACACATTTCTTCTTATACTTAATTTTCTTGATATCAGGTATTTTCTAGTTCAGGATTTAATGGAAATATTGAGAAATATGGGAGTCAATATTATTTCAATAAACCTGATTTTCACATTATATGCGACTCTGCATTTCCATTGAAAACCTGGCTAATGACACCTTTTCGTCAGAATATTAATTTAATAAGAATGGAAAGAAAACATAATTATTATTTAGGTAAAGATCGAGTTGTGATAGAACACAATTTTGGTATTTTGAAGGGTCGATGGAGGAGACTGCATTTTATCAATACAGACACCATTGCTGAAGCTATTGAAATTACAACGGCAGCTTGTGTTCTTCACAATTTTTGTATCTTTAATAAGAGCATCTGGGAGAGTGAACTTGAGAATACAAGAAAATGGCGGCATCTAATTCACACTCAAAAAGTAATACATAGTGATGTGGCAAGACAAAATCGCAAGATATTTATTTATTAATAAAAATTAAAAAATAATTCATTTATTATACCTAAGTTTTATAAATACAAAAATAAGTTTTTTTTATTACATATATTTGTTACAAACATTTTATTGAAATAAAAACAAAAAATCTGTTTTTTTTTGTTTTACTTTTTTACTCACTTTCAGATGAAGAATGTCCCCTTTTTTTTGACCTGCAGTAATTTTTAAAAAAACTTATGAATTCACCCCTTTGTCTATTTTGTTTTTCTAAAATATTTTTTAAATCAATAAATTCTTTTGCCCTTTCTTCTCTGTCCGTTTTATTAACTGCACACCACTTTTTCCCTTTGTTGATTTAGCAACATTTTGAAACCTATTTCTAATAGAAAGATTTTCATTTTCCACTTCTTGGGATGTTGATGGTCGAGGTTCTGATAAATTTAATTGATTGTTGGATGATAATGGGAATTATACTTCTTGCTCTGCGTCTAAGCTTGAATGATTTAAATTTGATTCTGAATCTTGCAAATTTTGAGAATATGATTTATCTTTATTCCCTAAAAAGTTTCACCTATTAATTTAAATTGAGAATAAATAAAGCAATTTAGCATTGTAGCATTGTTAACATCATATACTTTATCTTTACAAGAACTTACCTATAATGCTATGCATTTTACTAAAAAATGGAGGTGGATCCCTAAATCCTGCACCAGTTGTTTTCATGTTATTTATGTGTTTAAAATAATTTTCTTGTAAATGTGTAAATTTTTGTTTACATTTAGTTGATGCATCTATTTTATTTGTTGGAAATATATTATAACCTGCTCTTTCCATTTCTTCGGCAATTTTTTTCCAGAGTTGGATTTTTGTGGTTTTTTTATCATTAAATTGTTTAGAGTATTTTAATCTTAGATCTAACATTAAATGTGTAGCGTCATCAAATGAAGTGGGTTTTCCTTTGGAGAACCACACTTTTTTTAAAGTGCGAGGTACATTATTTTCTTGATTGGCATTTAAATCCATAATATCATTGTTCTCACCTCTTGTCTCATTATCATTCTTCTGCTCATTCACAATACATCTTTCAATATCGATATCGTCGAAATTTTTGGCATGGATACCCAAAGCTAGCAATTTCCCTTCCTGGAAAAGCTTCTCAAGGTAATTGAATGTAAATGTATTGTCTAAAAATTACAACAAATTTTACTTGTGTTATTTCAATTAATATATTTATATTTACCATATTTTAATTGTTCAATAATTTCGTCACTTTCCTCCACTTGAATTATAATATTGTTTAATTTAAATTTTATAACTGAAGCCATCTTTTATCTTTTTCACACCTTGATTAATCCTTCAAACTCTGCTTCAAATAAACAAATGAATTCCTTCGTGTCCCGTCTCTACTAGTCATTTGTCAAACGTCAACATGAATTGACATAACCGTCTGCAGATGAGATCATGTTCGAGTATGCTAAACAGTGACGTCATTACAACCTCCCCTACGGTCCTTGATGTCGGCCAAAATGGAAGATCATGCCTAAATTACATAATCTACCATAAACGTTGATGTTGGTTTATGCCGCGAAAAATACCTTATTATCGCCAGCGCCAGAGTTGGGTTACCTCCCATTTTAGTGCCACACATCTGCTCGTCGACTGCAAGACGGTGACGCATTAGAACCGACCCAAACCGTTCATTGAAGTGTGTCACGAATGGTTGTTATTTATATAGACTGTCATGGCCAGGAGCAACTTTTGCTACCGCTCCTGCATTGTCGTTATAATGTAAAAATTTTCTCATTTCTTCGAATCGTCTGCGAGTGATTACTTGTCTAATTGCTTCAAAGGAATGTTTTCCCCAGTATGAACGAACATTTGTGTATCGATAAACGGACATAAAGAATAATATTCCAATAAATTTACGAAGCTCTACACTCCATTGGTGGTAAACCGAGTTTCAATATTTCCTTCGCGTACATAGATTCATCTGATCAGCTATAAACTGAAGTAAGTCATCCGTTACGAAGTAATAAAAGCAATCATGTGGTGTTTTTAGTTCCTTCCATTCGACTGGCAATTCTTTTGTACCACGAAACACAACTTTATTTACATGCAGTTGAAGATTATTCTTTCTCCGTACCATTTGTTTATATACTCCGAATTGTTTTTTACTTCGGTTATTTTTATAGTATTACTGAACTGGCCACAGCTAGAAGCAGTTGGTCCACCTTCTTCTTCTTCTTCTTCTTGCAATTCACTTGCTACTTTTTTTTGCGTTCTTGCTCTGTTGATCACCAACAACAGGTGTCATAGAAGTATTATCACAAGCAGCAGAAGTGGATGCCCCTGCAGAAGTAGATGCCCCTGCAGAAGTGGATGCCCCTGGAGAAGTGGATGCCCCTGCAGAAGTGGATGCCCCTGCAGAAGTTGATGATTTTGATAGTAAGCTTTAGTAGTTTGCATTGAAAATATCAATAAAAATTTCACTTGGATTCAAGTCTGACAAGTTTCTAAATCTTTCTCTAAAACGTAATCTGGATCGGCAACGTCATCATCGCTGTTCATTTCGCTTCCAGTGTCATCATCGGTAGAAACTAACATTGCTGTAATTTCCTCATCTGACATCCGGGACAATTTATAAATGGTCGGTCGCCGTGACATGACTAATAATAAAACGATAACTTAACCCACACAAACATTAAACCCAGATCTTAGTTCTTTTTCCTGCCACTGACTGCGCAAATATTCAGGACGTACCGAAAGGCAAATGAGAATTTAGGAAAAGTGGCTTTATTCAAAGTACCAAAAATAATATTAAAAATTTGTTTATAACAAATGCTTGATTAATAAATTTGTTTAATTTTCAAATAATAATTAATTAAACGAGTACTTCTTCAAAAGTGGAGCGCCCTACTGGCAAAAAGTCTGTCCCCCAAATTGATGCCATTCATTCAACATTACGTTCGAACTCCTTATATCTATACTTCGTGGTACTTCCTGTCTGAATTCAATCCAGCAGGAAGTCGAGTTGTCAAAGTTACCAACTTAAAGTAATAAAAAGTAACTAATGAAATAATAGTGGTGGAAGTTGTCTACAACATGCTGGGAGCCTTATGGTTTCAGAAGAAACAACAATGTTCCAGCACACAAAAAATAAATATGAATATGTTTAACAAAAGGAAATTGTGATTTTTAAAAGGTGACTAAGAAAGTCTTACACTAAAAAAAATTAAAAAATTGAATTAAACATAAAACATGCGAAATGTTTGTATTACTTACTAAACAGTTTTTTTTACAATAGGGCTTAACAAAAATCAAGCAATTATTCTTCTATAGATAGATAGATAGAATTATTGGAAAAACGTGACAAGCCACACTTTGTTGAAAAATAAACTGTTTACTGTGTAGTAATCAGCAAGGGTATGATAAGCCACATTGTTAAGGGTTTGGACTTTCCCCAAAGGATGGCGCCACTAGCACGACTGTCAACGTATTGCTGTTTAGAAATTTCAGACAGTAAGTTGCATACAACGTGACAAGCCACATTAAATGGCTACCGGCTTCCTGACAATAATATGAATTGTGATGAAAATAGCCGTTTCAGCGACGAAAATAGTGAGTCATGCGATGACAGTGTGGCTGATATGGACTACCAACCAAGTGATGATGGCCATAATTTGAACAATAGTGATGTAAGTTTTTGTTTATATTTTTGTGGCATGTCATGTTTTTGCAAAAAAAATTCTGGTTATTTTTATGTGGCTTGTCATCTTATTGCGATTTATTTTCAGGATGAAATATCGTCCAGTACATCGGAGGATGGAGTTATGCCAGTTCAACCTCTCGCACCGCAAAGAACTACTCCTAATAGTCCTGAAAAAAACTCCTAAATCTCGTTGGAGGCAAAGAAGAGACAGTAGTTATGAGAAAGTGAAGAGAAAGAAAAGACGTAATATGGGGCAAGAATATACAAGCTTGAAAACAAAAAACGTATGAGAGCACGTGAGTTGGGACCACCCTGTGACTGTAATAAAAAAATGCAGAGAAAAGTTGAGTAACACGCAAGAAAGTATTTTTAATAAGTTTTGGGATTTGGGCTCATTTGACTTACAAACTTCTTATCTTTTTGGCTGCGTTCATGTACACAATAAAAAGAGGTCCTATAAAAAAAAGCAGAAACGACAGGAGTCTAGCAGAAAAATCACTGTTGACTATACAGTAAATGTCATAGAAGGAACTGGAATAGGAGTGTATGGGCCGAGAACCAAGCACTCCGAAAGCTTGGGAAAATAGCCAAGCATCTTCCAGGCGGAAATTCACGCCATCGAGAAGTGTATCCAGTTTAACATCGAGAGAAACTATCATAGACAAGAGATTATCATCATGTCCGATAGTCAAGCAGCCATCAAAGCGCTGAGTTCTTACGTAATCAGCTCAAAAATGGTATGGAGATGCCTAGAACAATTGAATGAGCTAGGCGAGAAAAATAGAGTTACTCTCACTTGGGTCCCGGGACATAACGGGGTACAGGGTAACGAGATTGCAGATAGTCTTGCAAGGAAAGGGGCTCAAACACCCTTTGTAGGACCTGAGCCGTTCTGCGGTATCAGCAGTAACATAATATTGGAAGAGATTAAAAAAGAATTGGGTAGTAGAAGAACCGATAATTGGAACAATCTCTTGGGGCTGAGACAGGCCAAGATACTTCTGGGTGAATATAACCAAAAAAGATCGGAAGCCTGCATCTGCCTGAGCAAGAACAGGCTACGTATTGTAACAGGGATCCTTACCGGACACTGCCGACTAAAAGGACACCTAAGTAAACTGAGAGTAGTAGAGGATAGTGAGTGCAGATTCTGTGAGGAGGAGGACGAAACCTCCATTCACATCCTAACTGAATGTGTAGCACTCCAGAATCCAAGGGCACTATATCTAGGAGGATATCAAATAGAAGAGGGAGACTTACCTAACTTGAAGCCACTTCAAATCCTACACTTCCTTGAGAAAATAGGATTGGAAGGGTCGCTATAGGCATTGAGACATTTCCTTAGTGCAGTGGCGACAGAAGGGGGCACAATAGATCTTTTAGGTCGCAGTGTATTAACACCCCATTATCAACATAACATTGATACTGAGTAACGACTCTTCCTGGATGTTCCCTTAGCCATTTGGAAATTTCTTGATCGTAAAATTCCTTGAGCGGACCAAAAAATTAAACATCAAGTGGCTGTAGCCTATGGGTACAGTGTGGGGGTAGGTAAAGAAGAACTATACCGTTAGCTTTGGCGAATTCAAGTACCTCCAAGTACTTATGACTTGCGTGACCATCCACGATAAGAAGAACTTTATCATGTATGGTAGGTTTAACATATTGGGAAAAATGCTACAACCACTTTAAAAACAAAGGTCCGGTCATCCAACCTTTTTCTTGCACAAGTCCTATGGTTCCAAGGGAAGCTCCATCTAATAGCTCATATTTAAAAAAATTCCGGGGATATATCAGCGCCAGTTATTCCCATACAACATACCACTGTTAAATATAATCCCCGTTCCGCACTCGTTAATGCACCAACCTGCTTTTTACTGGTGGTAGCAAAAATTTTTGGCAGCTTTTGCACAGTAGACAATGCGCTTTCATCCGCGTTATATATTCTAGTGAAATTAATGTTACTCTCAGAAATAGTTTTGGTGTAAATTTCAAAGAAGGACTGTACTCGTGGCTTATTAAAACCCATTGCACGGGCAGCACTGGTCGCTTCTGGCTTTCTCAAACTTATGTCTGGATGACGCTTCCGAAAACCAGCTAACCAATCCCAGCCTGCCATTCGGGTTTCATTATTAAATCGATGCTCCAAATTATAGCGTTCTGCAATTTGGTAGGCAAGCCTTCGGAGATCTGTAGCTGACAACTCAAAGACGCGATATTCTAAGAGTTTGACGTGATCAATAAGTTCCCTTTCAACATCGGCACTAAATGTTGTTCGGTATCTGCCAAGACCTTTATTTGAACCCTGAACAATCTTGTTTTTACGACTTGAAAAAAATTAAAATGTGGTTTGATTTCAGACTTCTATCAGTTAATTAAAAAAAAACGACCTATTTGTCATTTAGTTCCTACAGCAATGCCCTACCAAGTTACAACCTCGAAATTGGAAATCAAATTGTAGTTTCACCTGCAAGTAAAATTAAATATCTTGGCATAATAATAGACAATAATTTAAGATGGGATCAACATATAGAATACCTTCATAAAAAACTACGCTATATACTATTTAAATTTAAACAAATATGCGGCATATTAGATTTTAAACAAAAAATAGTTATACATAAAAATTTAGTTGAATCTCACCTTAGTTATGGAATAATAGCTTGGAGTGGCGTATCTAAAACTTACCTATCAGCTCTCGAAGTTTTACAAAAGCGATTTCTAAGAACAATCCTTAACGCTGGTTATGACTGCCCTAGCAACGTCTTATACCGTAATAGTAGCATATTTGACATTAGACAATTATATTTTATAAACACTGCAATGATTACATATAAACATAAAACAGAATTGCAAACTCTGTCATAAATATGCTACTCGAAATAAAGGCGCGTACATTACCCCTTACATGCAAAAGGCAATCGGACAAAGACATTATTTATATTTAGGTCCAAAAATTTATAACTTGTTACCTCCCGATATTAAGGTGGAAACCAGGCTATTTGTATTTAAACAAAAAATAAAATATTATGTTCTTAATATGCCACGGGATGTTGTTCATGATATTATTGAACAATAAAAATGTAAAAAGAAATATATGTATATTATGTCTAAATAATTTTTTTTGTCTTAAAAATATTTTTGTACAATTTATTTTACTATATTTATTTGTGAATGACCACTCACAAGTAGGCTTGACCTGCTTCGTGGTTTTTGTTTCTTGTTTATTTGTGCTTTGTATTTTTTAATATGTATCTTTTATATTTTCAAATAAACATTATTATTATTATTATTTACCATTTTTACACCGCCTCCGTAACGTTGCTTGCGGTACGCCAAATTGAGTTGCTGCCTTTAACCAGCCCATTTCGTTGTTCTCTACTGCTCGAATAGCCTGGCTCATGGATTCTTCACTCCAACTTTGTCTGTTGGTTTTTCTTTTGTATTTGCCGACCATCTGTAAGAAAATTTCAATTCTTTAGAAACAACAGTTTGATAAACAATTATTAGGGAGTTTATAGGTCAAATAAAATTTTGATAATTTTAACAGCCGTTGTGGTTGTGGTAAATAATAATCACTGCCACTGCGGACTGATCTTACCAGAGTTTTTGGAGCACACTTGTCGAAATACCAAAACTTAATCTTGTTCTGCTTAAAACAATTAAATTTGGCTTTATTCTATAAAATAAATGACATTTAGCTACTGTGCAAATGCAGTAACTACGACAACCACAACCAGGGCTGCCGTTTCAGTACAATTGTACTAAATTTAGTACATTACTCACGGCAAAGTACAAAAGTACATTTTAAATCAAATCAGCGATAATTTAGTACAATTTGAAATACTGATCGTCTTTGTGGCACCATCTATGATAAAAAGCTAAAGTTTCCGATATATGGGTAAGTATTGTTAATATTGGCCGGTATTTTCCCTAAAGAAAAGAGATTTTACATAAGGTCTATTCCAATAACGATCAGAAACCCGTCACCGACTCCAGGATTTTGCGCAGTAGATTATTGGGACCACCAAATTATCTATTGCGCAGAAAACAAAACTATATTCATATTAACGTATCGGTATATTACAGTGGTATATTCCAATTCTAAGCAACAAAAACAACGCCCATCCATTCTACAGTTGACATTCGACAAAATTTGACATGACAACTGACAATATAAGTGACAGTTTTGACAAATGACAATCCACCTAAAATTTAGTACAATTTAGTACATTTTCCTCGAATTTTCTAGTACATTTCTAAATATCTCTGCGGCAGCCCTGACCACAACAAACATTGTTTATTGTTATAAAATAAATACTTCAGCAGAATACAACATTTCGGGGCAAAATGACATAGTATGTCATTTTACCCGGACCAGAGGTATGTCATTTTACCCGCAGTCATCTTTTTTTAAAACAATAACACTAAGTTTCTATTAACGTAGTTTTTTAAAAACAAAAATGCTAAACTCTAGTGAACAAACTTACCTTTTAAGACTCCGTAACAATTCATGCAATTATTGATAAGAAATATTTAATTATAAACTAATAACACATGCACACAAAAAACTTATAAGGCCGTTGTTAGGTTAACCGACAAGATTTAGTATAATTCTTCCTACATAGTTTCTCTCACTAACAGAGGCTGACTGGAGCGTGCCCTTGAGTACGCACAATATATCTGCTAGTGTCTAACACGATTGTGTACGGCAATAGTCGATCTATGTCATTTTAGCCGAGTATGTCAGTTTATGATTTAATTTGAATGGACCTGTTTTTAACCAGGCAAGCACAATGCTTGAATCAGAATATAAGAAAACGCTGTTAACTTTTAAATTTAATAAATAATGCAACTTTTTAGCTAAAGATGCTAGCAGAAGAACTGCATTCAACTCCAATCTAGGTATAGTTAATTTTTTGTCTACAGGTACAATTCTTGATTTGGAACAAATTAAATTTACTTCGACCCTGTCAGGAAAAATAGTTCTAGTATATATTACAGCACCATATGATATCATAGACGCATCAGAGAAGCGGTTTATGACTTCCTACTGTATGTCAGCACATTCATAGCACTGAAACACGGTAGGAAATCTAATTATCATGCCCGCTCTATGTCACTTTAAACCATACGTGAATTGTGTGCTGCAGTCCAGGAGGAATTCATGAGCGTACAAAGGCGTAAAAGCAGATAAAATCCTACCTGCTGAATGACAGAGTTGAATAGTTTTGTTATTATTTTGTAGTCTGGTTTACAAGTAAAAAATGAGTTAATTCTTGCTACTGCTATTCTATATATTGAGTTGTTTTTACAATAGGTCTGATTATTAGAAAGTATTTTAAATACAATAACTTAATTTTTTTTTATATGTTAGTTTTCTCTTGATCAAATGAAAAACTAAATGTATTAAGAAAATAAATTTATTTTATAGCAGTTGGCACATTACTGTCAATATTGCTTATTAGTGAGTGGTTCCTTTTTTAAAAATTCTTCCTCACTCAACCCGATATCTTGTTTTTTGCTCCTGCAGATGTATGTTTTCTTTGACTGATTGCTGTTGGTTGTACTTTTGTTTTCCTACTTCTTCTAAACGTCATTTTATTAAGTATTAAATCGACAGCTTGATTTGACGAAACGATTTTTTTTAAGTGATTGGTAAGTGAATTCGTTGCTTTTAAACCACCAGAACTTGGATTTTGCTTAAACGTTTCCACTAATCTGTAAACATTTCAAAGTTTCGTGCGGATCGACTCTCGTGTTGCCATGCGGTATGAAATCCACTTATAGGAAGAGCAGAAGCCTACTTAAAATCATACCAGGTGACAACACGCGTAGTAATTATAGGGTTCACACGCGCGTATTGGTTTATAAATCCCTACGTGATTTTTGCGCTAGTACGAGGTAGTATTTTTTAAAGAATTTTGGAAAAATATGCATTTAATTCCTCCTGCATTTTAACACCTTAGCGTGCTGACATACAGTATGAATTCATAAAGCGCATCAGAGAAACCTATCAACTCAATGCAATCTGCATTGGCAAAAACTAAGTTGCGAGGTACCTTTAAAACTGGCATATTGATTAGATTTTTTACAAATTTTTTCCAAATTTCTAATAAGTCTTCTGGTAATATTTCATCCCATTTTAGTTTGCAACTCCAAAATTTTTGCATAATGACCTTGGCTGCTACCAACAATGGACCTGCAAGGCCTAAGGGGTCATAAAATTTTGATATGAAACTAAGAACTTGTCTTTTTGTTCAACACACATTAATTTCAATTTTTAGAGTTGACATTTTAAAAATATTTTCATTTGTGTCATAAGAGAGACCTAAAGTTTTTACAATAAAATTGTTTTTGCTCATGTCAACTTCATCAAGACTATTTTTTTCTTTGGGGATATCATTTAAAATTTCTGGCATTTATGCACCACTTGTGCAATGAAAATGATCTTAGTTGAAGAAGAGAAATTAATTCTTGTTTTAATTGTACAGTTTCTTCTATAGTATCAGAACCTGCTAGAATATCATCAACATATGTATTACTTAGTAAAACTTGTGCTGCTCTAGGAAATTTTTTACCTTCTGTATGAGCAAGCTCTACTAAACATCTTGTAGCTAGAAAAGACGAGCTTTTTAAGCCATAGCTGTAGACACTGCAACGAACCTTGGGGCTCCCTCCACAAAATATTTTGAAGTTGGCGATATTCAGGGCTAACTGAAATCACCCTGTACATATGTCGTATATCTGTTAAAATAACATTTATATGTTCTGAATAATACCAGAATATCAAAAAGTTTGTTTTGTACAAGGGCCCCATTATACAAAAAATCGTTAATACATTTTTTGTTTTTGGACTTCATACTGCCGTCAAAAACGACTCGAATCTTGGTGGTCTTTTTATCCTCCCGTATAATGGGGTGATGAGCCATAAAGTAAACTGAACCGCTATTTAAGTTATAAGAATCAAAGTTTATAATTTTTGCATGCTCAAGTTTTAAATATTCATCAATAAAAGTTTTATATTGAAAAAACAAATCTGAGTTTGCCTTTAAACGCTTTTCTAAATTTTCAAAGCGTTAGTTACATACATGGAAACTGCCCAGCTGACAATAAAAACCGCTGACTAGGAGAAGACGGCCGAGGCTAATCGCCTTTTCTTTTATATTATCAAATCATTCTCTGTTCTAACGTTGTCGAGCAAACTTGTCTTAAAAGAAATAAAATTGTTTTTAAAAAGCTATTTTTCAAATTATTATATTTAATTGGCGCAGTCAGTAGGATACGCGCAGGTTTTCGAAAAAATATCGATTCGCATCGTGACGGAAAGTAACTTGTCGAGACCTTGGAGTTTCTACCCTTAAGTGCGTATCGAACTTTTATAAACTTTGTGACGTTAACGGCGCAGTGGAGCAGTGAATCACCGAAGAAGGACCAGGAGACTACAGAATTTGAATCCACGGAAAAATCTGTAAGTGTCTTTCCTTTTTACCTTTCCAAACCCCTCTGTATAAGGATTTTTGGCAAAGATAGTTAGGCTCTGTTCATAGCGAACATAACTTTTCAGTCTATTGGAGACACATAACATTTAAGTAATTTTTAAGTTCAATTTTATAAAAATAATTTATTTTTACGATTTATGAGTGAAATCGAAGATATAATTAGCGGGTTGCTTATTAACCTTCCGCTACTAACGTGGATTTATGTGACATAAATACTAACGTCGGACTCACAGTCCGCATATCTTTTTTCATTGAAAAGAGAACGAAAACCATGCTTAACTTAATAATTCTTGGAGAAAATATATAAAGACATTCAATGTCAGTATATTTACACATTTTGAAGGTAAATTAATGAAATCAAAAAGTCCAGAAAATCTTTAATAAGAAACAAAGCTCAAAATCCTTAAATTGTAAAAGTCACATAAATCGAGAACATACAAAACAGATAGGACATAACACTTTCAAAAGCAAAAGCAGAATTTCTAACATAAATAAAAAATAAAAACATTTTGAAAAACGACTAATCTAAAATTAAAAAAATGATTAGGTAACTAAAATCATCAATCTTCGTCACTTTCACCATCCAAGCATTCACTACACATGTAGTTGGCATGTTCCAAACAAATAGGTTTTTTACAGTATGCACAGCTAAATCTTTTATGCCTATTTTTTTTTCTGTCACAAAAAACGCAGCGTCGTTTGATATTTTCGGTTTGGGGTTCGGATAAATTTTCCTGCAGTGGTAAACGTAAAATTTATCTGAGGCGAAGTCTAATGGTACGTGGTATCCGATTATTAGCAGCTCTTCGTCGTAAGTCTTCGTCTAGTAACTGTATGCCAAGATTCTCCAAAAATATTCTTCGAGGTGTATTATTCGTATATTTTGAATTGCTCTTGAAAATAACGAATGCGTTTATTCCAGCTATATTTAGAATCATATAAAATATAACCATTGGCCAGCGACGAGTAGCTCTGGCACAATCATAGGCCGCACACATCTTATCCACTGTATCAACCCCACCTTTTGTTTGATTGTAATCAATTATTATTTGTGGTTTTCCAGTTTCTTTGTCTATATTATCTTCATTATGGTGCATGGTTGATAACATGAGAACATTTTTATTTTTTCTGGGTATATAAGATGCTATGGTTGCTTTTTCTTGGAATCCAAACATGCTTGTCTTTTCGGGTCGTTTAGCAGGTTGGACAAATTCAAGTGGAAGTTCCTTTCTGTTTTTTCTAATGGTACCAAGAATCGTGAGTTTATGATTTGTTGAAAGTGTGTTAGCAACAGCCATGCTGGTAAAGAAGTTGTCCATTGTAATGTTTCTGCTGGTTCCTGGGATGGGGCGACAAAGACGGGAAAGGAGGGACACATTATCAGTTTGAACTTTATAAGGTCCAATGGGCTGTTGCCCAACATAAATTTCCATGTTTACAGTATAAAACAATTTGGCGTCTACTAGAGAATATATTTTGATACCATATCGGTTGGGCTTATTTGGCATATATACTCGAAAGTTGCATCGCCCTCGAAATGCCACCAACATTTCATCCACTGTTGTGAGCTCGGAAATACAGAAGTATTTAGACAAATTAGAATTAAATGTATCATTGTGTTTAATGCGAGGTATTTATTCAGGTACTTAAATTTATATAAAATTGATTGTAATTTTTTTATTACAAATTTTATATGAATATCCCATTTAAGATGAGTATCAATAATCACTCCTAGATATTTAGTATTTTTTATAGCATTAACTTTGAAGGAAGTATCATTTTTGTTAATTCTAAGTTGCTGATAGGGGCAGATATTCGTGTTGGTGCAGCTAAAGGGTAGAAAATGTGTTTTATCCATATTTATGGTAAGTAGCTTATAGTTAAACCATTTGATCAGATATAGAAAATCCTTTTCTGCTTTATGTTTTAATTCGATCCAGGTATCAGCCTTATAAAAAACCGCTGTGTCATCAGCATAACCCAGTATATCTCCTGTTGTATTAAGACTAAATATACTATTTATGTACAAGTTAAAGAGGATCGGCCCTAGAACCGTACCTTGTGGTACCCCATAGTCAATAGGTTGTGTATTACTTGTTGTACCATTAACTTTTACTGCTTGATATCTATTATTTAAATAGCTTTCTAACAAAAGTAAACATTTTCTTCTAAGACCAATGGATTCAAGAGTATCCAGGAGTTGCTGATGGCTTACCGTGTCAAAGGCCTTCGCAAAATCAATGAAAATACATAGACAAGGGTTTCCTTTCTCTAGCGCGTGGTGTACTTTATCTGTAAGAGCTAATACTGCATCTTCAGTGGACGTGTTTTCTTTAAAACCATATTGCCTACTTGAAATTAGATCATGTTTGTCTATGTATGATAGTAACCGTTTTTTTAGTAATTTTTCAAAAATCTTTGACAAGTTGGTCATAAGGGATATTGGACGATAATTCGTGACTACAGTTTTATCTCCTTTTTTATAAATAGGAATAACAACTGTTTTTTTGAATGAATCAGGCCAAATTCCATTCTCTAAGCAGAGATTTACGATGTAGGCAAGCGGAGCCACTATAAAATCGGTCACTGTTTTTATAGTTTCTGAACGAATATCATCTATACCTGTAAATTTCTTATCTTTTAGTTCGTGTATTATAACTTTGAGTTCTGTTGGTGAAGTAGGAAATAAACTTATACTAGAAGGTATTCTGTTCTCCCGTAATTTAAAATTTGGGTCCCGTTTTATTTTTTCAGCAAGATTTTTCCCCATTTCCGTAAATCTCCTATTGAATTCGTTAGCGATTTCAACAGAATCAGTAAGTAAATCTCCATTTTCTTTTTTTATTTGTTTGATGGTACTTTCTTTGTTATTAGATTTACTTAGATTTTTTACAACGTCCCATAGGTGTTTTGAATTATTTGCATTTCTTTCTATCTGTTGTTTGTAGTAATTAGCTTTTGTTTTATTTAAGATATTTGTAAGTTTATTTCTACATAATTTGTACTCTTTTTTTATTGGTTCGTTATTAGGAAACTTTATAGTTTTTTTAAACAAATCACTCTTTTTATTTATAGATGTTAGCAAGCCATTTGTAATCCATGGCGCAAGTTTAGAATTTTTTCTTGTACATTTTTTATTTCTAAAGATTTGTTAATGTTTTCAGAAAATATTTTAATGAATATGTTTATTGCAGTATTTGGATCAGTCTCTGTGTACACAGACTGCCAGCTGATTTGAGAAACATTTTGTATTCAATCGAATTTTTTAGTTCTTGTTTAGTGCTTATTATTTCTTGAAGAAGTTCAGTCTTAAAGCTTAGTAGTAGACTTCTTATTTGTTCTTCTGATGCCATTATTTTGCTTTTTATTTCTTATGTTTAAAATATTTACTTTACAGGCTCCCGGACTATATCATATTTTTATTTTAGACGACAATGTGCAACTATTTAATGAAATTTGTATTTTCTCAAAATCAAGTAGTTTTTCTAGACTTTTTAGATATAGTTATTGAAAGATCGAGTTTGTAAATCAATATCCACTTACTTTTCAATTGTAGTTGTGTCTTTTCACTATTAATTATTTGAATTTGGAAGAGCACACTAAAAGCACGTCTGAATTAAATGAGTACTCATCTAAAGGCTGCACTTATTCAAAATTTCGCTGATCGTAGGGACTTGGACGGTTTAGTACAAGAACTTACGAGAATGCAACCATTTAAAAACGAAAATTTAATAAATTTTGGCAATCGTATTCAATTACTTAGAAGTAGTATTGCGCAGCGAATAAGTAACGATACTGTTCTCTTAGCTAACGATAAAGTGTGTCAAATAACCCATTACGAAAAAACCTCACTAAATACTTTTATCGCCGGATGCGACGGCATGTTAAAAAATAATATGCATCTTAAGAAACCAGCTTCACTGGAGGATGCCATGGTGTACGTTACAGAATTTGAAAATTTCCAAAATTTGTATGGACATTTTAATGACCCAAACAAAGCATCAACTTCTAGACAAAGTAATAATAATTATCGTCAATCTTATACGCCAACACAATCATTTTCTCAAAATCAAAACCCCATATCTTATCAGCGAGCACCCCATGAACCCAAATTTAATAATTATAATTTTCCACGCAATTAACAACCATTTATAAATAATCGATTTTCAAATCAATCATTCCCAAGTCAACCAATTAATATTCAACCTCGACAGTTGCCTCCTAGAAGATTTCCTACAAACAGGGAAGTTTTCGGACCTCCCCGAAATGCTTTCAGGCCTAACCAAACCCCCCAAATCAACTCCCTAATCCGACACCGATGTCGACCACTTCCAGAAACCTCACTATGATGTCACGAAGACAAAATTCAAATTTCAATCGTAATAACTATTTCCAAAATCGCAATAATGCACCTCCCAATTTTACTTCTGAAGAATTATTCGCAAATGAATACGATTCAGAATATTTTAATGAATCTCCCGAAAATATCTATTATCAAAACCACTCTGAAGATTATAATTAATTTGACCCTGACGAAACTTTTAATATTTCTAATTCAACCCAAGCAAGTTTTTCAGGTAACCTAAATGAAAATAGCAAAAAGGGAAATTTTCCCAAAACAAGCCTCGCGAACAACCAACCCTAATAGAAATTAATATTTCGTCAGAAAATGCTCTACCGTATGTTGAAATAAACGAACCTAAATTAAAACTGCTTATAGATACGGGCAGCTGGCGATCATTAATTAAACCTATAGTAATAGAAAGATACTCCCCAAATTCCATGTATAGAATAGATGCACAAATTAAAACAGCTGTAGGAACACGAGACATTTCTTACCAAGCAACTATAAACGCTTTTCCCGAATTTAATACTAATTATAATATGTCATTTTTATTATTTGATTTTCACGACTACTATGACGGTATCATAGGACTAAACGATTTAAAAAATATGAATTTAAATATAGATTTAATTAATAATAGGTTAATAGGACCGAATGTTCAAATACCCTTTAAGTATAGACTACGAGAAGATTCAAATTTCTCGCTATCATAGAAGCACAACAAAAAATGCTAAAAAGATTACCAGTTAGTATATATAATGGAGAAATATTAACTATAGGCGGTAAAATAGGAAACTTAAATATTCCAGAAATTCTAACACAGGCAAAAAACGGTTTTGCACTAATAGAAATTCAAAATAATTCCAACGAATCAATTTCAGTAACATTAAATGAACCAATACCAGTAAAATCTTTCGAAACTTCAAATTATGAAATATATAATATTGATTCATTTTTAAATTTAAGTAATAAAGAAACTAATTATAATCAAAAAATCGATATAGCAAAACTTATTAGAACTAATCACATGAACGCAGAAGAAAAATCAGAAATTATTAAATTATGTAGGGAATTCCCAGATATATTTTTCAAACCGGGCGATAAATTAACATTCACTTCTAAAGTTAAACATGAAATAAAAACTACAGATGAAGCTTCGATTTACACTAAGTCATATAGGTATCCTTATATCCATAAACAAGAAGTACAGAGTCAAATAAACGAGATGCTAGAGAAGGGAATCATACGCCCTTCCTGTTCACCATGGTCATCCCCTATTTGGATTGTAAAACGTAAAGAAGATCAATCGGGTAGACAAAAATTTAGATTAGTAATTGATTATCGAAAGGTCAATGATAAAACAATCCCTAACCGAATATCTCTTTAATTTTATAACCCACCACGGGCTTCCGACTAAAATAACCGCAGACTCAGGCACAGAGTTTAAAAACAAGGAAATTTTTGTGAACTTTACAGGATTGAATTACATTACACAACTGCCCGAAATAGCAATTCAAACTCTCCTGTAGAGCGCTTCCATTCAACCTTGATCGAGCACATCCACTGTTTAAGGAAGGAAAACGAAAACTTAACTTCAGATCAATTAATAAAACGTGCTATACTTGGTTACAATAATTCTATTCATAGCGTTACTAAATTTACCCCATTTGAGATAATAAAAGGACATATAAACTTAATAGATCCTTTTGACCTAAACGACCATATAATAGTATCAGATTACGTACAAGCCCATAAACAATCAGCTATCAGACTTTACGAAAATATACGAGAAACAAACGAAAAAACAAAAGAAAAAATCATTGACAAAAGAAACGAAAAACGAGACGACCCCCCAGACTATAGAACACAAAGTTGCATACATTAGGACAAAACTAAGAAATAAAAAATGACCTAAGTTTGAAAAAACAAAACTGATTACGCAGACTAAAACAAAACTCGTGACCGATAAAAATACATACCATAAAGCAAGCGCTAAGAAACCTAAAACTAATAAAAAACCATTGTTGCAGGTTTCCGACAAAAATGAAAATAATATTCCTACTACTTCAAGCGATACAAATAGCACTTAGTGACGAAGACGACATAGGACTGACACCTGTAAATAACCCTATATTACCTATACAATTAGGAAATGCTAATATAATTTACTCCAAATATACATTTATACACTATTTAGATTTAAGCCCTATTATTAATCAGTTACATAACTTAGATAAACATTTTTTCATCATTAGTAATAATCTGAACAGAGAAAACGCAACTAATCATTTTTCATATCATGCCTTATCTCAAGACATGTTGTTAAGAACTAAATTCATGATAAAAAGTACACAAAAGAAACTATACTCTGTTTTTAAACTAAGAGGAGCGATTTGAATTTAAGTTGGCAATTCTGTAGACGTCTGATTGGTCAGATTGCAGTCAGTTTCACACATTACTTTTTAGCATGAACATCAGCAAATAATTGATATTGTTGCCAATTTCATATCTCATCATTACTTAGTTTTTTACTTTATTTCCTAAATAATAGTTCTTCAGTAAGCAATTGTATTGAAAATCTACAATCATGGATCCTTCTACACTGAGTACTATTAAATGTAGCAATTCCTGAAAAGCTCTATAAAAAAGGGAAGACATTATTTTACATGCCGAGTCTGAAGGTTTTGTAAAAAATGCATTATTGGTTTTTGAAGGTAAAAAGATGGGAGATTACCATGAAGAGATGAATTCCGAAGTGTTTTAGAAAAAACTAACAACTTTATTACTGATTTTTTAAAACTAAAATTTGATGAATTTCTAACCAAAATGTACCTAAATATTCAAGTAAATTTTATTTATTAGAAAAGAATAAAACCAATTACAAAATTGTTATAACATTTAAAACACCATTTATTACTTTATAAATTAAAAAATTAAAATTTATTGTAAATATAAAAATAATATATTTTTGGGTGTGGTCCAAAGTTATATTGGATTTGGGGTAATATTGACCAAAGTATTTTCATCGTGAGAAATTACTGATTTCTTACAATTTAAAGGCTCCAGGTAAGATTACGCCATATTATTTTTAATCTAGAGACCCCAGGTCAGGTATTAGTTATAATTTTTTTTGTAGTTAAGTTTTTATTTTTTTTACAGACTAGGTTGAAGTTGTAATTATCTGTGGGCCCTATTGTAAATTATAGGATATCTTTCGTTTTTAGACGTTAACAGTAAATAAAATCACGTTATTGTTCATTGCAAAAAATTCTTTATTCTTTTAAGTGACTTATGTACTACAAAAAAATTTTAGTCCCCCCACTCTATATTTAAAAAATCGTCATCAATATTTAATATATCCTGTTTTTGGCTAATTTTATTGTGGTCTAACACTTTAATTATATTTTTAACTTCAGTAATCTTTATCACATCTTTTTTTATTGGCCATATCCAGCCTCCTTTGAAGTTTTTGACAAGTAAATTAACCCATACAGTAAACGATCCATGTGTTTTCTTAACATTTTGTATTCGCCCTGGATACAGGGTATCTTCATCTTTAATGATACAAAATTGACCAGCTATATAAGTCTCATCTGGTCTTTTCACCTGAATCAGTTTTCCTTTGTCATGAACAATATATTCCCCTAGAATATTTTCATCACTATTATAAACATTGATGTCAGTGCAAGAGATTACTGATGGTTCCTTTTCATGACTTGGAGTATATTCACCAACGGAATAAATTAATGGAATTTCCTGAGAAATCTCGACTTTCTGATTGAAAATCGGAATATTTGGAGATTGGTTCATGTTTTCCATTTCTTCTGCACCATGACATTTATCAGTAGTAGCATGTACTTGAGCTTGTACTGTAATCACAATAGGCTGCTCTGGATCTGAGTCTAATTCTGGCTCTTCTTCTATTTTTGCGATTTTTGCTTTATTTCTTTGGGCCATTTGTTTTTTTTCTTTTAAACCGTTTTCCCTCATCTGTATTATTTGAAAGTACATTTAGTTCATCTTCATCTACAAGTTCTTGGTTTAAAGGTTTCACAGGCTGATTAATAGACATACAATTTTCTTGAGACTTGTTTAAATCGTCTTTTTGTGTGGACATTTCTTGCCCAGAAGTAACTGCTGTGGGGTGGGGCAAATCGTGTTCTTGTATATTTTCCAGCTCGGAAGTAACTGCAGATTTTGAATTGTTAGCAGGTTTTTTCTTTTTTGTTTTATTTGTAGAGCCCAGTGGTCTTCCTCTTTTACTTGGATTTTCTTTTTTTTTTCGAAGTTCTTCTTTGGCTTTATAAAAGTTTTCCACTTCTTCAGCTGAAACTGCTTTGCCTGCTACAACAGGCAGTTGAAATTTCTTAGCTGTTCTAATGTTTAAGTCGGTGTCCCTTAATTCTTTCAAATATTCCTTAAACGTTGTTCCAATATTTTCTTGTATATTGTTGTTTGCATACGAAGGTAAAATTTGTAAAACCTCCATGCTTGAAAGTGGATAAATTCCAGTTTTTCGGAAACCAGTAATTAAATTAGGTCCTGCTGTTGCTTGTCCCATTTTAAGAGTTTCGTTAACGAGTTGAGCAAACATATTTTTAGGAAGAGCTGCCACTTTTCTTCCCCGTACTGTTTGACGCCACTTATTTAGTATAGATCTCCATGAGCTTTTTAAAGATGCAAAATATCCAACATCTAAAGGCTGTAAAAGATGTGTGGAGTTTGGAATTAGACAAATAAATCGAATATTGTGTTCTTCGCAGAGTCTCAAAGCCTTGAGACTTAGATGGGCACTTAGATTGTCACATAGAAGTACTTTTTTTCCTTCTTTTTTATCCAATATCGGGATAAAATGTTTTTCTAGCCATTCTTCAAAAATGTCAGAATCAATCCAACCAGATTTTGACACAGCCAGTTTAGACAATTTTGGAGCATTAAATAACCAATCAGACCAACTATTTTTACTTTTAAAAATAAAAAATGGAGGAATAAATTCTCCGGCAGCATTACCACAAAATACTACGGTGTAGCAGGATTTCGTAGAATTTCGAATTAAATCGGGATGACGAGTCGAGCGGCGAAACAGTAATTTCTTCTTCCCAGGATCATCGTGAAATCCGGTTTCATCCATGTTATAAATGTTTTCGGGACTTACACCATCCAGCTCCTTCTTAAGACGATCGAAAAAATCTTTAACCATTTGCTCATTAACTTGAGCTCGTTTTCGTGATATATTATGAGCAACTTTCTGCTTAATGTCTAGGTGCTTTTGTAAAAATAATTTTCCCCATTCGTACCCAGGTCTGTTCTCTTTGAAGATTGAAATTTTTCTTCCAGCACCATCTAAATATTTTTTTACAACATCTTTAAAGTCATTTAGTCCGATAGGTATTCCTAAATCACTTAGAGTAAGCAAGTGATCTCTAAATAAAATTTCTTCTTCGGTTGTTAAACTTAAGGGGCGACCTACCGCTTTATTGTGTTGGTTTTTGAGTTTAATATTCAAGGAGCTTCTAGGTATATTATATTCCTTAGCAGCTTGTCTTTGACTTAAGGCTCCCGACCTTATTTTTTCTACAGCTTCTTCAAGCTTTTCACTGGAATAATTGGTAATAATTCCATATTTACGTACACCAGGTTTACGGTTTGAACTTTTTCGAGGCATTTCTGTAAAAGAAAAGTTTTTTAAAGTATATGTTTGTATGTATAGACTTTATCTTTAAAAGTCTGGAACATTGAATATGATTCACCCTGTATAATTTAACATTAAAAAAAATATTTTTAAAATATGCATACATTTGTATGGGCATGTCAATGTTACCATATTATTAGCTGCCTGTTAAAATTTAATATTCGGGTAACTTTGGACCGGCCAAAGTTACCCCAATAAACATATTTTTTCTACATGTAATTCTTTTTTCGAGATTGTGACCAAATTAACAAATAAAAAACCAAACGAACTAATAAAACACAACTAAATATACTTATATTATTATGAATTACAACACTTACCTATTTTTTTCTGGTTAAACACTCCGAAAATGTAAATTTAGTTTGCAGTACCTAAACACATCTAAATACACAACAGCTAAATAATTAAATTTGACATTTGACAAGGACACCAGCAAAATGATATCTTCTTTTTTAGAACCTTTCTTTAGTGGCATTTCAGCCAGATACGTTTGTGTTGGAACGTAAATAAGAACATAATTTATAAAAAAAACAAAGTTTTATTCATGGTCTGGTCTAATGTTGCCCCATTGGTCCAAAGTTACCCGATTTGACTGTAATTCTTCATTTTCCTTTTCTTCATTGTTTACTGGATCATCGAAGACCAACTCAATGTTTTCCATATCTTGTGGGAAGGTAACTTGTGGGAGTTCTGGTTGGGTAGGCCTTATTTGGGTACATGGTTTTGAGTTGTCAAATTTATCGCCATCAAACCTGTTTTCAATTCCTGCAATTGTTTTTTCATTTACAATTGCCATTAATATTTCATCCCCTGGCTCCTTTGTAACTACAGGAGCAACTCCGCCACCAGTTCTGTACAATTCCCTTCTTTGCTTAGCCATATTCTGCCTAAGCAGTTTTTTCCTATTTTCATAATTTCGCCTAAGAGATTCTAGGTCTCTTGTGGTACCAGCATTGGAACTATTGAATTCTCTAGTGATAGCATCCCAGGCCTCATTTTTTTGAGCAACAGTTACTCCGTCTGTTTTTTTTATTTTCGATAATATCTTTCTGTCTAGCTATGATATTGACTAAAAGAGCCTTTTCACTGTTGCTGAAATTTGTTGCCCTCTTTCTGCTTTTAGCTGCTATAGTAGGAATTGATAATGTATCCATAACATCATTCATTCTTAAAAATAATATTAACACTTAATAAAAATAACTAAAAATAATATAATTTACAATACCTGCAAACTCAATACAACCGCGAAAAACAACTAGAAATTGAGGTTAAATTCTAATAAAAGAATCTCGTTTTGACGTAGTTTTGACATTATTTGCCCAGTTTTACCAACAGAATATTTAGAATTACTAAAACAAACCGCGTTTATATAATCGGAGAAATAAAGTTAACTACGTTTAATTTACTAAACCTAGATTAAATAAACCTGGATTAACAAGTTTATTGGTGCAAGAAGCTGTTAATTTAGCAAAATGAGTTAACATTACTTTCACAAAAAATATTTTGAAAATACTTAAAATTAATACATAGGTATGTATGAATAGTTCATTTAAAAAAATATATGTTGACATGTAGTGTTATGAAAATGTTGGTTCCAGTTTTCAAAACAAATTCTGACTCATAGGCCTGTAAACTTTTGAATGCATATATTTGTCCTTTAGCGTATTAACCATGGGTTAACACTAAATAAGCCATAATATCCACATTACTCATAAGAGAGATACCAGTTACTGTGTGATCCACTTGTCATTCACTGATTAACTTTTACTATTTATACCTATAACAAAAATATCCTTAAAAATGTAAACAGACCAGATTTTTATATTTTATACTAACCTAGCTACATCTGGATATTCTATCAACAATTTTCTTAAATATTTAATATCCATTTTAAAAAGATCATAGTTATTTTCAAAATGTCGATTTTAAAAGCAAGAAAAAAGTATTTCTGATATCAATCAACAGCCATATTGAATTTTATTTGATAGTAACAGTTCGTTTTAGACACACATTTCAGTTCACAAAAATGTGAAATTTGCGACCGCTGTCTGGGACCAATAAAAAAATGACTTGTATGACATCTATTCGTTTCTTAACCGCTCATTAACAGTTGACCGACTAAGGTCGGTAAAGATAACTATTTGATACATTTTGAACAGGACTATATTTCGAAACACGCTCTTAGTAACAAATCTAGTTACTTTTCCCTGTGTAAATGCGTCTTTTCAATTCGCTCCTCTTAGTTTAAAAACGGAGTATAGATAACTTACAACCACATATTCGCAGTAAACGAGGTATAATAGACGGGGTCGGCAAACTAGAAAAATGGATGTTCGGCACACTCGACGATGATGACGGTAATCGATACGATAACGCTATTAAAATTTTAGAACAAAACCAGAAAATTATAATTAATGAAATAAATTGACAAAGTTCTCTATCGAAAAATTTGATAAATAATTATAATAAAACGATTAACATATTATCACTGAATCAAGAGAAATTTTCGAACTCTCTCGAATATTTCCAAATGTCTGTAAGAAAGACAATTTCTCAATTGCATGAATATCTAACCTTTCAAGGTATCATTTCACAAATAAATTTAGATTGCCAAAACATTATTACATTTATAGATAATTTAGAGAATTCTATTGCTATTGCCAAACTTAACACTCTTCACACTTCAATAATCTCAAGCAAAGAACTATTAAACTCACTAGAATATTTAAGAAAACTATATCAAAATGACCAAATTCCAAAATTTAATAACATATTAACTTATTATCAATTTTTGGGTACTCAAGTTACATTTTCAGACAATAAATTAATTTTCGCTATACACATCCCAATTATCAGAGCCGAAAACTTACCTTTTATCGCCTTTATCCCATCATCCAAAATTACCAAGCATTTATACCAAAATACCCATATCTGGTACAAAGCACCTCAAAAATACAATTTAAAGACGAAGCCTGTCCGCTCTTAGAAAACACATACTTTTGCATCGAAGATCAAATCCCCGAAGACAACTGTACTATTCAGCTTATCAAAAACCAATCAACGAAAAACTGCAGAAAAGTCCAACTTAGTTCCGAAGAATCGATAATCGAACAAATCACTCAAGACCAAATCTTAATAATCCCAACAAGAAAAGAAGAAATATTCTCCAAATGCCGTACAGATCAATACATTGAAATTTAAAGTCCTATGCTAATTAAATTACCAAAATCCTGCTAAATAACATTCAACAATAAACAATTCTTCAACGATGTCAAAATTCAACAAGGTAAACCTCTCATCCTACCCAAACTCGATATAGAAAATTTAGGAACCATACCAGAATATGAAATTCCAAAATTCGAAAAAATTAACCTACAAGAAATATACAAAATTAGCAACCTGGCAAAACGGCTTACACCTATTCAGTTTGCAAATTCGAACCAATATCCACAAATTTTTGGAGGACTATCGATAGCTATCATCATTATTTTATTAGTATTAATATTCATGAAACCAATATTCAAAAAGATGCAAGACTTCTGCAATAGACCAAACCAACAGGAGCAGCCCCCAGATGAAGAACAAATAGGGATGGAGGAGTCACATACATGGAAACTGCCCAGCTGACAATAAAAACCGCTGACTAGGAGAAGACGGCCGAGGCTAATCGCCTTTTCTTTTATATTATCAAATCATTCTCTGTTCTAACGTTGTCGAGTAAACTTGTCTTAAAAGAAATAAAATTGTTTTTAAAAAGCTATTTTTCAAATTATTATTTTTAATTCGCTTTAACGCAACAGAGAAAGAATGTCCTAAATTTAAATCATTAATATGTTGCTTTAATGGTAAACATACCTGAAATTTATTATTTATTAATTGAACAGAATTTTGAAAATTGTGTTCACGTGCTTCTTGCTTAGTAGAACATTCCGAAAATATTTCAGGAACCTTTTCAATTTCCCAAAATTGAGAAATAGTTTTATTAAGCTCATTGTAAGTAACATGAAGTGTAACTAAATTACAATATGGTTTGATAGGGACAACACCACTAACAATAAAACAAACCGAGTATTCTGTAAATAAATATTTTGGCATTCGATTTTTTTAGATAAAAATGTTTAAAAGACAACAAAAGGTCAATTTTTTCAGTATGATGAAACATATCATCTGACAATTTAATATTTTTTGGAAAGAGTTTAAGTTTAAACTTTTTACCAAACTACTAGTGACAAGGGATACCTGAGACCCAGTATCGATTAAACCTCTTAGAAAATATATTTGCCAGCTGCAGATTTAATTTTTACTTTAACAGTAGGTAAAAGCACAATTTCTTGTGGACTTTGAACATAACTAAACGTTACTACCTTATTTTCAATTGTTGAAGAAGTCTTTTCACTTGTCCCTGCTTGTCTATCCAAATGCAGCAATGTATTGTGATCCTTTTGGTACGTAGCACATCTAAAGGTCATTTTACATCTGTCAGGATGATTGTTTAGGCACAATCTGCAAAATGTTTGCTTATCTATAATGGACATTCTTTGATTAACTAGAATGGACTTGAATTTTCTACAATTGTATAATTTGTGACCTGCAATTGAACAAAAAGGGCACTTAAATTCTGACTTGGGTTTGGTTAATAAATGTGAGAATATTTTTTCTCTAGTTTTTGTTTCAGTTGCATTGCTATAAATTTGACAAGAAGTCATTTAATGTAGGTAATTTTGAACCATCCCTTTTAATTTGGTAGGCTCTATATTGATTAATTTTTCAAAACAAAATGCAAACTAAAATCATGTCCCAGCTTTCAATAGGTTGATTTAAATTTTTTAGAGCACCTATGTGCTTAATTTTACTGACAATGTCTCATAAAGACGAAGCAGTTTCTTTTTGTAAATTAGGAATGTCTAGAATTAAAGAAATATGTGAATTTATTAAAACGGCTGGGTTATTATATCTATTGTTTAAACGTCCTAAAGCTTCATTATAAGAAGAATTTTCTAGGGGTAAATAACTCTAACGATTAACCTTTTAAATAATTTCTTAAATAAAACACCTTTTCTACATTTTTCAGCTGTTGATTTTTATCTATTACTGCAGTAAAAATGTCAACAAATGATTTAAATTTGGTGAGATTTTTTAAAAAAAACCTAAAACTAGGATGATTAACTTTATACAGAGGAATGTTGGATGCAATCATCATCTGGCACAAATCAAATTTAAATGTCTTGCTCCTTTTTTTTGAACTGCTTAAACTGTCCCGCAGAGATGTTTGGACTAATTTAGAAGAATTTAATTTTTCCGAATTCCGTTTATGAAGTGGAGTTCCACAATGCTGGTCAATAAAGTACTTTTTAGTACTTGAAATCTGAGAATTTAAAAAAATAACAATAAGTAGAATTTTAATACCACTCTGGAATTTAGTCATGGGGTGCGAGAGAGAGAGAGAGAGAGAGAAAATAAAACTTACCGATTTGCCGCACGGTTTACAAAATGCTCCATCTCCTTCTAGAGAAAGTTCCGGATATGGTCGGATCCATGAACTTAACTTAGAAGTCATCTTTCTAAACAAATTCTCAAAAGTCTAAAACTTTTTAAAATGTGTGTTCTTTACTTTTCAGTATACGAAACAAAACTAAACTCTGATAGAATACAACTGGTGATTGTTTATTATAAATTATAAAAGGGAAAAAGATTAGGGATGCCTACACCTTAATCTCCAACAGGTACATTTTCCTAGAAATCCATTATCAACAAACCATTGATATTCTATTATTGACCCAAAATGTTGTTATAGAAAGGTTTTGTAATCGTAATATGAATAATATCATGGGTAATAGCAAAAACATTTAAAAAAAGGCATAGAAAGCCGGAATTTACGAAAAAGGCAAAATGTGCAGAAAACATTTCGAATAGGCAAAAAATGCATTTTAATCCGAGCTTTATTCATTAATACTTACAAGAATATTAAAATAATTTGTTTCGATATCATCAATTGGGTCATCATAATGTTTATCTAGGCATACAATTTCTACCTGATAATATAGATTTTATTAAAAGTTTCTTGAAGTAGGGGAGGTCCGGCAACAGTGGCCACCATTTCATATTTTACTATAACTCGACCAAACTTTTAATTGAATAATAATAATAAATTCAACGTCATAGGATTTAGTACTATTTTTCAGACTATTTTCAACAAGTATAATAACTACATCTGTTTTATTGTCCCAGAAAAATATAGTTATTTAAAACCTTACAAGGTGGCCACCGTGGCCGCTTTGTCGGATACAGTGGCCATGTAGCAAGTAGACAGTGGCCACTACTTATTATCTTTATTTTTAAATTTAATGCAAGGTGACTATATTGAAGAATACACAAACAAAACGAAAATACTTTACTAATTGAAAGTAACATTAAATTATGAGCACAACATATGAAAAATAAACAAAATGAACTAAAAACAACTAGTTAATAATATATGAGGACAAATCTATTGAAAAGATAAATGTATTGCTTGCTCTAGCCGTACCACCTGCAAGGTATGGGTCGGGTAAGTGCAGTTCTATATCTTCTAGAGGAACACTACTTATGTCTTCTACGTCTGGAAATACGAAATGTTTGCCATGCCTTCTCAAAAAATGTATTTCATATTCTCCCTCATCAGCTAATCTTATCACCTTTCCAACATAATATTTGACTGTCTTTTTTGTCGCAAATTTTACCAAAACAAATGAATTAACATCTATTTCGGTAATTTCGTTCATTTTATCGCTGTCCTTTAGTTTACAGTAATCACCATCATCTGAATTTACCACATCAGATAAACTCATATCACTGTCACTCGAGTCATAGTCAGATAATTCAGTTATTGCCTGTCGCTTGACTGTTTTTGTAACGGTTAAGTCCAAGTCTTCGCCAAAACACTTCCGTTTGACTTTTAGATGTTTTTTTTGTTCGTATTTTCTTTTCTTTTACCTGCCTTTTAGCTTTAATTCTCTCATATACTGGCGTATCTGTTAATATTTCTGTGGATTTTCTCTCTCTTCGGTTTACATTTTTTTCCTTTTATTCAACTTGTGGGTAGGGCAACAACTGTTCTGGAGATACAAAAGATTTCTCTGGTGTTTGATGTACTTGATCTGTGGTCGATTCTGCCGTTATATTCGGATCATCAAAGTCTGGAAGATTTCTAACTAGCGGGTCCTTGCTTGTGATTGGTTGAGTCAAATCATTGTCTGGGATGTCAGTTGGCTTGGAGGCCAAAAAGTCGTGTTCACTGAATATTGTGTCATTAAATGGAAAAATTTCGGTATCTCTAAAGCCAGAAATGCAATTTCTCGTGCAAAAGGCCAGTGGATATGCTAAGCCTAATATTTCTGCAATGTCATAAATTGTTATTCTTTTCCCGACATTATTAAATAACCAAGACTGGCAATGATTATTATAATACCGCTTTAGGGGGCCATAAACGCTTTTGTCAAGCGGCTGTAGCTTATGGCTAGTATGTGGAGGAAGAGTTAGTAACTTGACGTAGTTTTTTCTTGCCATCTCAATAATCGCTAAAGAAACATGGCTCTCGTGATTATCCATGAGCAATAGGATTGGACTGTCAGCAGAAGGCTTAGCATGACGAATAAAATGCCGAAACCACTCTACAAATATTTCCGAGGTGATCCATCCAGAGGGAGAAGCAGATCCTATGGTACCAGGAGGAGCGTTCTTTATCATGTGTTCCTTAAAATATTTTCTGGGAAAAATTAGAAGTGGGGGTATTGTATTACCTCCTGCATTTATAGTGCCTACCATGGTAACAAGAGTTCCTCTTTCTCCGGAAGTGATCTGACCCACCTGCTTTTGACCCTTGGTAGCTAAAACTTTTCCAGGATTCTGCACTGTTGTTAAAGCGGTTTCATCGACATTGTATACTTGAAACGGTTCAAATTTATAAGTTTCAAAAAGTTTTTTAAGATTGTCAAAAAACTTAGCAACTATAGGTTTGTTGAAACCCATCGCTCTTCCAAGTGAGGTTGCTTCAGCTGCTCTAATGGAAATTTCCTTATTTCGTTTAAGGAAATTGGTAAACCAGTCCTTGCCAGCAGTCTGATTTTCCTTCCATGAAGGTGGAATTTTCTTTTTGTTCGCCACAGCTAAATCATATGCAAGCTTTCGACAATTTTTGGGGGTTAGACCGTGGTGCAAGTTAGCCATGGTTTTAAGATAGACACATAAATTTTGTTTTTCTTCAGTTGAAAATATCTTATTCACTGAGTAATTGGGAGTCATACGTGGACAGCCTTCCAAAATAGAACTGCCCCAATTTATGTTTTCTGTAGAATCACGATATTTTTTCTAATATCTCCGTAAGGTTGTACGAGGTATGTTGTATTTCATTGCTGCTGATTTTGTTGAAATGCCACCTTGTTCAATGTCATAAACCGCATTTCTCATAGCTTCTGCACTGACTTTACCAATCTTGGGTTTTTTTGATTGTTGCAACTCCATTTTTATCTGAAATCAAAATAGTTATTTATGTATCAAGGGAGTAAAACAGGCGTTTATGGACCGCAACGTGTAAGTAAGAGCCGCTAGGCGAGGGCTATTAACACGTAAGGTCCATAAACGCTGTTTACGCCCGAAATACATACAATATTTTATGCACGACCGTTTTAATAGTCATTTATTAATAAATATACAAAATTTTATGCACGACCGTATTAATGATAGTTTATTAATAAATATGAGCATACACCTTCCAGCAGTAACCCAAATCATACGGAGTTAGTAGAAGTTCGTAGTATCTTACAACAGAGCAAGGTAGAAAATTCTAACATTTCTATAAGTAATTGTTCAAATTGTGTTATTAGTATAAAATTTATAAGTGTGAGGATCTTATGTTTGGGCTTTTAAAGTTATAATTTCTTTATTAAACTCATATTTTGTTAATTGTACCAAATATTTCCATGATAATAAATAATAATAAAGTTTGTTTTACTAACTACATGTGAATTTTTAAAAGAAAAAAAAAAGAAAGTTACTTTACCGCCCGGCGGGCGGTAAAGTAGTCCGCGGGCGGTAAAGTGACACTTTACGCCCGCTAAACGTATTTATAATCTATACTTTATCGCCCGGTCGTGCATAAAAATTATTTAATGGTTCTGCATTACACTAGAAAGGCAACAGTGGCCACTATTTTACGAATGATAAAAACAGTGGCCACTGTTGACTTTAAAAATATGGCCACTGTTCACAAAAACGTGCATGATTAAAATTTTATATCAAACAAAAAACATCAAATACCTTACCTTTCTGCAGTATTCTGTACAAAAACTAGATGACGAACTTTCTAAAACTAATCAATCCGAACTTAAAAAGCACTTCTAACTGTGAAAAAAAAATGTTTTGAAATAGATGAAAACGTAAGTTTTTATTACACGTACATGCACTGGCGACGTCTCCACGACAAATGAAAACAAATCTAACAAACTGTGCTCGAAATACAAAGATAAGTGAGTGACGTCAGCATACGATAGATTGCGCAAGTCTCTCAACCTGTCTAGAAAAAGTTTGGTCTGGGTGGCCACTGTTCCAGCGTGGCCACTGTTGCCGGACCTCCCCTAATTCTTTTCTAGCAAGAAATTGTTCAGTTTTTTGATCACTGTCAGGATCATCTTTACGCTCTGAAATAAATCTGTTAATCCTAGAAATAGTTTTAATTGCTTGATTTTTCTTGGCCTTTAGCCGTTCGATATATTTTTTCGACATTTACATAAAAACAGTCTATAAAATTAAAGGATTACATAAAATATTGATCAATTAATAATAATTGATACATAAAAAAACATATCAAAAACAATTTACACTAGAAAGATCCGAAAAAGAGTAAAAATGTTAAATAAACCGCACAAAAATGAACTGGTTTTAAAGAAACACTAGTATTTAGTTTTTTAAACGCTTAGGGCCGTATTCATAGTCAATACTTGAGACGTCATTAGGCCTTGAGGTTTCCTTATGCACTATTTTGTGTTTCATAGTCCTACAAAGTTGACTTGAGGGACCCTTAAGTCTAAGGAAGCTTCGGAGGTAACTTAAGTCTACCTTGCCTGAGTTTTGAGGTTAATGTCAAAAGATGTATTGTTTTTGTGAGTGATTTGATGGCTTTGGTGTTGAGTTTTTGGACGATTTTTGTAATGGATTACGAAGATTTCATAGAATTTATAGAAATTGTGGATGCAGAAGAAGTTGTAAGAATTCCTAAAAGATTAGGGAGAGTATTATTATATTATTATTATTATATATACGAGATATGGAAAATCCAATTGATTATTATTATGAAAGTCAGTTTAAAAATAGATATAGATTTTCTAAGGAAACGATTAGAGAAGTAATTTTACCTTTAATTAATGAAGAACTATTGAAAGTAAATAATAGGGGTCTACCCATTCCACCACTTCTTCAGCTTTTGATAAGCCTGAGATTTTATTCAACTGGTTCTTTCCAGGTAAAAATTTTCCGGATATAAATTTTTAATACTATATGTAGGTATTAAAGTGGCACATACTTTTATTCGTGTTATATTTCAGATTGTTTGTGGAGACTTGCGAGGAGTGTCACAATCAAGTGTATCTCGAATCATAAAAAGAGTGTCCCAACTATTAGCTAGTTATCTAAGAGACTTTGTAAAATTTCCTGAAAACCCACAACAACTACAGTCAAATACAAGAAAATTTTTTGAACTTGGAAATTTTCCTACGGTTTCAGCATGTGTAGATGGAATTCATATACCAATAAAAAATCCTGGTGGGGATGGAGAAATTTTTAGAAACCGTAAGGGAATTTTCTCTATAAATGTTCAAGTATGATTTATCGTTTTACTCGGTACATACCTACTTATTTCACATATTGTTTTTAGGCTGCTTGTGGACCATCTATTGAAATATTAGATATAGTAGTAAGATTTCCTGGTTCAATGCATGACAATGTCATATTTGAAAGGAGTACCTTGCGAATAATGTTTGAAAATAATTACATCCCAGGTAAGTGTTCAATAGTTGTTTGTTTATGAATAATCTATGAGAATGTTAAATCTAAAATAGTATAAACGTATAATTTTAAAAGTCTTAATTTTAGGAAAAATATTAGGTGATAATGGATACGCTTGTGAAAGATATCTTTTAACTCCTGTACTAAATCCAGTTAATAGGGCTGAGCGGAATTACAATATAGCCCATAAAAGCACAAGGAACATAGTTGAAAGGACCTTTGGAATATGGAAAACAAGATTTCCTTGTTTAAAACGTGTTCTACTTACTAGTTTAGAAACATCTGTTGAAATAATTTGTGCAGCTGCTGTTCTACACAATATAGGAAGAATTACATAGGATGATTTTGACGAGGATGATGACGATGGTCCTGAACTTGGAATGGAAGATTATATCATGGATAACCCAAATGCAGCAGCTATTCATTATCGTAGGGCTTTTATAAATACTCATTTTGCCAATTAATTTTTTGTTTCTTCTCTGTACATTGTATTATTTTATAAGTAGTATTATTTAAATAAAAAACGTAGGTATTAGTTTTTTCTTATATTCCACGAAATTTCAAAAAACAAAAGATAAACAAATATGACCAAAACAAAATTCTTAACATTAAACTTAAAATATATTCCTTATTTAACATCAAAAAATACTAAAAAAAAATGAAACTTTTTAAACAAATCTAAAAGTATCACATTTTTGTTTTTCTATATATTCCATTACATTCCAAAAAACGAAATAAAAATCAAGAAAAACAAATATAGCCAAGACAGCCAAACAAAATTATCAATATAAATCTAAAACACCATATCAAAAAATACAAACAAAAAAACTTTTTAAATAAATCTAATTAAGTTGGACATTTTTTAAATTATTGCCTTCCTTTAGTAGGCAATCGGCCCTTATTTGCCAATAACGTTTCTCTTCTTTTGCTGCTTCCATTTTAACATTATGCAATTCTCTTTGCTGTTCCATTGACTCCTCTAGCTTTATTTTTCTTAAGGCAGCCTCTTCGTCAATGTGAGTATATTTTGTTCTGTTTTCCTTATTGAATCTACCTCGTTTCCTTTTTTTAAATTCACCAGTATCTTTTTTAATGCTTTCATTGCCTTTTTCTACAGTTCCTCCTGAAATAATAACTTGTCAGTATAGTATAATAAAGTAAAAAAAAAAAGTACTTTTATAATCATGGTCATCAAGTATGGTGAGTGAATGAAAACTATACGCCCCGGGCTCCTTGTGGGTTGTTATAGATGAAGTAGCCGTCTCATCTACGTTTTTTGCTGCCTCAAAAAGAGCTATGCTGTCAAAATTGTTTTTTATTTCAAAATCAATAGTAGGGAGTATTGCTCGAACTTGCTCCTCAATGGGGTCATTATTGTCCTGAGGTGGAGGACCTCCACCAGTCTGAAGTGTATAATTTCTTCTTTCCGTGTCTGATTTTCGAGTTCTACAAATAAAAATTGCAATTATTTTTATATTTATGTAGCTAAATTTTGAACCTACCTTTGTTTCATATTGTCCCACAGTTTTTTAACGGTTTACAATTTCTGGGCGTTACATCATTGGAGTTGTAAGTGGCACAAATTGTATCCCATGTTTCTTGTTTTTTCCTTACTGACACACCGTCCGTTTTTTTACATTCAATTATTAGTTTAAACTGATCAACTAAACTTATCAGTAAGTTTTTTTCACCTTCTGAATAAAACTTATTAGACATTTTTGTGATAAACTTCAACACAACTCCAAACAAATAACAAATGACCAAAATAACCAATAAATGTCATTTAATGTAGCTACGTTCACGGTTCACGCTACGTCGAACGTTGACATAAATCTGACAGAAAATGCGACATTGCCATATCTTAATTCTTCTTAAGGTTGCCTTACTGAAGGATGGTAATTAAACACACTATTAAAGAGAAATTTCGAGGTCACTTTACCTAATGCACTCTTGAGTGTTCCTTCAAGTATCGACTATGAATACGGCCCTTAACACCACACAAAAAAGGTGATTTAAGATCATCTGTTAGTTTGTTATGGTTATGTCAAAACGAAGTGACAAGGAAAATATTTTGCCCAAATACCGCATGAATAAAGGCGATATTTAGAGGATTGGAAATGGATGACAGTACTGATAGCGCCATCTAGTTGCACAGAGAAGAAAACGGCTAACTGTCATCGACTACTGGCTCGATCTAATAAGAAGAACTGGAAGCTTCTACTTTAAAATGTTTATGTGGCTTCTTGCATATAGGAGGATAGATAGCGACTGGTTATTACTCACCATAATTAGGAGACTCCATTTTTTATTCAAATATTCGAAGCACATGTTTTTTAATTACACTTTTTGTAGTTTTTATTCACTATTTTACAACGCAAATTCACTATCCTACCGAAGAACCAAAAATAATGTGGGGTGCATTATCTGAATTAATAATTAGTGGACTGTAACTGTTAGGGCTTCGCTGGTAGATCCTGAAATGGCGTGTAAACTGAAACGGTGCACTTTACTTAAAAACTTTTATTTACAACACAAACTATTGTTACGCTGGTTTTTGGTATCACAATTTATTGCAACTCAACTTTTATAATAACTCAATTCAAAAATCCAACTGATAACATTAACATATAACGTCTGTCATAAAAACTGAACTCTGAGGTCAGCAGTGGGATTCTCATCTTTCGTACTCGGGATATCCCGAGAAGCTCACTATTCGCTACAAAATAATCGAATCTTATGTTAAATGGAGTTGGGTATCGATCTAGACGTGAAAATAGGGCTGCCTTCGCGTTGGCGTTTTATGTTTCTTGGTTGTTGTTATGTCATTAAATGGTGTTTTTGGTTAGAATATTTTTCGTTTGAAATATTTTATTTAATAATATTAAGCTAATGTACTTATAACATTTTTGTTATCTCTATTAAATTAGACGTTTAGTAGAATACATATTGTTATTTTAAAATACAGTAAAATGAGTGGAAGACACTTGTGTGCCTCAATACCGTGGCCTCAATGCAATCCTTGCATAATTATTTCATGAAAAAATGGCATTCTGTTACATTTCATCGGTTTCCTAAAACCGGTAGATGTAAGATAATTTTGTAATATAAAAGTGGAAAATCTGAACTTGTGGATGCAAGAAGAGTATGCTTCAAAACTTGAAAATAGGGAAGTAAAATTTATGAAAGGAAAGTTTGTTCTCAGCATTTTAAAGATTTATAGGTACTTATAAAGGTACTACCTAGGTATATTTTTCATTTAATGTTTATTTAATTTTTTTATGTTGCAGCTGCCACATCTCAAATAAAAAGAAACTCTCCTTTAAAACTGCCAATTGTTAAGGAACATTCTTATGACTCTGTTCCATCTACTTCAAAATCTAACAAAGACTAATAAAAATAACTCAAAATTAAAAAAAATTCCCAATCAGTTTGAATGTAATAATTAGAACACACAATAAGGGTTAGTTAATGAAAGTGATTTGTTTCAAGATAAACTAGTAACTCCTCCTGAACAAGACATAGAAGATGCAAATTAATATTTTGCAGTTAATAAAAAGTGTTGACAGTAGTTAGTGTACAACTGTACAAGTGAAAATAGTAAAAAGTAAAGTTTTGCCATGTGTTGATTTATTCGAGTTTAAAAATTAAAATAGTGTAAAATTTACATTAACCATCACTTTTGGAAACTTGATTTATAATATATCTAAACCTATCAGAGTAACCAAAATTTCAAAAACATTACTTAATGTTATATTTTTAAAAACTGTCTGGTTATCATGCTGGTAATATAGAGATCACATACCTCTGCTGATCATTGCTTTTTTGTAAATTTGCTGAACAAGAAACTGATAACAAAAATGGGCCATGTTCACATGTGAGATATTGTTAAGAGTGCGATTATAGGCCTTTTGACTGACCCTTAAGTCCACTCTTAGCGGTAACACACGGCTAGGGGGTTAAGTTCAGAAGGAACCCTAACTTCCTGACGATGATTCAGAGGACGGGGAAAGGGTTTGCCCTACAGGAACTATTCCCTTTGGCAGTTTTCTCTCTCTCTCTCAGAGATTGGATTAAGCCAATACCCCCGCCTTTGAATGATCGTAAGTTTTCATAAACCAAAGAAAATTGAAATAAGCGTAAAACAAATAACTGTGATTTATTTAACAAATAAAAACAACTAATATTGCTTCTGCAATCACATAGTCTTTACTGACTACACAAAAACTAAATATAACTACTTAAAATTATTTACTTAAGTAAGCATTATGTTCTATCTGTTAGGCTGCATGGCTGGTTGCACAGTAAACGGAATAATTACATATGAACATAAAGTATTTTGCACTGTTTCTCCCAAATTTGAAGTAAATAATGCTGAGGTAGATAACAAGTTGAATTTGATAATGAATTTTTAGAGAAACGTTTAATTTGTTGAACTACATTATTGTTAGGGCTTGTATATATTTTTTATTATTTGTAAATAAAGTGTTTGTTACTTCGTTTATCTTATTCAGGTACATTTATTGTTTAATAATAGGTTAATAAATAAAATTTTCATAGATTTTACATTTTTGTTTGTATACATTTATTATAATCCCTGAAATAATGTGATAAATTCATTAAAAAAAAACAGTTTATTAAATTATTAAGTATTTAGTCTTACAAAATGAGTTCTTTTAATTTACACAGAAATGTAGAAGGTTTATGTAAGCTATACTTTCCTTCTCATAAATATGATTAAGGATTTTAGAAACACTGTTGGGCAATCCTAAATATACCTTCAGTTTATTTTCATTTATTTTGAGAGTTCAATGGTCTTGAATAACCTGCTCATTATTATTAAATCCCTCTGAATCAAATATTAAAGATGTTTCTTCTGATTCAGACAAAACTTTACTATCTTCAAAACTTTCAGGAGGTTCCGAAGGAGGGTTTTAGGTTATACACCTTCGAACTTATAGTAGGCCCATTTTAAATTTCCTGAAGGGGGCAATGTCACAAATTACTACTGCATCTTGAAGATCCGGTGTATTTTTATTAAATAGAGATAAAAACGCCTCTAGTAAGTTATTTTACAGTCTACTTTTTAGAAACATTTTTTCTGTTTTTGGTAGAATCAGTGAGGTGTGGTGAATAACAAGAACTTTGCAGACATTTGTATGGTACTACCCATTTATATCCATCATTTAAAAAATGAACCGTTTTCAAAATCATGGAGTACCTAAAAAAAAAAAGAAAAAACATCGTTACTACAATGGTAGATAATTGAAGTCTAATAAATTACAATAAAACATTTTCATTTTAATAAAGAGTATAGATACTATACAAACCTTAAAATAAATTAGCTGTTGCTTGAAGCTTTTCTGTGTAATAATAATAACTTCCTTCTTTTCATATTTTTGGCAACACTAATAAATATATTTAATAATAAATGTAAATCATTATCACATCTTGGGAGGAAACATTTTTTCAAAAACGAAAATTAAATAATTATCTATTGATATTATTGACACAAAATTACCAGATTTCAGGTTAAAAATCGATTCTCGGCACGTAAAGATGAAGCGAGTGACACTGACATTTAAGATCGATATATATCCCTTCTCGATATCCGAGATAGGAATCGCAAAATCTTTCTCGTTACAACACGTCTCGAGTACGAAACATGAGAATCCCACTGCTGGTCGTCGACTTATATAGCTTGCCTCAACCTTCTCGGACAATCTGGATTTTTCTATGACAAGGAATGACATTTCGATACATTTCTGGACTATTCTATCTTCTTTTACTTGTACTTTTACTTATGACGACCCCAGCACACTGTAGGGCGATGAGTAACATTCCACTTCTTTTTCTATCTGTAGTTTCCTATAATAGCCGCAGGCTACTGCAGGGTGTTGCGTAACATTGCACCCTCCTCTCTAGTTATTCACCCCGAATAACCTAATTACTGGGCCCTAGTTGGAACTAATGGGGAAGATCTGGACCATGGTATGGAGCTATTTTTCCAATGTGAACTACGTTGGATTAACTTCCTGCTGACAGTTGAATGCTGCAGATCAGGTCGTTGATTTTCCTTAAGGACAGAGTAGGGGCCTTCCCAATTCCGTTGCGATTTGTGACGAAGTTCTTCTCGCTGCTTGGGATTGCACAGCCATACCTTGTCGCCCCTCTCAAAATGTGTATCTGTGGCACGCCTGTTGATTCTAGCTTTTGCTTTATCGGTGTGGGCTTTCAGTCGTTCCCGAGCGAATCCATAGTCCTTTGTCCTGCCATTGCATACATCACATTTTTTACACCAATCCGCTACAACCCATCGGCAATTGACCCAATAAAATATTTCCCGAACTCGTGTCCTTTTAGTATCAAAGTGTTCTTCTGAATGACTGCTATGAAGCTCCTCCAATACATTTCTTACCTGTGACCTCGGCAGTATCACTTGGCGGACTACATGTACTCCATCGGGGCTCTTCCACTTCCGGTGCAATAGGCCATCGTGAAGATACAGGGAATCCCACTGGGTCCAGTAGCCTTTTATAGTTCTACTGTATTTGGCTATCTCTTGCCAAGTAGGTGTGACTTTATTTTTGAGCCATTCTCGGACAACCTTTAAGTTATTGTCTTTCTTCTGTGCCTGTCTCAGACTTTCAAGGGTGATTTCTTCTTCGTCACCCTCTGGCTTGATAGTGGTTGCCCGAAGAGTAACTTTATCAACCGGTTCTTCGAGCCTTTTACCATACCAGCATTGTTCCTCTACACGGGGTTGCCCGAAGAGAATGTCTGCGTTGCTATGGAGACCTCCTAGATGCTCTACTTTCTGGCTATTGTTAGAAAGTCGGCTCGGTGTGAGTGATTAGCTTCTTCGGGACGCATAGCTGCTGTAATTATTTTTTGTTGGTCTTAGTGATTGGCTTAGAAATATTGATCTATATGATTTTCCAGTCTCGTTCGCTGATTCTCGATTTATAGAATGAACCATGCTTCTACAGGTTCTTTGAAAATGCCCAATTCTTCCGCAATTAAAGCATCTCCTGTTTTTATTTTGGCTGTTTCGTTGCATATTTCGTAGGCTATTTAAGATTTGGGGAATAGCATTAGCATTGGCATTCTCACTTTCCTGGGATTTAATTTCTCTTATTTTTGTGCGAGAAGATCTGGATATGAGTTTTACTGCTTCATATTCCTGGGCTGCAATCAGTTTCTCCCTCAGTGTCTTGTGATGTTGTAGATGAAGGGCTTGCTGCATTTCCACATCTTGTAGTCCATCAATAAATGCTTGTATGCCGATTTGTTCTTGGAATTCTTTGGGTGCCTGTGGATAGGCCAGATGAATCAATTGTTTTATATCGGCCTCGAATTCCTGTAGACTCTCATTATGTTTCTGACTGCGAACCTTTAACTGGCTTTGAAATACCCGTTTAAATGCTGCTGGCTGTATCTTGTCTCCAAAGCTTGGACGAGAAATGAATAACTGGGTTCTTCTTAAGGACGTAACTGTAACACGGTTGCTGCTTGTCCTCGCAGCGATACTATCAATGCAGCCGCCATCTCCTTTTCAGTCCAGCCATTGGCTCTAGCTGCAGCTTCAAATTGAAGGCGATATGTTTCCCATGTTGTCTGACCGTCAAACGGGTGTGGCTTAATGATCTTGCTAGCATGGATTTGTAAAACTGAGTGTTGAATATGGTTCGATTACAGATGAGGACGAGGTAGTGTTTTCAGCTTCTCTATTGCTTATCGAAGCTAGGCTACGAATTCTTCTTCCTAACTCAACTAGTTCAGTTCTAATTTGCCTTTCGAACTCTACTCTAGCCTTTTCCTGTTGTTTTAGATTATCTCGTTGTTCTAAATTAGTTTTTAAATGCTCTTGCTGCTGTTCTAAATTAGTTTTTAAATGCTCTTGTTGTTGCTCTAAAAGATCTATTTTGAGCTGACCAATCTCTTGCTTGAAGGTTTCCTGGATTGGTAGCAAAGCATTCATAACTTCTACTTGAGCTTTTTTATGCCCTCTTCCTTCTCTTTTTCCTCATCTTTCCGGCGCCTTTCCTTCTCCTCCTCTTCTTCCTTCCTTCGCCTTTCATTTTCTTCCTTCCTACGCCTTTCATTTTTCTCCTCTTCTTCCTTCCTACGCCTTTCCTTTTCCTCTTCTTCGTCTTTCCTACGTCTTTCCTTTTCCTCCTCTCGCCTTTCCCTTTCCTCTTCTCGTATTTTTCTCTCCTCTTCCATCTTCAAAAACCATGCTGGTGGGCTTGAAGTATCCATCTGTTGTTTCGTGCGTAGTGGATCTAGTATTTACCATGAATATAATGCTTGGGTAACTTTTCTTTTATATATCCCACCGTTGCCACCAATGTTACGCTGGTTTTTGGTATCACAATTTATTGCAACTCAACTTTTATAATAACTTTCCAACTGATAACATTAACATATAACGTCTGTCATAAAAACTGAACTCTGACGTCAGGTCGTCAACCTTCTAGAACCTTCTCGAACAATCTGGATTTTTATATGACATTTCGAGACATTTCTGGACGATTCTTCTTTTACTTGTACTTTTACTTATGACGACCGCAGCACACTGTAGGGCGATGAGTAACATTCCACTTCTTTTTTATCTGTATGTTTCCTATAATAGCCGCAGGCTACTGCAGGGTGCTGCGTAACACAATGTATACTATTTACAGAGGGGTGAAAGATATGGCCAGAAGCCAGACAAATAAGATGCCCAGAAGGCAGAGCTTTATAATGAATATATTATAGAAATGCAATCTATTATGGCTGCTACTGCAGAACAGTTAACAGCTCATAGTAAAGTAATAGAATAGAATGATCGTACTTCCTGTCTGAATTCAATCCATCAGGAAGCCGAGTTGTCAAAGTTGCCAACTTAAATTAATAAAAAGTAACTAATGAAATAATAGTGGTGGAGGTTGTCTCCAACAGTACATGCTCACAATAAATTTACTCAAGTAAGACTACTCAATAAAAAACATTTTATCCTACTCACCAGTAATTTTTTTAATTCAAATTGATAACAGGTGGTATTTTTTATGATTTATTGAATATATTTCTTGCTAATAAATAGTTTACACTGTGTTTCTTTCGTCAATTTCGAACTTCAACTGACTTAGATGTCAAGCCAGCACATTGCCGCAACACACATTACGGCTATACATTGACTGACTTGTCGTTTAGAGGCAGACCCGGGGTACAACTATGTGTGTGTGAGAGGGGGAGTTGGCTTAGAATTAAATCTGTTAGCCACAGACTTTTAAAGAAAATGACTACCTAGCTTGTAGTTATACTTATAAATGTATTTTAATTTGCTTAAGAAATTCAATTAGGAGGTTATTAATGATTTTGGTGGTTTCAATTTTAACTAAATCAATGAATTATGGGGTACAACTATGTTCAAGCCACGAAGCTGTAGCTTGTTAGCGATGTAGAAAGCGACATTTTGAAACGTTTTAACTTTGTTCAAAAGAAAGCGATAGTAGAAAAACAGTTCGTGTATTTTCGGTACTGGCGATAATTTACTGTCAAAAAGTAGGGAATTTTATTTTTGTTTAGTTATAATGGTAATATTTTTCTTGAGTCGTGTTGTTTGTTTCCTAACCTTTAAGCTTTTTACTTCCTTCGGTTTTTGCTTTGTTTTTCATATTTGTATTTTATATTTGAAGAGAAAACTATGCGTCTGTGGTCGAAACGATAATAAATTTTGCGGAATGGTACCCACAAATAATAACAAATTCTTTTGTTGGATTGTCAGGGCATAATGACTAAAAATTTGTGAATAGATAACACAATTAGCCAAATGTGGATTTCCAATTAGAAAAAAGGAATTTCTGGAAACGATAGCTAAAATAGTAAAAGACAGCAAGAAAGATAATCCATTTACTGATGATAAACCAGGAGACAAATGGTATCAGTATTTTATGAAGAGACATCCAGAAATAACAATTCGTGCAGCCGAAAGCATTAATAAAGCTACAGCAGTAGTAACAGAAGAAATAATCAGAAATTGGTTTAATGATTTAAAAGAATTTCTGAGAGAACAAGATGCTATAGAAATATTAGAGGACCCAGATAGAACATTTAACGACAACGAAACTGATTTTTATTTATGGCCAAAGACTGTAACGGTTGGAACCGTTTTCGTTATTTGACCCAGACATTATAACGGTCGGAACCGTTTTCGTATTTTTGTGTACTGTGGAGATTCTAGCACAGTACATACTTAGAAGCAAATCAAATTATCAGAGTTGTTAACATTTATGTGAGCACCAACAGGACTTCACCGTTTTTGCATACTTGACATTGTTAAATTTGTTATTGTTAGTTATAGATATTCTATCAATGTCGCCGTCTCGGCAGAAATATAAACTAGAGTTTTTTTATTATTATATTGTCCGCTAGTGTAGAGATCGTGTCGTTGGGCACATTATTTTATTTTGGTGAAAATAGTGTTTTAAGAAATAGTGAGTTTTATTTTCGTATGAATTCATCACATATAAGTATATGAATTAAATAACAGAATGAACATGAGTGAAAATCTCGTCTATTTCTGGCTGAAATTGCGAATTTTTTTCGTCGCATCCCTTTCACACACTTGCAAATGAAAGATGATAATCAGCGTTTGCGAGAGCGTTACGGTCGGGGCAAAACATGGGTCGGGGTGGGGCGGGACGTGAGCGCGGGAGTCTCAGCCTCAGTGCATTGTGAGTCAGGTCCAGGTCGCGACAGGTCATAGCCGGCCGAGTTTTTCATGCGCTCGTGATAATTACATAAACTAAAATAAACTTCTCTTTGTAGAGCCTACTTAGTTCAGTGTAGTTTTAGCGAATAATATTACTGTATATAATAATGAGTGATAAAGACAGAAAAAGACAAAAGAGCATAAGTGCGTTTTTCTTTACCAAAAAACAAAAAACCGACGATGCAGTTTCAGATACAGGGAAAGGGATTGAATTTAGTGGTATCCCATGTGCATCCACGCATGCGGCAACTACATCAATGCCAACAAATCCATCAGCAGCATCAGCCTCTACTAGTTACATGTTGCAGCAACGAGATATAGGTGAGTATTGCAATGTTTGTGTATTTCAATATTTTCGAGTAACTGCGAATTGCGAACGTCTATTCTATGTGCAGCTTATTCTTCGTTCGCCGCAGCTTCATATATTTACCTACAAGTTATACATACACACCTTGCTCCTGTGTTAAGCCTCGGTCACACGTAGCGAATACTCGTCACGAGTGTAGGACAGAGCGCGTCCCTGAAGCCGCATAAGCATGGCATGCTATCTTTTATTGAATACAGTCACCCCAACAGTGCGTGCTTTGCATAGATAAAACCATCATTAATTAAATAGCTATTACTGGGCTACGGCTAGGCTATTTCAGTTTCTTATAAATAAATTATAACAATCGCACTTCTATATGTAGATATCCAACAGTTAATTATTTATTTTTATTTTCAGGTACACTACTAATCAACCAGCAAGACGGGTTAGTTCTTACAGACGAAGAAAGGTACCAGTGGTTGAAATATACTTGGCAACCTACAACAGACTTTAAGTTTCCACTGGTGCGTGAGGGAAAAAAGAACAGGTCTTTTCAAATAAGCTGGTTAAAGGAACATGAATGGCTAGCATACAGTAAATTTGCTGGTGGCGGATTGTGTAAAATGTGCATTCTTTTTGGTCGACGTGAAGCGGGTACAAATGATGTGAAGCTGGGAAAATTGGTGTCGCAACCACTGACAAGATATAAAAAAGCGATCGAAACGATCACACACCACGAGAGCACGAATTACCACCAAGCGAACGTGGTAGCATCTCAAAATTTTTTGATGGTAATGGAGGGAAAATCAAAAGATGTTGTCCAAATGAGATTACAGGAAATGAAAACTGTTGAAGAGAATCGCAAAAAACTTATACCCATTATAAAAACAATAATATTATGTGGAAGGCAAAACATACCGTTCAGAGGTCACAGGGATGACGGTAGCTTAGAATCGGAAAGTTCTTACGGACACGGAGAAGGAAACTTCAGAGCGTTGTTAAAGTTCCGAATCGATGCTGGAGATGAGATACTGCATGAACACGTTAAAACTTGCGCTAAAAACGCTTCCTACATTAGCAAGACGACACAAAATGATTTAATTGAATGCTGTGGGGAATTAATCAGAAACAAAATAGTGGACAAAATTAAAAAGTCTAAATTTTTTACCATTATAGCTGATGAGACCACAGATGTTTCTGTTTGTGAGCAACTTACCATTTGTATTCGCTATTTCGATGTTGATACAAAGGAAATACAAGAAGACTTTCTGATGTTTGTTGAAGTTGTTAAACTTACTGGTGAAAACATTGCTCACCATATTTTGAAGGCGTTAGAAAGCCTTAACCTGGACATTACATTGTGCCGTGGTCAAGCATATGATGGAGGAGCCAACATGAGTGGTAAAATAAAAGGTGTTCAGGCACGCATATCCAGCATTCAGCCTTTAGCCTCTTTTACCCACTGTGCAAGTCACCGACTCAACTTAGCTATTAGTACAGCCTGCACCATATCCAGCATAAGAAATGCCGTAGGGGTTATCTCAAGTGTAGCAAATTTCTTTCGTGACTCAGCTCAACGAATACATCTTCTCAGAGAAGAAATTCAAGCTCATCTGCCAAAGGAAAAACAAAATATATTAAAAAAAATGTGTGAGACCAGATGGGTGGAAAGGCATGAAGCGGTTTTGACATTTTTGGATGTCTTGCCTTGTCTTCCTGAAATATTACAAAAAATGGCTGATCAAGATCAAGGAAACAGAAGGAGTGCTACACCTCCATTTTCGTTGCTCCAATCTATAATGTCATCGGAATTTATCATAAGCCTGGTAATCTTCTCTGATATTTTAGGAATCACGCTGCCCTTATCCCGATCATTACAAGCCATTGAAATTGATATACTTTCTGTAGTTCAGCTTATTAATACGACCACAGCAAGCATAAAGAGGCAACGTGAAACTAGCACGGACACATTCAAAAAACTTTTCAATCAGGCTGAGGTCATGGCAAATGAAATTGGTGCAGACATTACGGTCCGCAGAATCGCCGGCCGTCAAACAAATCGGCCGAACGTTCAGACTCAGTCAGTTGAAGAATATTACCGACTTTCAGTATATATTCCTTTTCTAGATTATATATTAAGTGAAATGTCATCCAGGTTCCCTAGCGCTGCAATGCAAACAATAGGACAGTTGCAAAAGTTGCTGTCCCATAACTTCAGCGACGGAGATATAGAGGATGTTTTGCAAGGCGCTAAAGTATATAAAGAAGATCTTCCTTGTTTCTTAGCTTTGAAGGGAGAGCTAAAAATTTGGCAACAGATGAAAGAAAATATCCCAGCATCTCCAGTAGATGCCTACAAAAGAGCAACGGTGCTGCCAAATATTAGAACTCTTTGTCAATTGCTGTGCACGTTTCCAGTGACTACTAGCACTGCCGAGCGGTCTTTCTCCACCTTACGTCGATTAAAGTCATACCTTCGCAACAGGATGACAGAAGAGCGTTTAAATGGATTGGCTTTAATGCATATCCATCAAGACATTGCTGCAAAAATGTACGCTAATGAAGTGTTGGACATCTTTAGCAGGAAACATAAAAGAAAACTGTCTTTATTGAACATTTAATTTTTTCATTGTTTTGACACTTTCATAAACCTTCCTATACATACTTGAACTTGTAGAAATAAACTTAAAAGAATGACACTAATTATTGTTTATTTTTTGGCCCGTCCGCCCCTTGTGCCCCTCCCAGAAAAAAATTCAGGATCCGCCCTTGTACACAAATGTCATTTGTCGTTTATGCCTTGTGTCAAAACTTGGATTGTCATTTTCATTTTATCTCTGTCGACAAGCAAGTTGATTATTGAATTTTAATTATCTTTTATCTTGGACATCCGATGTACTAATTATCTTTAATATTTTTAATGACCGTCTGATTTTGAAAGGGTAAGTTTCCTACCGATATTTTGTTGAAAATATATATTTTGTACAAGAAATTCTAATTAAAATGTCAAATCTGAAACATAACCTCAACATTGAGTAGCACATGATAATCCATTTTATATAATTTTATCTATTATTTTGTTAGGAAAGAGATACTATGCTTTACTATTTTTAAATATGTTAAATAAGACTTTTTCTTTTCCTATTAAATTTGGTCTCTCTGAATCTATTCAAATAATAGTTTAATTTGTTTATTTGATAGTAAAAAGCATCTTATCTGTTTCCTATATACTCTTCCTGATTCCTGTCTTTATATTTTTACCTTTTTCCTTGTAGCCTTGCTGTATATAGATGGTCCTATAGAAGTTATAAGATGGTTCAATGGAAACTATATAGATGGTTCAATAGAAACTATATAGATGGTTCAATAGAAACTATATAGATGGTTCAATAGAAGTTGTATCTAGATGAAATTTGGAAGAACGTACAAGCTGCATGTTTAGAAATTTGAAAGAACGTACAAGCTGCCTGTTTAAAATATATCAAGAAGCTTAGTTCAACCACCGAAAGAAGCTAACGAGATTTAACTTTAACTATTAAAATTTAACAAGAAGGCCTCTACAGTCACTCCTTAAATGTTACCTCTGATTTAACAGATAAGTTTTAATAAATCATTTAAATTTGAATAATTAAGTCTCTGTGAATTAGAATTTGTCGCTACCTTATTTAATTATAATATCATTATGGTTAGTAATTTTCTATATTTTCATCACTAATCGCTTGTCAAGTTTAGAAAGTTTAAATATAGTGGCGTCCAACATTCTTTTTCAAAGTAATACGAGTTGTTTAATAATCTGACCCACTCCCCAAAATCATAGAGCTTAAAACACTATAAAAATAGATAAAATAATGTCATATTACAAAATGGCGCCCAACGTGGGGCTCGAACCCACGACCCCGAGATTAAGAGTCTCGGAAATTAAAAATGTATACCAAATATGATCCAATAAAGAGAAGGAGAATGTAACTAACTGTATATATCTCTTTCAATGCCAGTGGAAAAATATGTCAGCATTTGGTGTTGTTTCCGTATCAACGTGTCCCAAAAGCGGTTGTTGATAATATGCCTAAATCATGGGTTGTGGGAAGGTCTGATACAGGCTGGATGGGAGCAGGAATTTTTTATGAATATTTAGCAAATTAATTCAATGAATGGTTGATTAATAATGGTATTGAAACCTTGCTTATTAATTGTTGACGGTCACAAATCCCATATGTCGTTGCCGCTTAATCAATTTTGTTACGACAATAATATAATTTTATACGCATTACCCCCGCCAACACCACTCATATATTGCAACCAGCAGATGTTATTGTATTTAAACCTCTCAAATAGATGTGGAAAAATACAATTATTAACTGGCAAAAGAGAGAAGATCACTTAAATAATACTATTACTCCAATTAATTCCTGTAAAGTGTTTGAGGAAACGATGACCATAGATATGGCAACTGCTATAATTAAAGGATTCAGAAAATGTAGCTTATATTCTTTTGATCCTAACGCTGTTGATTTAGTAAATGTGTTAAGGACGTATTAAGAAAAGCTAGAAGGAGTAAGTCCAATAAATACTGTACTAAAAAAGATTTCGAGTCAGCAGTGAAAGTTTTCTTGCTGATTCGAAATAAACTAAATGAGGAAGGTATCAATACAAATATCATTTTAGAAAAAATTGAAAAAGCCAAAGTACAACATTGCAATCGAAGACGTTCAAGACCAAAAAATACGATTCTACCTGCAGCTCCAGCTTTGCCGCTGTCAATAAACCCAGCACCGCCAACTTATACTGAAGAGCATACAAACAATAGTTCGCTACCTGAAGTTGGGTCATTTATATCGTTAAGTGACATATCAATTATGCCTTTATGTGATATAGATTGTGATAAAGATTGCCAAGTGGAAAAACTACAATCATTACGTCTTCCCCATATTCTGAATAAAGGTAGATTCATACTATAGGTCTGGTTACGGTCCGGTCGCGGTCAGGTTTTTTTATGAACTATTCACACTGTTGCGGTCGCTCATCAGTCTTTTGTCAGTTAATTTAAAACAAGCAATATTTTCAAAGTTTTCAACAAGAGACCTGGCCATAATGGCTTACATCCTAGATGAGGAAGAGAGAAGCGAAAGCTCCAAAAAAATAAGTTCAAAATATTCGTAGAAAGAAAGAGTGCGGTCAATTGACTAGATCGTTACCTGACCCTGCAGAGTAATATGAATACTTTAATACAAATTGCGTATTCTAATATTTGACTGGACCGCGACCGGACCGTGATCTGACCGTGACCGGACCTATAGTATGAATCTACCTTTATATGAATACTTTAATACAAATTGCGTATTCTAATATTTGACTGGACCGCGACCGGACCGTGATCTGTCCGTGACCGGACCTATAGTGTGAATCCACCTTAATTGCATTTATTTGTTATTTTGAAGAGCATAATTGGTGAATATATTTTAATATTTTTTTACAGAGAGGGAGTGGTTTAATCTACAATCTTAGATATTTTTATAATAAAAATAACATACGGTTAAACCAAAAATACAAATTAAAAAAGTGAATTTTCAGGGTTTTAAAAGAAACGTAATATTTTTTCTAGACAACTATTTTTTTTTAATTAAATACATGTTAACTGAATTAAAAAAAAATATATTTCTGATGCCTCGCCTGCATTACAAACCGGTTGGTTGCAAACAAATCCAAATTTGTAAATATTGTATTAGGTACTTGGTTTTTAATTTAAAATTTCTCTGTTATTATTTAAATAATTGAAATCATTTTTGGTTTACACTATTATACAATATAAATATATACTTTATTTAGGAACGTACGGAAGTATTTTTTTTTAAATTTAATTTTAGATTTTTGACCAATTCACGCTCTTTCAGTAAGAAAAAATACAATTCATTATATTGTGCATTTTAAAATACAAATTCTCAAAACTCACTTATTTTGATTGTTTTGGCTGGGAAATAATTCTAAGGGTTTACTGTCAAAATAGGTGTAGGTATATGGAATATTTTATAAAAAATTACTCTGTAATAACCAACAAAAATAAATTTTATTTTATTACAAAAAAAAAAATAAATTAATAGGAAATTTAAGAAATAAATAAGACCTCTCTACTAAATAATTTTTTTTTATTTTTTTAACTTTTTTCTACTTTCATCAGTAATACCTGTCTGATTTTTTTTAAACTATTCTAGTGAAGAAAATATGGCCAAAAAGCAGACTTGCTTGGATGGATTTTTTCGTCCAAAAATACCACCTGCTCCTTCAGAAACCTCTTTGGAAGTGGAGAACTTGCAAAAAGAAACTGATGCAAAATCTAATTCTCAGTCGGAAGATACAGAGGATGCATATTGTTTGGTGGAAAACCCGATCTGCAAGCCGGTCCATCTCAGCCAAAAGAAGGATTTAAGTACACCACCATGGGAGATCGAAGAAGAAGCTTCCAGGTAAATTGGTATGATTCTTTTCGATGGCTTGAGTATAGTATTAGAGCAGATTCTGCATTCTGTTACTATTGCCGTCTTTTTGCTTCGGAAAAAAAGGGTGTGCAGAGGAAACTTTTGTGAGGACTGGATTCAAAAATTGGAAAAAAGATACAGAAAAATTCAAAAAACATGAAGAGTCTTCATCACATAGGAAAGCTACTACATTTTTCCTGGAGAAAAAACCTGCTGGAGCAAGTGTGGCTTGTCAGATAGACACTTTTCATAAAGAATGTGTGAAAAAGAATAGAGAGTATCTTAACTTCATTTTTGAAACCATTTTGTTTTTGGGAAAACAGGGAATACCTTTAAGGGGACATAACGAAAGCGCAGATTCCAAAAATAGAGGAAATTTTCTGAAACTTTTGAATTTAAGATGTTCTGATAAAAATCTCAATTTCAAGGAGTTAATGCAATCAAAAATTTGCAACTATACATCAAATCAATCCCAAACGGAAATAATTTCCATAATTTCTGAATCTATTATTAAGGATATAGTGAGTGAGATCAACAAATCCCAGTGCTACTCTATTATTACAGATGTTGCACACTTGGAGCAAGTGACAATAGGCTTTCGATATGTCAACATTCAGGACAATAAACCCATTATAAAGGAACGATTCCTTGGACTCATTGACTGTCCAGATACATCAAGGGGAAGCACTATTCAAGTCAATTACAGAATACCTTACTAAAATTAATATTTCTTTAGACTACCTTAGGTTTCAGGCTTACGATGGTGGATCGAATATGAGCGGTAAATTCAATGGCTGGTCTGCTAAATTTAAAGAAGTGGAACCAAGAGCACTGTATGTCCACTGTCATGCTCATCTACTGGAACTGGCGGTTTCTAAATGCTGCGAAAATGTCAAACCTCCAAGGGATACAGTAGGAACCGTGAACACTTTGTACAATATCATCGAGGCGTCAGCAAAACGACATGGGGCCTAATTCCTGACGGCGTTCGTATTTGTCTCGCATGCGGTGACGTATGCGAGTAGATAAATGGTATTCTTGAAAGCCTAGGCGTATGCGAGTTATCCCCGCATGCGGTGCTTGGCGAACAATTTGCAACAAGCGGTCTTGACCATGCGATAACCCTATCTCGCATGCGGTAACCATGGGTATCCATGCATATTACTTGTCACTGTCACTTAGTAATATAAGAGATCATTGTTTATATTTTCCTAGTTTATATTTTAATTCGTTTTTTATAATTATCTTATTATTATTGTTATTATTATTAATGATTATTATTATTACATAATTATTTTACGGTTTTGCTGTTTATAAGTCGTTAGTGTTAATTTTATTTAGTTATTGTATTTACTATTGGAAACTTCTTATAAAATGGACGATATAGAGGAAATTGCCCTTATTCAGGGAATACATAATATTGAAGAGGCACAATTAGATGCAGAACTGCCACCTCTCAATTACAACAGGCGACAGGATCCATTTCTTTTACCAGATAGGCAGTTTAGAAGAATATTTCGACTAACTAAGGAGTTAGTTGAAAATATAATTATATTAGTGACTCCCTACATGGTGCAACCACGAAGAAATTCAGCTCTGAGTCCACAACTAAAGGTTAGTAATTAAACCCATAATAATTATAAATACAACAATTTTCATTTTTATTTTCCTATAATTTTATCTATTAATAACAATAAACTGGAAACAGAAATATACCAATCCAAATGTAATTTGGTGGTTTAAGTATTAAGTTAATTTGTATTCTTGTTTATTGTATTGAATATAGTCAACATTTATACTTAAAAATTAAAAATTAAAAGTATTTTTTAGGTTCTTTGCTCACTAAAATTCTTTGCCTCGGGAAGCTATCAATTAGATGTTGGCTCAAATATTTTTTTATCCATTAGCCAATCTTCGGTTAGCAGGGCTGTAGAGGAAGTAGCAAATATCCTAAATAGGCCAGAAATTTTTAACCATTGGGTTAAATTTTCAGTAAATGAGGAGAACTTGGTAAACCTTCGTAATGGGTAAGTTAAAATTAGCGTATTTTAAATTTTCAGATTTGACTTGATTTTTATATTCTAGTTTTTTCAATATGTATGGGTTTCCTGGTGTTATTGGAGCCATAGACTGCACACATGTGGCAATAGTTCCACCAAAAACAAATGATCCCGTTTGAAAAAATACCGGTGTTACTTCCGAATATTTCTTTGGTAAAAATGTTCTGTAGCATATGTCGCTGGTGTTAGAAGAATTGGGTTCTTTTGTAGAAATAACTAACGAGTCATAGGTAGTAGAAAAAGAAGTGTTTTTAATTTACTATTTTCACTGAAGTAAATACATAGTGGTTGATTCCATTTAGATATAATAATTTTCTTATCTTCACTAAACACTTTTAAATATTTACAATTTTAGTTCTTCACAATTTGATTAACTAATATAGTTGATTTTTTAGTTACCAACTTGAAAACATTTGTTTGTAGAATTTCTTATGCCATAATAATTGTAGAAGATATAACTTGCACCAGAAAATAAACTGCATTAAACGCTTGTAAAAATGTAGAAAGTAACGTGCCGTCGGCAGGAAGCACCTGAACTCGTTTGTGGCACTAAGACAACTACTGAATGATGGCAAACATACAACTGTACTCCTCGCGTCGAGCTCACCCAAATATATACTGTTGGGACGCAATGAGTGTCCGGGGCATAGTTCACGCACCTATTCGGTTTCAACCAATGAAAACATCATGACATAATGAAATACGTCATTTGTGCTTCGTTAACTATGCGCCGGACACTCATTTTGTTCCAATGCACAGCTGTGCACTTAAAAACACAGGTGTTCGACGTTCGGTATTCTGAGATAAATGCTATTTATAGTTTTATGACTTCACATTATATTAGGGTAAAAAGCAGTCGAACTATTTGAGAATTGTTTATTTATTTAGTAGATGTAAAATATTAATTTGTTGATGTTTTTACTGGTGAAATTGTAGAATTTAACCACCGTTTATCCTGAACACATGTATATTAACAGAAAACGTTATCATTCAATTAATGTTCAATTGGTAATTTACTTATTTTAAAAAATCGTCTTCAAATGCATTACAATGTTAATTTTAGGTATGTGATTCCAAATTGAGAATTTTGAGCGTCAACTCAAGATATCCAGGAAGCACACATGATAATCTTATTTTAAGTAATTCCAACATTAAGGTAGCTATGGAAAGGTTACATCAAATGGGGTATAATGGTTACCATTTATTAGGTACAGTATGGAGTGAACCACAGAACATGTTTCTAAAGTAGATCTTGGAGAAATTCACGCTTGGTCTTAATTCAGAACCATACTGGCGCGCGCAACACAAAGGAAAACAACATTGAATGATGAGAAATTAAAATGAATAACAATGATAAAAATATCTTGGAAAAACTCGAAGGACCAGCCAGTGTTATCGCACTGACACGATGTATGAATAACAAAGTTTAGTTTCTCAGGTGTTTGTTGAGCAAGCCACGCATGATTTCAAACATATGACAGATTCATAAAACGAAAACCAAGTTGATAAATAATAAGTAAGAAAAAATAAAGGAAAAATGGCGTAAGGTTATTGACCAGGTCACTCGCGAATCTATCCCAGATCAAGATCCTAGCGTTTCCTTTCGTGGAGCATTTGGATTCGACCTAATCCAATTGCGTTTTTAACAACCTTATGCGAAAGTAGGTACCTAACTTAAAATCTAAAGCTCTGTGTTGGGCACAAGGGACAATTTGACAATTGGTCTCACGTAGACTCCATCTTGGGTTTTGATGCGCACTGAGCGAGATTTGCCATCCTTTCCAGGGATTAATTCCAATATCCTTGCCAAAGGCCACTTTAATGGAGGGGTGTCATCTTCCCTTAACAATACTAAATCATTGATTTTGAATTCAGGTGCAGGCTCCATCCATTTGGGCCTGTTCTGTAACCTGTTAAGGTAATCGACTTTCCATCGGTTCCAAAACTGTTGTTGTAACTTTGAGCATTGTTGCCAAAATTTAAGGCGATTGGAAGGAATCTCGGCGAGATTTTTTTCTGGAAAGGACATCAAAGGCGCGCCTATAAGAAAATGTCCTGGTGTAAGTGAGTTGAGATCTGAAGGATCGTTTGATAAGGGGCAAAGCGGCCTACTATTCAAGATGGCTTCTATCTGTGAGAACACAGTTGATAGTTGTTCAAAGGTGAAAATAGAGTTTCCCATGAGCCTAACAAGGTGGTATTTTGCACTTTTTATTGCAGATTCCCACAATCCACCCCAATGTGGTGAATGTGGAGGAATGAACTTCCACTCTGATTCAGTGGCAAGAAGGTAAGACTGGATTGACTTCATATTATCGTCATTAACTAGAAATTGATGAAGATCTCTGAGCTGATTTTTGGCTCCTTGAAAATTTGTGGCATTGTCACTGTAAATGAGTGTTGGGCACCCTCGACGGGCAATTAGGCGTTTTAACGCTGCTAAAAAGGCTTCGGTGGTAAGGTCAGAAACTAGCTCTAAATGAACAGCCTTTGTGACCATGTGTAAGGGGTTTTCTCGCCTCAGAGAAAACGATTACTTACAAATGACGCCTGTTGACGGGACGGCTCTCGGGCGCCAGATTTGATGTGTGGTTTACTCCACAATCTTTCGAAACGGCGTCGAAAGTACTCGGGCAGCACAGATGGAGATGAAAAATTCCAGGGGTCGTTGGTCACTCAGACACAGGTAATAAGTAACCACAAGTAACGGGCTTTAATCGTCACTTGTAGTGATAAAGAATTTCTCACTGCTGATATAAAGGGGGAAGTAAATTAGGGATCAGTAACCTCAGTAACAGTCAAGGTAACGTTGACACATATATTGAAGTTTAACTATTTACAATAAAAAAAAAATAAATAAATATTTCAACGCCCACCCCCGCTCGTAATTTTTAAACCCTGAACAAAATAAAAACAAACAGATCGGCCAGTAATGATTAGTCTCAATCAGACGGTAGAATTAAAATTAGAAGAAAGATGCTCGGTGGCAATAGTATCTAATTAATAAATTTGTCGGATCGGTGGTTGAGCCAAAACGAAACCAAAAACAAATAATAGCGGTCGTAGCAAAAGTTAATTAGTTAACTCTTAAATCGGCATAAAGATTACAGTTAAATATTTTGTTTCGTAAAAATAAATTAAAATCACGGTCGTAGTAAAAGTTATCTGGTTAACTCTCTAGTCGGTATTGAAACTGAAACAAACCTCCTTGTTTTAGTGAATGGGGAATAGATAAATGATAAGAAAACGGGATAGTATCAATCCTATGAGGAGTGCACTCGCCACAACCAGCACGCTCAACATAAAAATGATACTATCATTTTAATCACGGCACGGAGGTAACTAAAAGAAAATAATCAAAATCCGGGTTAGTATTTAATCCTATGATGAGTGTACTCGCCACAACCAGCCCACTCAAACACAAAACCAAATATCAAACCGGGTCAGTATTTATCCTACGATGAGTGTACTCGCCACAACCAGCACTCTCAAACATAAGAAAAACACTAATATGTTAATCACGGATAGGGGTTAATTTAAATAAAATCTAAAACCGGGATAGTATCTAATCCCATGTGAGCTTTCTCGCCACAACCAGTCCACTCGACATGAAAAATGATACTATTTCAACTTTCCAACTTTCGAACTAATTCTATTCCCAAGTAAAGAAACATAAATAAAAAAAGTTAAACCAGATTGTGAATAAATAGAAACAAAATTTACGGTCGTAGTAAAAGTTTAGTAATTAACTATGTACGGAATTTAATTTAAATTTATTATTACTTAAAAAAAAATTAGGAACAAAATCCACGGTCGCAATGAAAATTAACTAATCAACTGTATATGGAATTTAATTTGAAATTAGGTTTACTATTACTGTAAAATAGAAACACACTTCACGGTCGTAATAAAATTAATTAATTATTAAAATAGAAACAAAGTTTCTATTTCCTAGTAACCAAAAAAAAAAACTAATTTTCAATGTTTCTAAATAAAATCAAAACTAAATAATTTATCTGTAAATCAAAATATTTTTAACGAAAATCTGAAATCAATTATTATTTCTCTTAAATAAAATCGAAAACGGAATAATTATTTCAAATGAAACCGGTATTCGAACGTTTTTAACTCAAGAACCGTCGACAAAAAAATATGTAAACAAATTCGATGTACCTAACTACGGTATCGGCGATAATTTTCAGCGGTGTATATCGGAGCAGAAACAGGAGAAGCTATTCGAATCGGTAACGTGAATTGAATATGATTTTTAATACCCAATTCTGAATTCCAGTCTCTATGCCCAAGCACGCTAGCTCCCCACTCGATGTGCGCGAAGCGCGCGCGCTTTCGTTACTCAGGTAAAATACGCGAATTTAAATGAAACAAAATTTTATATACAGGGTCCACCCATGAAGTTAAAATAAAATAAAAAATAAAAATTGAAATTTATATCCGGAATAGGCCGAAATATAGTAATGAAAATTGACTTCATTACATCCCCCCCCTCACTTCGGAAAGAAAAATAAAGGTGAACATCGTTTGCCTTTATTTTTCCTTTTATCCGCCTACCTAACTGTTACAAAAAACTACTAAAATTTACAACTTCAAAAAAAATATAATCTTCCCAATCTTCTTTCTTCGGTTCTGGAGTGAAAACCATACCATATCGTCGGACTCGGAACTACCATTGTCGGAAACATTGAAGGCCGACATTACGGCGTCGTGGACGTAGGTCTACCTGTACTCCAATCGATCGGTACCATCCAGACGGTACAGGGGTGGTGACGGTGGGTATTGGTTCGTGTCTAAGCTGACTCGACGGCTGGTTTCAGGTCTTTTATGTGCACATGATTGAGTCTCTTTCCTGCAGCATCTTTGAGGTTGTAGACGACGGGAGATACAACTTTGACAACGGTGTACGGACCGGAGTATTTCGGAGCTAATTTGGCGGCCACATGATCTACGGCTGATGACAACGTATGTTCGCGCTTCATCACTAGATCACCAATAGTGCACCTCCAGTCTCGTCGACGCAGATTGTAGTAATGAGCCTGCGAGGTAAAAGCTCGGGACAGGTTGAGACGGGCTAGGTCAAAACACTCTTTGAGTTTTCCTAGTCTCTTGACAAAATTTTCGGGACTTTCCTCATCAAGCGGTTCGGTTTCGGCGGATTGGTTACTGGTCTCAAGTTCTTGTCGTAGGGATTTGGGGACAACTAACTCCCTTCCAAAATTTAAGAATGCCGGAGAGAAACCAATTGATTCGTGACGGGACGTATTGATTGCAAATTTCAAATCCGATAAATGAAGGTCCCAATCTTGATGATTGTCCTCGCAAAATTGTGCTATCATGGTTTTTATGGTTCGGTTTGCTCGTTCTACGGGGTTAGCTTGCGGTGTGTAAGCCGGTGTACACCGATGACGGATTCCTAACTCTTTTAGAACGGATTCAAAGAGTTTACTGGTGTACTGTGTACCATTATCGGTTATTACCTCTTTCGGGCATCCGAAAGTTGTGACGATGTCGTCATAAAAAACTGTGCTCACGCTCTTTGCTGTAGCAGTGCGGATGGCTTTGCATTGTACCCATTTGGTAAATCTATCCATAAACATGACGATGTATGCATTACCCCTTTTACTCCGGGGTAGTGGTCCAACAAGGTCTGTGCTAACAACCTCCCATGGTTGTCGATTCGGTGACGGGTTCATTTTTCCAGGTGTCTGTTGTTGTGACGGTTTGTATTTTTGACATTGCAAACAACTTCGAACATACTTGGTAATGTCTCGGAACATTCCTGGCCAATAATATTGTCTGGCGATGCGGGTGATAGTTTTGGCGATTCCGGCATGGCCTGCGGTCGGCGCATCATGGTTCTCTTTCAAAACTCGGTCTCTTTGCGGCTTTGGTACACACAATTTCCATGGATCTGACAATTCTGGTTCTTTGTAATCATTTATGTCCCAAAAGTGACGATATAGACGATTTTCTTTGATGCAAAAATCCGGATAATCCATAGGGTTTCTTTCAACCTCGGCTTTCTTAGATAAATACCATTTGCAGTTGGTATCTTCATCCACGGCGCACACATCTGGTGTGTCTGACATAGTTTGTATTTCTGGCAACGGATTTCTGGACAAAGCATCAGCGATACGGTTTAAAGCTCCTTTTCGATATTTAATTTCAAAATCGTACTGTTGCAAGAAGATGCTCCATCTTGCAAGACGGCCGGACGGACTCACAATTGAATGCAACCATTTCAGTGATTGGTGGTCGGTGAGTACGGTAAAGTGGTATCCTTCTAGGTAAGCTCTCATCTTTTCAATACCCCAGACTATAGCGAGACATTCTTTTTCTGTAACTGAATAGTTCCTCTCGGCCGGACTCAGAGTTCTACTGGCATATGCGATGACATAGTCGATGCCATCCTTTTTCTGTGTCAGCGCCACTCCTAAACCATGATCAGAAGCATCAGTTTGTAACGTGAACGGTACGGTAAAATCGGGACAACTGAGTATCGGTGCCTCAGTCAAAATAGTCTTGAGTTTACGGAAAGCGGTTTCTTGTTCTTCTTCCCAGCGCCACTTGTAGGTTTTTCGCAGTAACTTTGTGAGCGGTGCTACAACTTGCGAGAAGGACGGGACAAACCTGCGGTACCAGGATGTAACTCCCAAAAATCTCCTGAGTTCTCTAATATTTTTCGGTGCTTCGAATTTTACAATTGATTCAATTTTTTCGGGGTCGGTACTAATTCCATCTCCGGTGACTATATGGCCTAAATATTTCATACTCGGTAAACAAAAATGACATTTTTCGAAGTTGATTTGAAGTTTAGCCTCTTTCAGGCGTCGGAAAACTTCTTTCAAGTTTGCTAGATGAGATTCGAAAGTCTCTCCTAGAATAATGATGTCATCTAGGTATGCAAAAGCATGCGGATCCATATCTGGCCCAATTATTTGATCGATCAGTCGTTGAAAAGTGGCCGGAGCGGAATGAAGGCCGAATGGCATAACTCGGAACTGGAATAATCCTCGGCCTGGTACGGTAAAAGCAGTTATCGGCTTGCTGCTGGCGGAAAGTGGAACTTGCCAATATCCACTTTTTAAGTCTAAGCTGGTAATAAACTTAGCAGACCTCAGTTTATCCAAAATGGCATTCATGTACGGCAGTGGATATGCATCTTTCATGGTGACTTCATTCACCTTCCGGAAATCAATGCAAAATCGGTGCTTACCATCTTTTTTCCTAACAATCACCACTGGTGAACTCCAAGGACTTTTTGAGGGCTCTATTACTCCTTCGTCCAACATTTTGTCTACTTCTTCGTTAATGACCCCTTGCATTTTCGGATTTTGTGGTCGGTATCTTTGTTTGATCGGTTCTTTTTTAATTAGCCGTATCTCATGTTCTACGAGATCAGTCGGTCCACGAATGTCGTGAAAGGCAGGGAGTTCGGCTTGCAAGAATTCTTCCAGCATATCGGATTGTTCTGGAGTCAGTGACCGATCAGTAAGGGGCGTGATAGTCTGTATCGGACAGTCTATTCCACGGATCTGGACTTCCTTTCTGGGTTCATGGTAGGTTTCAGTAAATTTGGTGCCTTCGGTTTCGTCTGTAATTTCCTGGGGCAATCCTGACTGAAAATCGACTGACTTTCTACTTGTCGTTGGGGTTGCGGCCCGAATCGGAATATTACGTGGAGTGGAACTCTTTGGCTGCCAAATTTGTATGCTGTCCTCTTTTATTATAATGGACTCTTTGTCCAGTGTCTTTGGAATCTCGGTTTGACTACTAGTTGGCGGATAGAAAACGTCGGGTTCATATTCGGCGTTAACTAGGGCTTGTACTACTCGGGAGTGGTTTTCGGTCATCGACCTTGTGTCGGCGGATTCTAATGTAGCGGGTTCTATTGGTTCGATTACCCCAATGGGGTAACAGACTACGGCTTCCTCAATAGGTGGCATCGGCATCTCACCTATCGAAATTTGTCCAGTTCCCAGTTCCAGGCGAAACTTGTGCTTGGCTAGGATGTCCATCCCCAGCACTATATCAGCACTCAAGTTCGGAAAGTGGACCAGTTCCTCGGAAATTTTCTGGCGGCCAAGTTGCATCGGTACGTGGTAAACATCCTGGACGCGAATCAGGTTTCCATTAGCTAATCTGGCAGAAGAAGATACTGCTTTGGATTTATGCCCTCTTTGGGAAAGATGTTTCGCTAGTCGGTTTCCAACGTAGGATTTCGAAGCTCCAGTGTCGATGAGTGACAGAAAATTTTCACCTAGTATTTCCAGGGCTAGGTGTGGTCGGGGATCGTGTGCGGGTGTGACAACGGATTCTTGAGAGGCTAGTGTCGGCTGAAGCTGTTGGGGCCTCCCTTCCTTACAGCTCCTGTCTCGTTTCCCGACTGGTTACAATTACAGTCCTTGGACAATACGCCTTCTTTTAGGCAGCGAGAACAGAATATCTTTACTGGATTCTGGCAATGTGTTCTCAGATGTCCTTTCTGTCCACATCTCCAGCACAACACTTCTCCACGTAAGGTGGATGGTCGTGGTTCGAATCTTTGAGGCGGATTGTGGTCGGCGGGTACGGAAGCAGATGGGTAAAGGGGTTTTGGGTCGGACGGCGGCGGGTTAGCTTGATATAAATGGGATGAAGCAGGACGGGAATAACGTAGAGGTTCAGATGTCTTAAATCGGGTAGGTTCGGGGACTGAGTGTCGGAATGGCTCGGATTGTTGGGAATAACGAGGAGTGATATTCCTCGGAACGGAACTCGTTAACGGTATGCTCTGTAACTCCTTTCTAAGCAGCTCGAACTCCCGGACCACTTGGCAAAAGGTGGTAAAATTGGAGTAATCCGTCTTTCGGATTTGCTGTCTGTATTCGGGAAGCAAATTTCGGTATAGCCATGTTAGCTGTTGCTCATTACTCAGCTTTCCATGTCGTCTCATCAGTGTTTGCAACTCTGTTATGTAACTGGTTACAGATTCGTTCCTTCTCTGTAACCTTCGACTTATTTCCACCTCTAGGTCGATCTGGTAATTAACAGAGAAAAAGAATATTCGGAAATCTGATTCAAAGTCCTCCCAGTGGTTCCAAGAGGATCGGTTGTTTCTAAACCATAATGCAGGTTCTCCGGTCAGTAGTTCAGGCAAGCAGGGCAGTAGTCGGTCTTTGTCTATACCTTTAGCAGTGCAGATCTCGTCTAGTCTTTCTAGAAAAGCTGCGGGATCCTCGCGGTTGCCAAATGTTACTTTCCAATCCTGAGTTTTTATTGGTTCAGGCGTAACGGCGGCTGGGGGTGTCATTGTGGTGCGGGGATTTTCACAGACTGTTACTGCTCGATTTGGACTCGAGTCTCCTTTGCGTAGAAAAGAAACAAGTCTTCTACGTTTTTCGTCTACGGTGCCGTCGACAGCTAGTTGCCTCTGTTTTAATTCGGAAGTCAATTCGGGTTTTCTCAAATTATAGATCCAGCCTACTCGGAGTACTGTTGATCCTTGAACCTCTTTCGGTTCCTGTTGTACTACCTCTGGTTTTTCAGAGAATTCTGTTATCCAACCGGATTGTATGTCGTTTCCCTCCGTGTCTAACAACCACAAGTTGTCTTCTTTTATTTCGGACATAAACTCAAAGAAGAAACGGACGCGAGCGGGTTTTCAGAAGAGGGTTGTTGATAGAAGAGAAACAAAAATTCTGCGAGATAGAGGAAGAGACCGGAAATAGTAATAAAAAAAAAGGTAGCCGGGCGGCGGTGAAATTCTAGTACTGAGAAAAAATATTTTAACAAACTTTACTATACTACTATACTACGGTTAGTCAACGTTAACTGGCGTACGACTGGGTTACTATGACAATTTCGGTTTGAGTGGCGGAAAATGGGATAGCTCTGGTTTAGAGTGGAGCGGACTAGACAACGTTCAATGTGTACCGGGATAAACAGGAGGAGAGAGAAAAAAAATAAAGCCAAGACAAGAAAAGAATCTAAAACGGCAGGGTTGGGGCAGTACCGGATTACCTATCGGAAAGTAACCAGGTATTACCTATCTGGAAGTAACTAGGTATTACCTATCGGGAAGTAACCAGGTATTACCTATCGGGAAGTAATCAGGTCCCTGCTCGGGCGCCAAATTTGTAAGGGGTTTTCTCGCCTCAGAGAAAACGATTACTTACAAATGACGCCTGTTGACGGGACGGCTCTCGGGCGCCAGATTTGATGTGTGGTTTACTCCACAATCTTTCGAAACGGCGTCGAAAGTACTTGGGCAGCACAGATGGAGATGAAAAATTCCAGGGGTCGTTGGTCACTCAGACACAGGTAATAAGTAACCACAAGTAACGGGCTTTAATCGTCACTTGTAGTGATAAAGAATTTCTCACTGCTGAAATAAAGGGGGAAGTAAATTAGGGATCAGTAACCTCAGTAACAGTCAAGGTAACGTTGACACATATATTGAAGTTTAACTATTTACAATAAAAAAAAAATAAATAAATATTTCAACGCCCACCCCCGCTCGTAATTTTAAAACCCTGAACAAAATAAAAACAAACAGATCGGCCAGTAATGATTAGTCTCAATCAGACGGTAGAATTAAAATTAGAAGAAAGATGCTCGGTGGCAATAGTATCTAATTAATAAATTTGTCGGATCGGTGGTTGAGCCAAAACGAAACCAAAAACAAATAATAGCGGTCGTAGCAAAAGTTAATTAGTTAACTCTTAAATCGGCATAAAGATTACAGTTAAATATTTTGTTTCGTAAAAATAAATTAAAATCACGGTCGTAGTAAAAGTTATCTGGTTAACTCTCTAGTCGGTATTGAAACTGAAACAAACCTCCTTGTTTTAGTGAATGGGGAATAGATAAATGATAAGAAAACGGGATAGTATCAATCCTATGAGGAGTGCACTCGCCACAACCAGCACGCTCAACATAAAAATGATACTATCATTTTAATCACGGCACGGAGGTAACTAAAAGAAAATAATCAAAATCCGGGTTAGTATTTAATCCTATGATGAGTGTACTCGCCACAACCAGCCCACTCAAACACAAAACCAAATATCAAACCGGGTCAGTATTTATCCTACGATGAGTGTACTCGCCACAACCAGCACTCTCAAACATAAGAAAAACACTAATATGTTAATCACGGATAGGGGTTAATTTAAATAAAATCTAAAACCGGGATAGTATCTAATCCCATGTGAGCTTTCTCGCCACAACCAGTCCACTCGACATGAAAAATGATACTATTTCAACTTTCCAACTTTCGAACTAATTCTATTCCCAAGTAAAGAAACATAAATAAAAAAAGTTAAACCAGATTGTGAATAAATAGAAACAAAATTTACGGTCGTAGTAAAAGTTTAGTAATTAACTATGTACGGAATTTAATTTAAATTTATTATTACTTAAAAAAAAATTAGGAACAAAATCCACGGTCGCAATGAAAATTAACTAATCAACTGTATATGGAATTTAATTTGAAATTAGGTTTACTATTACTGTAAAATAGAAACACACTTCACGGTCGTAATAAAATTAATTAATTATTAAAATAGAAACAAAGTTTCTATTTCCTAGTAACCAAAAAAAAAAAACTAATTTTCAATGTTTCTAAATAAAATCAAAACTAAATAATTTATCTATAAATCAAAATATTTTTAACGAAAATCTGAAATCAATTATTATTTCTCTTAAATAAAATCGAAAACGGAATAATTATTTCAAATGAAACCGGTATTCGAACGTTTTTAACTCAAGAACCGTCGACAAAAAAATATGTAAACAAATTCGATGTACCTAACTACGGTATTGGCGATAATTTTCAGCGGTGTATATCGGAGCAGAAACAGGAGAAGCTATTCGAATCGGTAACGTGAATTGAATATGATTTTTAATACCCAATTCTGAATTCCAGTCTCTATGCCCAAGCACGCTAGCTCCCCACTCGATGTGCGCGAAGCGCGCGCGCTTTCGTTACTCAGGTAAAATACGCGAATTTAAATGAAACAAAATTTTATATACAGGGTCCACCCATGAAGTTAAAATAAAATAAAAAATAAAAATTGAAATTTATATCCGGAATAGGCCGAAATATAGTAATGAAAATTGACTTCATTACACATGCATACAAATAGCGAAAGGTAACATTTTTGAATGGGGGCCTTTCTTAAAGTAGAAGACTTAATGAGGAAAGGTCCTCCGAAGTCGACGCCCACCCTTTGAAATGGTCGAGCCTGAGTAATACGATAAGAGGGGAGATCTGCCATGATTTGAAAATGTTTCTGAGCATGAAATTTATGACAAGTTGTGCATTTGGAAATAATTCGTTTTATTTCTCGCAAGCCATCTAGTGGCCAGTAACGCAATCTAACATTTGAAAGAACATTTTGAGGGCTACTGTGACCCAAACGGATGTGGTTTGATTTAAGAATTAGAGATGTGATCTTGCATTTACTTGGCAATAGGATAGGGTGCTTGTGGTCATAAGGTAAGTCAGAGTGCTTAAGCCTTCCTCCTACTCGAATTAAATTTTGATTGTCTATAAAAGGGTTTAATGATCGTATTTGTTTATTTGCTAAAGGCTTTTGATTTTGTAAACCAGTAATTTCTGTACTAAAATAACTGGATTGAATTTTAGATAAAATGAATTTTAACGAATTATCAATTTCACTAGTATTAAGGGCTCCTGTCATTTTTTCACCTGGGTGGCGTACATTGTGCAAAAAACGAAACAAATATGCGAAAGATCGGACAAGTTTGGAAAAAGAATTGAACGTATCGAAGGTGGTGACCCAGGGGTCAGGGGTGACGCGTACAGTTTGAAGAACTGTCTTTTTTGATTCTGGGAGAACTGTAACTAATTTAAAAGTATCAAGTTGATCAAAATTGGTGTGATTTTCTTTAAGAAATTGTGGCCCACTGAACCAGAACTCAAGCTTGTCTTTTTGAAAATGTCCTCGAGACAGCAAATCTGCAGGATTTTTTTCGGATCTTACATGCCTCCAATGAAAATCGTTGGTAAGTTCTTGGATTTGGGATACACGGTTGCTGACGAAAACTGACCATCGAGAAGGATGTCCCCTTACCCAAGACAGAGCAGTGTGTGAATCTGTCCACAAATTGACAGAGTTAAAATGAATCTTTGTTTTCAAATTTTGAATGATTCGAGATACCAACTTGGACAACAACACCATTGACGACAGTTCTAATTTTGGGATGGTAAGTATTTTACTAATGGGTGCTACCCTTGATTTTGACGTGAGCAATGAACAATGGATCGAATTATCCGAATAAACTGATCGTACATAAATGTTACAACCATAGGCGACGGAACTAGCGTCACAAAATGCATGAAGTTCGACACGTGAAACTTCTTTGTTTAACATTACTTGTCTAGGGATCGTTACATCATGCAGAACAGTTAAATTCTTACAAAACTCGCTCCATTCTTGTAATACCTTTTGATCTTGGATGATTTCATCCCACCCTAATTTTAATAACCAAAGCTGCTGCATGATCAACTTGCCGTGAGCAAGCAAGGGGTTGACCAACCCTAACGGATCAAAACAGCTTGAAATGGTTGATAAAATTATGCGTTTAGTAAGTTGCTGTGTAGGAAGGGATGAAGGAGTGGATATTTGAAGGGAATCTGAATTGGGATCCCATTTGAGACCTAGTATCTTGCAAGGAGCATCCTCTAGGTTAAGATCTTTTACTTCGGAAGTCTGATCTGATTTTGTTAATTTTACATTTGAACAAAATTTGTGTAGTTCGAAACTATGGGGGCTTAAACATTGAATTAATTCATTTTTTAGTTGTTTAATTTCATCGATGGTATTTGCACCAGCTAAAATGTCGTCGACATAAGTTTGTTCAAGGAGGGCTTGATGAGCCAGAGCCCGATGTGGGTTTTGAAAAGCAATTTCGTTTAAAACACGACAAGCAACGTAAGGAGCACTCTTTTGCCCAAAACTAACAGATGTTAACTCAATGCATTGGAGTGGTTCGGTTGGTGAATTTCGCCATAATATATTTTGCAAAAAATTGTGTGCAGGGTTCATTACTATTTGCCTGTACATCTTCTGGATATCAGCTGTCAAAACATAATTAAATGTGCGGAATCTAAGTAGGATATCAACCAGCTCAGGTTGGACCCGAGGCCCTGTTAATAAAATGTCGTTTAATGATAGTTTAGATGTGGTTTGACAAGAGAAATCGAACACAACTCTGAGCTTGGTGGAAACACTTTGATCACGAATGACACAAAGATGTGGTGCAAAATATTTCTGTTCGTTGTTTACAGTTTTTAATTGAAGTGGTATGATTTGACCATGATTGAGCTGCAAATATTCATCGATGAATTTTTTATATTCTGCGAAAAGTTGAGGATTTTTGTGAAGTTTACGTTCTAATGACAAAAAACGATGCTTTGCTATTTGAAAAGAATCTCCTAATTGAATATAAGCCAATTCATTCTTCAGCGGCAAGTTGACTTGAAATTTACCATTTGGTAACTGGATGGTTGTATTTTTGAAAATTTGTTCAGCTAGTTGGTCATCCTCAGATAAAACCATTTTGTTTTCCACTTCCTCCTGTATCCAGAACCGCTCCAAAAGCTGGTCAGTGGACAATGGCGTGGTAGTAGGTGATTTCTCTACGTTATCTTGTATTAAAAGTTTGAAAGGGTTGTCAATTTGACCCTGATTTGCAATGTGCAAAGCAACGTTGTTGTCAAATAGAAGGTTGAAGGGATTATCCAATTTGACATCATGAGAAGAAACGTTTGGAACATGTTGTGAAAAATGTAAGCTAATTTCAGCTTCTTTTGCTGAGCTGGGATTTGAAATTTGGTGTTGACTGGTATCATACACAAGTTTGGTTTCTGTGTCCGAACTGTTAGAATGAATGTTTGATGAGTGATGTGAAGTTTGATTTGAAAAACCGCTACTATCCTCTAACTCTTGATCAGGAATAGGGGTTGAAAAGTTTGATTGATCACCACCAAGCACCTTTTGTGCGTTGGGGGTGTTTGAATTAATGTTTGAAATAAGTATGTTTGATGAAGGGCCGATCAAGGGGTCGTCAAACCCACCCGAAAAGGTTGATTGTTGATATAAAAGATGATTTGAAAAACCGCTACTATCCTCTGACTCTTGATCAGGAATAGGGGTTGAAAAGTTTGATTGATCACCACCAAGCACCTTTTGTGCGTTAGTGGTGTGTGAATGATTGTTTGAAAAACTTGTGTTTGATGAAGGGCTGATCAAGGGGTCGTCAAACCCACCCGAAAAGGTTGATTGTTGATAAGAAAGATGATTTGAAAAACCGCTACTATCCTCTGACTCTTGATCAGGAATAGGGGTTGAAAAGTTTGATTGATCACCACCAAGCACCTTTTGTGCGTTAGTGGTGTGTGAATGATTGTTTGAAAAACTTGTGTTTGATGAAGGGCTGATCAAGGGGTCGTCAAACCCACCCGAAAAGGTTGATTGTTGATAAGAAAGATGATTTGAAAAACCGCTACTATCCACTGACTCTTGATCAGGAATAGGGGTTAAAAAGTTTGATTTATCACCACCAAGCACCTCTTGTGCGTTGGGGGTGTTTGAATGAATGTTTGAAATATGTATGTTTGATAAAGGGCTGATCAAGGGGTCGTCAAACCCACCCGAAAAGGTTGATGATTGATTTGATGAACCGCTTCCACCCTCTAAATTTATTTCAGATGTGGGGGTTGCAAAATGAATGTGATTAGTACCAGACAACAATTTTGTGCCCGCACGAACTGTACTCTGATTTTTTAGATCCTTCCTGGGGAACTGTACATGATGAGAATATTTGTGTGGTTGGAGTGAACCAGGAAAATTACCTGCTATAATCCACCCAAAATGAGTATTGACTACGGTAGGCAATCCTAGACCTAGTTTATGAATGCCTGGCTTAATTAAGTTATAATAGAGATCTGCTCCGAGCAAGATATCTATGGTTGAAGGTATATGAAAATCTTTATCTGCAAGCTGGGATTCCAAATGACTAGGTATTTTTATTGTTTTGGAATCCAATGATAACTGTGGGAGTTTGTATGTTATTTGAGGTATAACTGCGCAAGTGGCGTAGAAATGTGAAAAAGGTGGATGAAGTGAAGTAAGATTTAAGTCAACTACGCCCCTGACTGTCTGCTCGTTTTGGCCTATGCCTGTTACTTGAATTGAACTTTGATTGCAATCTAAACCTAATTTATTAAAAAAGTGATCAGTGACAAATGACATCTGACTGCCATTATCTAAAAGGACTTTTGCACGAATTGTTTTTCCTGAATTTGTTTTTACATTAACTTGAGCAGTAGCCAGTAGCACGTAGTTGCTTGTTGTATGAGTAGTTGTTGCAGATAAAGATGTTTGTGATAGTCAACTTGACCGGTTTGCTGAATTTTTACTTACTGCCCCTTGATTATTAAAGCTTTGAGGAGGGGGAGTAGTGAAACTGGATGCAGTGTTTTGGTAAGGAGTGTGATAAGGTTGTTGTGGTTGGTATTGAGCAGGGATGTCATGTAATAAAGAATGATGCCTTTGGTTACACATAGTACAATTTTTTCTGGAAAAACAAGTGTGTGATGAATGTGTTACGGGTTTATTGCATAATAAGATTTGATTTATTAAAATAACGATTTGTAGTAAAAGACGAGATTTTTAAAAGAACAAATGTACTTACGACTATCAAGATGTGATGAATAATCCAAATTAATTTTCTTAACAGTTCATTTAAAACATAAATAAAATAGTTTAATCCTCAGACGTAATTTAATAATAATAAAAACATTCTAAGTATGGTTATGTTTACATAAATAGCTTTAATGTATAGGGCACAGATCACTTGAATATTCTTCTTTTACCATTTACCAGTGCTGCCTTTAATGCTGCTAAGCCCTTCATTTAAGTGGCTGCTTAACTACTAGGATATGGGTCTTTATTTCTTCCATAATTTCTCTAGAGTGTTTATCTCTCTCTCTCTCTCTCTCTCGTTTTCTCTCTCTTGTTCCCGCTTCTTTTCCTGGCTAACCTAGAGACGTGCACGTGGTGCAACTCCGAATTTTCCGGATTTAATTAGTCTGAAAAGAATAAATTATTATTAGGATTAGTTACTTATATATCTAAGAAGATATATACACACTTTTGTGGATTATATTTTCCTAAATAATTTTAAAATAAACTTATGAGGCCCAACTCCAACAGTGGCCTTTTTAGAATACCTGCTCCCTCAGCTTTTGCTTACCTAGCAACCTAACCTATATCTCCCGCTGCTTCGAGCTAAGTAGATAGCTAAAGAGTAGCTATTAGAATACAGCTACTCCTACTCGCTTCCTGGTCCCGGTAATATAGAATATATGCATTCCATAGGCTGCTAAAGTACCTGAAATCACGGAATCAGTGCCTATCAGATTAAGATGGTAAAGTTACTTACCAGTTCAATTTAGAACCATTTAGAAAACCTGAAGTGTTCCTCTTCATAACAAGTAAGATTAGTTTAGTTTTCAAGCATCCTGTCGGTGGTACCCATTAAACCAATTAAAGGAATCAACTGGAGAAGTAAAAACATACTGTAAACCAATTATAATTTATTATTTGAGTAATATTTATATGCGGTATTCATTACTGTAAACCATAGTTAGTACTAACCTTGGGTAATCGATTGAATACTAATTGAATTTTATATCATTTGATAATCTTGATATTGTCCAACATAACTACAGATACTTTGTCTAATTAAAATATATTCCTGAAAGAACTCTTCTCAGTACGAATTTGTTTATTTTATTGTAACCTATCAATTAGCCGGGTAATTTAGGAAATAATAAAGAACCTACACTGTTAACCCTCCCTGTCTTTAACCAAGGGGTTAATGAGAAGAAAAGGGCTAACAAAAGAGGCGCACCCAACGTGTTAAAATCTAGATACTGATTAGTTTACATCTTAACTTTATTTTTTTTAATTCCAATTTATATATTTTAATTACAAAGTATCTGCTTTATTAAATCGTTCTATTTCTAATTAATGAATTTACTATATTGATTCTCACTTTATGTACCTAAACATTTTGTTAAGTAAATAATACTACCTTATAATAAATTTACGCTAAAGCCTTGGGTACACTCAAAAGTGTTATTAATTTCACAAAAATACGTACAAAAATAACAGGATTACTTCGCCAGAAGATTCCCTTAAATGAAGGATGATATGCTGTAATATTTAATGCACATTTCAGGCTCTTTTGCATATTTTCGTTAACTTCTTAAAAAGTTTCTTTGTTTATAATAAACTGACTTAATTCTAACCTATAAAATTTGCTTAAGTGTCATCACTTTCTCGTAGTCTGAGACCTCGCCTGTATTTGACAAGCAGGTAATTTTTAATTTTTAATGCTTTTGTATAGTGGAATATTTGCTACTGTCACATGATTCTTTTACATCGACCAGGTCTTGTCGTTTTATATGTATCCAGTTATTTTACGCAAAAGTGGTCTTTGCCTTATACGAGTGTCAGCAGTTTAGATTTATTCAAGGACGAATTTTCGTTTTTGGTTTTTTTTTATAAATCATTTAATCTAATTGATACTTGTAAGTAAACGCAATTGCATTTTCGTTGTAATACAGTTACTGGGGTTGAGTTGCGCAAAATAATTAAACTTTTAAATAGAAATAATTAATTGATTTCTTTGAGTTTTTATTTTGATTTAAGAAGTGTTATTTTAATTTTCGCGTCTGACATAGTAAACTAGTCTTCGCAAACGATATCTGCTTTATTATTTTTTTTTTTCATTTATTTTTGTAAGAGTAGAGTTTGAGGAAATAAACCGAAATAAACTTATATAGATATAATTTAGGTAATAGTTTTTACTGGCGGTGATTTTTTTTTAATCCGTGGTAATAAGATATTTTAGTATTTAGTTAATAAAATGGATATTCACAGACTATTAGGTGACGAGTTGACCTATGAATTACAAATTCGCGGACAACCCATAGGGGGTACGGTAAAACAAAAACGCGACGCGTTAAGAGCTATTATATCTGAGGAGCGATCTGAAAATATATGTGCTCCTTCAGAAGTAAATATTGAACCCAATTTTGAAATTTCAGTGTGCGAAGGTAAACTTGCAGACTTAGATGAACAAGTAAATAATTTTGATAATCGGAATGCTAAGGCCGATTTTAAAAGAATTCATTCGCGATTGTATCATTTAAATTTACGCTTAAATCGTATTCGTGGTAATTCAGAACTTATAGCAGTACGTGACGGTTTAATTGCTTGGTGTCAAAATTTGTTAGATGAGATTAATAAAAAATATAAAGAATCTCAAGAAATGGAACATCTTTCTCCAATGAATCTTACCCTCTTGGATACCGATAATCCGTTACTCCCAGATACAGTACGTACTGAACCATCTCAAGGAAACACAGGAATGAACCAAACCTTGGAACAAAGTTTGATCGATTTAGAGTTGGATGATGGTATTGGAAACTTAGCACGATCGAAAAATTCTGAATCCGCTGGATTTCTGGTTACCGATAAATCTGCTGCCAATCAAATGACACAACCCAATAGGGTCTCACATTTAAGAACGCTATTCGAACCAGAGGTGTCTTCGCAAAACCCGATACAGGTTCACAATAAAAACACTGAGAGAGTGTTATTTAGACAATCGACGGCTAGGACCTTCGAGGATCTAGTTACACCTTTTCCTACTAGAGCCTGCCTGTCACTAAACGCTGGTAATCAGAATAGAATCCAACAGAGTGGAAACGATTGCCGTGGTTCGTCCGAAATTCGACAGATTTCTTCACCCAATCAAGTACAATATGGCCCTGGAAAAAATGACTTGGCGATAAATTCTCTTGCTCCTAACCGTATTCAAGAATCTTCCGATGTCCCGAATATTATAGATTCCAGTCCACCCCATAGAGAACAACCTTTTCAGGTATCAACAGGCATACCTACAACATTTACTCAGAATTCTGAAAACCCTTACCTTTGTGATATTAGCAGATGGAAAATTCAATATGATGGCTTATCAAGTGTCACAAACTTTCTTGAAAGATTAGAAGAGTTGCGTCTATCACGTGGGGTATCTAAAGAAAGACTTCTAAGGTCGGCTGTAGAACTCCTTTCTAAGGATGCTTTACTCTGGTTTCGAATGAACCAATTTTCATCGTGGGATGAATTAGTAGAAAAGTTGAAAGCTGCTTTTCAACCTTTTGATTATGAGTATTCTTTGTGGGAAGAAATACGACGACGTACCCAGGGCACACATGAACGAGTTATAAATTATGTGTCCGTAATGGAAAGTCTGTTCAAGAAACTCCCGAATGTACCTGCTGAATCACATCGAGTGGAGTTAATTAGAAGAAATATGTTACCTAATATTCAAACCCAACTATCGATTCAATTAATTAAAAATCTGGCTGACTTGGTAAACCTTGCCAGAGCAATTGAGGAAACCAACTGGCGTGTAGAGAAATATCAACCCCCGCCTAGTAATACAAGATATTTATTAGAACCAGAATTAGCGTACAGAAAGCCGATCAGTACAAATGTAGCTCCAGTTCAAGTTGAGTACATTGGAAACTCACCTTTAAACGATGCTGTAGCTGATATTTCACCTTCTACTAGTAATGCACCTATTTGTTGGAATTGTAAAGGTACCGGACACCGTTTTAAAAAATGCACTCAACCAAAACAAATTTTCTGCTTCAAATGTGGGAAGCCTAATACAGTAAGTACTTCATGTGGTTGTGCAAAAAACGGAAGAACTCCTCGGCGACATTAAATCCGTTGTCGAGGTCTCTATTTTTCCCAGATAAATGTGTCTTGGATTTTGTTCTGGCTCACGCTGCAGGAGACCAGAGACCATATTTACATGTGTCTATATTAGGTAAGGTATTTTTAGGTTTACTTGATAGTGGAGCATCAAGGACTGTAGTAGGTGGTCCTGGGTGGCAGCTATTACAAACAATATGTACTTTAAGGCCTAGTGACCAAAAAGTGTGTACTGTTGCTAATGGGCAAACCTGCGAGACAATTGGAACCGTGCTTCTACCCATTCGACTGCGCGATCGGGTAATACTGATAGATGCACTCGTTGTCCCCTCTTTACCCCACCGTATTATTCTTGGTATAGATTTTTGGATAAGGATGGAGATAATACCTAATTTGTATGCCGATGAATGGTTTTTTTGCTCTGATGATAAGATTGATTCAATGAATTTTGATGGAATTCAAGATTTTGACTCTCTCGCTAAGAATCAGCGGAGTCAACTTAACGCGGTAGTGGATGTTGCTTTTTCTCAGATGGGTAATAAGCTAGGATGTACACACTTAGTGAAACATACTATTCACACTACTTCAGCTCCGATCAAGCAACGATATTATCCAATATCCCCCGCGATGCAGAAAATTGTGAACGCAGAATTGGATGATATGCTAGCGGAGGACGTAATAGAACCTTCCAATTCTCCGTGGTCATCTCCAATTGTGCTCGTAAAGAAATCGGATAATAGTTATAGATTTTGTGTTAACTATAAAAAATTGAACGCCGTCAGTACACCAGATGCTTACCCGATTCCCTATGTAAGTTCCATATTGGATAAGTTACGGGACGCTCATTTCCTTACCACACTGGACATTAAATCGGCCTATTGGCAAATTCCAGTTGCTCAACAGTCTAGACCATTAACAGCTTTCACGGTACCTAATCGGGGTTTGTTTCAGTTCAAAAGAATGCCTTTTGGGTTACATTCAGCCCCTGCTACGTGGCAGAGACTAATAGATGCGGTATTGGGTGTCGATCTTGACAATTTTATTTTTGTTTATCTCGATGATGTTATTATATGTACACCAACTTTCGAGAAGCACCTGGAAGTACTTGAAAAAGTTTTGAAACGCTTGCTCCAGGCTGGACTTACCTTAAACCGCGATAAGTGCATTTTCTGTCGTTCTGAATTGCGTTATTTGGGATATGTGGTAAATGGAACAGGTTTATCTGTGGATCCTGAGAAGGTTAGTGCCATTTTAAATATACCGTCCTCGAAATGTATCTGAGATTAGGAGAGTGGTTGGACTTGCTTCCTGGTATAGGAGATTTATACCCTCATTTTCCACGGTGGTCGCTCCTATGACGGAGTTGACCCAGAAAAATAGACCATTTATTTGGACAGAGCGATGTGATGAAGCACTCACTACAATCAAACAACATTTGATATCTGCTCCCATTTTAACATGCCCAGACTTTAATCGGCCTTTCTTTGTTGAGACGGACGCATCAGACTATGGTCTAGGAGCCATTTTGTCCCAAAGTTATCCTGAAGGGGATAAAGTTATATGCTATTTGAGTCGATCGTTGACAAAAAGTGAACGTAAATTTTCTACCACTGAGAAGGAATGCCTTGCAGTCATTTTTGCGGTTGAGAAGCTGAGACCATATCTCGAAGGAACAAAGTTTACAGTTGTAACCGACCACTATAGCCTTAAGTGGTTATTTAACATCAAAGACCCAATGGGTAGAATAGCTAGATGGGCATTACGGTTACAACAGTATGATTTTGACATACACCACCGAAGTGGTAAACACCATCTGGTTCCCGATACATTATCTCGAGCTTTCCCAGTAGTAGAAATATTGGACGATAACTTAAGAACAGTAGATAATACTATAGCTGACAAGTGGTACACAAAAATGACAAAACAAGTCACTTCTTTTCCTCGGCAATATCCACTGTGGAGATTAGAAGAAGGTAAGCATTACAGGAAAATCAAAACTAGGTATCCTGACTTAAATGATAATGAGTGGTTGTTGGTCATACCACGAGAACAACGTAAAGACGTCATTAGAGATAATCACGATCCTCCCACTTCTGGACATTTAGGAATTTCTAAAACGATCGCGAGAGTTTCGCAAAAATTTTACTGGCCCAAGTTACGAGCTGATGTCGCCCGATATGTTCGCCATTGTTTGACCTGTTTGCGAACTAAGCCTGAACAGAGACCTCCTGTTGGGCAAATGTTGTCATCACAACCCACTATATCAAGACCATGGGAGTTGGTTAGTATAGATATCATTGGACCACTGCCTCGTTCTACATCTGGATTTAAATATATATTCTCCGTTATGGATTGTTTTAGTAAGTTCCTTTTACTTTTTCCTCTTCGTAATGCTACAGCCAGTAGTATTGTGAAATGGCTAGAGGACCACGTTATTCTTATTTTTGGTGGTCCTAAAAAAGTTATTTGTGATAATGGAGCTCAATTTCGAAGTTCTCTATTTGTAAATTTAATGAAGAAATACCACATTAAAATTAGTTATACCGCTAACTATCATCCACAGGCGAATCCCGTTGAACGGACACATAGAGTCATTAAGACCATGCTTTCCAGTTATGTTGGGGAAAATCATAAAAAATGGGATATTTTCTTGGCGAAAATAGCTTATGCAATCCGATCGGCACAGCATGATGTAACCAAGGTCACTCCAAATTTTATTAATTTTGGAAGAGAGCTCAGGCTTATTGTTACAGACGGTACGACCATGCCTGAGGAGAAGGGTCAACAGTTCAATCCTCAAGAGCGTAGCGACGCTCTGTCGAAACTTTTTGCTGATGTCCATAAAAGACTAGGGGAGGCATATGAGAGAAGTAGGAAACCATATAATTTAAGACACAGAAATAAGACAATTAATTTAGGTCAAAAAGTATGGAAGAAGAATTACGTACTATCGGATGCAACAAAAAATTTTACAGCGAAATTAGCACCTAAGTTCAATGGTCCTTACAAAGTCACCAGAATAGTGTCACCTTGGTCATACTAACTCTCAGATCAGAGTGGGGTATCGATAGGCATTTGGAATGCAAAAGATATTAAATCGCATCCTCCTGAAGATGACAAGTAAGATACCGTTAATTATAGCCAACATTGGTAAAAAGTACATGCATATTTCGACTATTTTATTTAGTATGTTCAATATTTTTTTTTTTTTGTTTTTAAGAAAAGGTGGAGTTGTTACGGGTTTATTGCATAATAAGATTTGATTTATTAAAATAACGATTTGTAGTAAAAGACGAGATTTTTAAAAGAACAAATGTACTTACGACTATCAAGATGTGATGAATAATCCAAATTAATTTTCTTAACAGTTCATTTAAAACATAAATAAAATAGTTTAATCCTCAGACGTAATTTAATAATAATAAAAACATTCTAAGTATGGTTATGTTTACATAAATAGCTTTAATGTATAGGGCACAGATCACTTGAATATTCTTCTTTTACCATTTACCAGTGCTGCCTTTAATGCTGCTAAGCCCTTCATTTAAGTGGCTGCTTAACTACTAGGATATGGGTCTTTATTTCTTCCATAATTTCTCTAGAGTGTTTATCTCTCTCTCTCTCTCTCGTTTTCTCTCTCTTGTTCCCGCTTCTTTTCCTGGCTAACCTAGAGACGTGCACGTGGTGCAACTCCGAATTTTCCGGATTTAATTAGTCTGAAAAGAATAAATTATTATTAGGATTAGTTACTTATATATCTAAGAAGATATATACACACTTTTGTGGATTATATTTTCCTAAATAATTTTAAAATAAACTTATGAGGCCCAACTCCAACAGTGGCCTTTTTAGAATACCTGCTCCCTCAGCTTTTGCTTACCTAGCAATCTAACCTATATCTCCCGCTGCTTCGAGCTAAGTAGATAGCTAAAGAGTAGCTATTAGAATACAGCTACTCCTACTCGCTTCCTGGTCCCGGTAATATAGAATATATGCATTCCATAGGCTGCTAAAGTACCTGAAATCACGGAATCAGTGCCTATCAGATTAAGATGGTAAAGTTACTTACCAGTTCAATTTAGAACCATCTAGAAAACCTGAAGTGTTCCTCTTCATAACAAGTAAGATTAGTTTAGTTTTCAAGCATCCTGTCGGTGGTACCCATTAAACCAATTAAAGGAATCAACTGGAGAAGTAAAAACATACTGTAAACCAATTATAATTTATTATTTGAGTAATATTTATATGCGGTATTCATTACTGTAAACCACAGTTAGTACTAACCTTGGGTAATCGATTGAATACTAATTGAATTTTATATCATTTGATAATCTTGATATTGTCCAACATAACTACAGATACTTTGTCTAATTAAAATATATTCCTGAAAGAACTCTTCTCAGTACGAATTTGTTTATTTGATTGTAACCTATCAATTAGCCGGGTAATTTAGGAAATAATAAAGAACCTACACTGTTAACCCTCCCTGTCTTTAACCAAGGGGTTAATGAGAAGAAAAGGGCTAACAAATGGTTTTTCCCCAAACAGTTAAAGCAGAGTTGCTTATTGGCAATAAAGGTATTCCTATCAGAAATGTTCAATGCTAAAAAATTTGGGCAAGAGTAAATTTTGTGAGTTGTATTCTCACACATATTACACACTTGATGGTACGGGGGAGCATTATTTTGTGTCCGTAATGTGGATACCGTTGCTGGTTGAGACGTGGCATGACATGAGACCTTAGTTGACCTAGACACCTGTTGGCTAGTGTTATTAGACCTATTTGATTCTGGTTTGTACGGTACTACTTGAATTGATTCCATTACTTGACATTTTTTGTTAAGAAATTCAAATAAATTCTGTGGCGTACTCAAGGCGTTAGAGACCGCTTGTTCTTCGAATGATTTTCGAGACGAGTAATCTAATTTTAAAGCAATTATTTGTGTTATTAAAGATTCAAAAAGTGCTTGCGGGTCATGATTTAACGTTAATAACGATTCATATGTAGATTGAGTGGTAGTGATGAATGTTTTCAAATTGGCAACGGTACATTTTGAAATCTCAGGAATCGCTAACAATTGCTGGAAATGATTGGACAAAATTTGTCTGACATTATTGTATCTAGTGTTTAATAAATCTAGTGCTACTTGAAAGTTGTCATCCAAAATTGGTAACGATTCTATCAATTTAAGTGCTTCGCCACTAAGGTGAGAGCGTAGGTAAAATAATTTTTCAGAATTTGAACCCATTTGAAAATTATTGGTGATTAGCGAATTGAACAAATTAATAAATGATGTGTATTCAAGTGAATTACCAGAAAATACAGGAATTTTTATTTCTGGCAAACGTAGTCTTGATTGAGGAACCCCAAGATCAGATGGAACGTGAACTGGAGGTGAATTATTAGTGATAACTGTTGGTTTATTTAAGTTGTCCAACATTGTGGTTAATTTTGCAAACAGTTCAAAGTATCCATCCTCTGTGATGTCCCTATCAATGTCTGCAGGTTCAGATTTTCAATTTGGTCCTGAGTTTCTAAATATTTGATAAAATATTGTTTAATTCTTTCAAGTTTGGCGATTATTGGACCTTTGTCTGAACACGCTGAGTTTTCAGTGACCCAAGTTTTAGTTTTGGTAAACTGTGATTTACAAATGCCTCTAACTTTTTTCAATTGATCCATTTCGATAATAGTGTTCAAATAGTGTTCAAAAAAATTTCTGATGAAAACGGCTAAGTATTTTTTTGTAAGAAAAAATTTGCGAGGGATTGACTTAGAGAAAGTATATTTTCTCTTTAAAAAAAAAACAATTTAAACAAAAATTATTTCCAAAAAAAAATCTTTCATGAAGTGTTTTTTTAATAAAAAAAAAAAATTGCGAGGGATTGACTAAGAGAAAGTAAATTTTTTCTTTCAAAAAACAATTTACCAAAAATAATTTATGAAAAAACAACAATTTTAAATAAACACTGTAAATATGTAAACTATTACAATGAGTACAGAAAAAATCACAAAAATAATTTTTCTTTTAAAAATAGAAAAATCCACGACAAAAAGAAATGCAATTTACTAATAATGATTTTACAAACCCTTAATCTCCAACGAAAAGTTAAAACAATCAAAGTAAAATAAATTTCCCCACAATAAAAAGTCTTTTTTAAAATACCTTGTTGATTCTTGTTGTTAACTAGTAGATTCTGGCCTCTTTTTCTTCTCGAACACTATGAAGCACTCCCAAGGGAGCTTGTAGATTTTTCTTTTTTGATGAACCCAAAAATTTCCAATTTGAATCCGGCTCGAAGGACCATGAAAAAATACCGGTGTTACTTCCGAATATTTCTTTGGTAAAAATGTTCTGTAGCATATGTCGCTGGTGTTAGAAGAATTGGGTTCTTTTGTAGAAATAACTAACGAGTCATAGGTAGTAGAAAAAGAAGTGTTTTTAATTTACTATTTTCACTGAAGTAAATACATAGTGGTTGATTCCATTTAGATATAATAATTTTCTTATCTTCACTAAACACTTTTAAATATTTACAATTTTAGTTCTTCACAATTTGATTAACTAATATAGTTGATTTTTTAGTTACCAACTTGAAAACATTTGTTTGTAGAATTTCTTATGCCATAATAATTGTAGAAGATATAACTTGCACCAGAAAATAAACTGCATTAAACGCTTGTAAAAATGTAGAAAGTAACGTGCCGTCGGCAGGAAGCACCTGAACTCGTTTGTGGCACTAAGACAACTACTGAATGATGGCAAACATACAACTGTACTCCTCGCGTCGAGCTCACCCAAATATATACTGTTGGGACGCAATGAGTGTCCGGGGCATAGTTCACGCACCTATTCGGTTTCAACCAATGAAAACATCATGACATAATGAAATACGTCATTTGTGCTTCGTTAACTATGCGCCGGACACTCATTTTGTTCCAATGCACAGCTGTGCACTTAAAAACACAGGTGTTCGACGTTCGGTATTCTGAGATAAATGCTATTTATAGTTTTATGACTTTACATTATATTAGGGTAAAAAGCAGTCGAACTATTTGAGAATTGTTTATTTATTTAGTAGATGTAAAATATTAATTTGTTGATGTTTTTACTGGTGAAATTGTAGAATTTAACCACCGTTTATCCTGAACACATGTATATTAACAGAAAACGTTATCATTCAATTAATGTTCAATTGGTAATTTACTTATTTTAAAAAATCGTCTTCAAATGCATTACAATGTTAATTTTAGGTATGTGATTCCAAATTGAGAATTTTGAGCGTCAACTCAAGATATCCAGGAAGCACACATGATAATCATATTTTAAGTAATTCCAACATTAAGGTAGCTATGGAAAGGTTACATCAAATGGGGTATAATGGTTACCATTTATTAGGTACAGTATGGAGTGAACCACAGAACATGTTTCTAAAGTAGATCTTGGAGAAATTCACGCTTGGTCTTAATTCAGAACCATGCGTAGTTATCACGGTCATGACTCGTATCTCTGTCTTTGTCGGTCATGGCCTACTTTAGAAACATTTTTAGCCGATTACTATTTCTATACTACAATCAAAAAGATTTTGATCAGTAAATCAGGATGATAATAATAATTAGCTACTGAATAGTCTTTTTAGATTTAAGTTCTTAATCACTGTAGGTCAAAGTGATATTTGACATGAATGTTCTTCAGCCATCTTCCATTCTTTCGTCTTTCGTTTTCGTCATGAATGAGGAAGAATTCAAAATTCTAGGTAATTCTAGATATGTCTTCATAATCTAATTAATTTTATATTTATTTTTAGGAGATTCAGGATATTACCTCAGGGTTTGGCTTCTAACCCCTACAGAGGTTGAACCTCCTCCCAACACAAATGAATACAGGATAATGCTTGCCACAAATCAACGAGAAGCATCATTGAAAGATGTAATGGTGTACTCAAAATGAGATTTAGATGTTTACTGAAGCACAGGGTATTGCACTATACCCCGGACAAAGCATCACTTATAATAAATGCATGTGTGGTGTTACACAATATGTGTATAAATCATAATATTCCAGAACCAGATTTAGATGAGGAACTGGAAAATGTGGATTTTGGTATCGACAATTTTATTGACGAACAGCCAGGACAACGTATTAGAAACCAAAGAAGAATTAATCCAGATCTGGAAGCAGGAAGAAGGAAACAAACATTGGTGATAAATGGACATTTTAGAGATTAAAATTGGAAGGCGTATGAATAATTAAAATAATTGAAAACTACTTTGTTTAAATAAATTAATATTACTATGTATTGTATTTTGCTTTTAATGTAATTACAGGAACAACTAACAACAATATAACTAAATTAAACCTAATAAATAAAAAACAAAATAATTTTAAAACTAAAAAATAAACAAAAATTTAACACACAACTATTAATATATGCATTATTATTTTTCGAGAATATTTTTTAGCAAAGTTGCTATATTTTGCAGTATTTTGTTCTGCTCTTTTGTTGCCTCCAGTTTTTTTTTTCTTTAAAGAAGTTTGCTCTTTTAAAGCCTCCAATTTCCTTCTTCTTAAATTATTGGTCTCCTTTAAAATATTTAATTTTTCTTGTGAATACTCTTTAAATATTTCGTTTCTTTCTTTGGACGTGACTGTTAAATTTTTCGTGGCTTCCACTGATTGAGAAAGTTGCTGTTTCCGAGTAACTTTTTTTTCTAAAAAAAATTATACAAATTTATAAACTAATCTAAATCAAGAAGATACTAAAATTGACGAATTTTAGTTGCCTTTTAATTGCTCAATATTACTGTTGAAATAAATAATAGCTTAAGAGTGTATTTTCTACAATATTACCTTTTATATTGTTTAGTGTTCTATTCTCTATCTGTACAGGATTAGTTATATTCGTTTCAATTTCTAGTTCATATTGAGAAACTTCCTGCATTTGAGCATTACTGTTTTCTAATATCTCAGGAGTATTATGTTGTAAAAGAGGAAGATCCTACATGAAAATAAAAAATCACAATTTAAGAAACATGTATTTTCTATCTTAACAACAATAATAAATAATATTAAAAATAATAATCCTCTTAATCACCTTCTTACTAGTGATTTGTATAAAATACTTACAAAAACAATGGATGTCTCTAAAGTTCCTGGGTGCCCTGTACTAGCAGTTGGGCACATTATATCTATTATATTCTCTTCCCAATTAGATAATATTTCTGGTGTAGCGGGACCGCCACCAGTTCCACCTTGGTGAGTTCTTAATCTGGCATGTTTAGACTTTGTTTTTGATTTGATATCATGCCAGCACTACAATGTTAATAAAATCAATATATCGTTAAATTATAGATAAAAATATAAAAATACTTACTTTCCTCCACTGCTTCCAATCTTTTTTCCCCCCTATTATGCTATTTAGTGTGGTTTCACATTCTTTCCATAAATTTTTAGCTGTTGTAGCAGTGAAATGATTTGTAAATTTGCCACTAACTAAATTCGGGTGATCTTTCATAAAATTTATTAAAGCTGTTCTCTGTTGCTCGCTAATTTTGAAGCTTTTCTTTTCATTTTCAATCTCCATTATCAAAACACTACTCAAATTTTTCAAAGAATTTAGTTTAATAATAAAAGAGATTACACAATGACACTCGCAAAAGAATTTTTTTTTTGACATTTTTCAGTCGATAATGCAGTTTTGTTATGACGTTCTGAAATTTTATTGGTTTAAAATGATTGAACTACTGCAATAATTAAAGACTCTTCGTTACATCATGCGACACAAAACTATCCTAACGAAGGGTAGTCAAGAATACAGATTTTGCGTCGCATGCGGTGGCGACCATGCGTCGCTAGTCGAATGCGGCGTTCAACGCATAGTTTCAGGAATTGGGCCCATGATATTTTTCAGAAAATGATCCTGGAAGTATGTCCCCAATCAAACATAAAGGTTTTAAAAAGTCATTCTCAAACAAGGTGGACCGCGCGGCACTCATCCGTCAATACATTACTGAAACTTTTGCTGGCTGTCATTAAAACTTTAAAGGTTGTCTCAAGTGACACAAACAACACAAAAGTAGCAGCCAATGCCTCAGGAGCATTAAAAATGATTTTGAATTAGGAATTTTTGTTCAGTCTCTTGGTGCTAGAAATTATCCTGAGATTGGCCGTTATATTATCTAAAGAGTTACAGTCTCCACAACTCATAATCTCATCATTACTTCTACAAGCAAAGGCGACTATAAAGTCCATTGAACATTATCGGGCTCAGGACCGATTTGATGAAATTCATAAAAAAATGAAAAGATTGTCTTTAGAAATTCAAGCTCTAGGCTTTGATGTAAAAGAAATTTCACTACCAAGACAACGCAAGCTTTCTAAGAAACTAGATGAGCGACCAGAAAATGCTTTTCATTTTTGTAGAGCTGAAGATTTCATGGGTACCAATATTTTATTTGCTGCTATCGACAATATGGTAGAAAATATGAGAATGAGATTCTCAGAAAATTACTATAAATTCATAGCATATATTGAGAATTGTCTCATGCTGAATAAAAATAATTTCAAGAAGGAAGAAGCAAATAAAATTAATGAATTTTACAAATTAACTGAAGACATGAATCAGCTCTATCGGTAATTAGAGATGTATAGGCAATGTTTCTCCCCAAACGTTGAAAATAGCATAGAAGACTGTACTCAAAAATTCATAGATATCGATTTCAAAGTAATGTTACCATTAGTATGGAAACTTTTCCAAATCATATTAACATGCCCAGTAAGCACTGCTTCAGCTGAAAGATATTTCTCAACATTGAAAATTCTTAAAGACTATTTGAGGAAAAAAGAGAAAAACTGAAACACAAAATTATTATACTTGAATTTAAAAGGCTGTTCCCACTGGAAAATAATTATTTAGGGTGGAGACCCAGCCATAGGACTGACTCCTTGAATCGTGCCCATAGAAAAGCATAATATCTTCGTAAAATTAAAATATTAGCTTCGTTCGCGGTAACAATTCTGAACCGAATTATAACTAACAGTAACGATTTCGCATGCGCAGTAGTTAAAAAGAGTTCGCGGGACAACAAGAACTGAATTATTGGTTCTATCCTGTGTTCGCGGTAAAATTATTATTAGTTCTGAATCGGGTTATGTGGGTGGCTGGATGTCGACGATGTAAGAGCACACAGAATGAACTTTTTAATGTTTAGGATTGTTAGGTTGTTTCTCTTAGTTTTTAGTAACAGAGATTTTCGAAATCTTATTTTGGTATTGGTGGTCAGGTTATTGGTTATTGTTTATTACTTCCTCCATGTTATTTATTGTTATTGTTATTTAGCTTCGGTGTTTGTGTGTTCTGTTTTGGTTTTTGGTGTTTTGTATTTTGGCGTTTTTGGATATTTTTTATTAAGGAGATAAAGACTTTTATTAATTGTGTTTGATTAAATTTAATCGCTCTGATTTACGAATTGAAAATAAGTAAGTAATTATTTTTAATTAAATGAAATAAATTACACAATTTTTTGTATCTTTTTAGGACTCTCGTGAACATGTCGGATCGTTTTAGTTCGAGTGATGATGACTTGGAAGAAGTTTTAGAACTTGCAAGTGTTCCTAAAACAAGGGAGTATTTTGAAAACATTGTACCACAATTTGATGATAATCAATTTTGTAGCCATTTTAGACTTAGTCGAGAAATTACTGAACAGCTTGTAAATCGATTTGCTGGTACTCAGTATTACAACCGTCAGGTAGGAAACTCTGAAAAAGTCACCCCCTTAAAATACATGATTGTATTTTTATGGTTTGCTAGTAACGAAGCTGCGTCATTTAGAGATGTTTCAGACCGTTTTAATGTGTCAAGAAGCACTCTATTTAAAATAATTAGAAGAGTTATTTATTTTATAAGTAATTTGTCTCCTGAAATTATAAAATGGCCAACTGGTGAGGAACAAAATGAAATAGAGAGACATTTTCGAGAAAATTCATTTCCGGGAACAATTGGTATCATTGATGGTACACATATAAGAATAGACAAACCTAAAGATGATCCAGACTCATACCTGAATAGAAAACATTTCTATTCAATTCAAGTAAGTTGATTTGGTAAACTTGTCTGAAAGGTCTGTTCGGTAATGACCTGCAGGCTGGCTTCGCATATGTAAACATTTGTTATATTTATCATGTTGTTGCCATTCCATTTACTAGGTGGGTAATACAATGTTACCGCAAACTACACCTCATGTTCTTATTGCAATTCTACTGGAAGGAATTATAGTGGTAACTCTGTAATTTAGGCAAGTGTAAATAAAGTGTACATTTTTAGGGTAAGGAAAAATCTGTGTTTCACAAAAAAAAATCAAAATGATTATTAATGAGACTAAAACTTTCCTTGCCCTCAAAATGTATTATACTCTCAGCCAAAGGTATTTTTTTGTTTAAATTTATTATATTACTTCTTAGACATTATTTTTTAATAATATAAAAATAACAACCTGGCAAATATGTGCAGCCAGCTAGCACGTAGCGTGCTCGTTATTTACAAATTTACTGTTGATTTATTTTGCAATTACCAATGGGTCTTCTAGTATTTTTCTTGATAGGCATGTAGCTTTAGTTTTAAGTTACTGATATATTTGTGGATTTTATATACCTAGGTACTTATTAAAAGTGGATTTACAGGTTTAGATAAATTAAAATCCTTTTGTATTGTACCATTTTAAATAAAAAAACAGATATAAAAGTTACACACTATGAAGTAACTCATGAGCAAATGCAATTTTTATATAAACGTGAACTGTGTGATATATTTTGATCTGTTATTTGTTTAGTTGAAAATTAATTAATTTGTTACTTTATGGATGGTAAACCAACATATTGTACCTTTACATTGAGTAACTAATTGATTTGTATATTTTTATTGATTTTTTAATTCATCCTGCTTTATGTTTTTAAGTTAAATTGTATTGGTAAAAACAAAATGTTTAACAGAAGTCTCAAATAATCTTAAAAAGTTTTAATAGCCTTTCTATTGTTCTTATACTGAGATTTTTTACAGGCTCAAATGGTGTGTGACCACACAAAGAAGGTACGAGACATTTTTGTGGGCTATCCAGGGTCAGTTCATGATAGTAGAGTTTTTAGAACATCTCCATTAGCTGAAAGATTGCCACAGATTTGCAATGGCATGTTCATCATTGGTGACAGTGGATATCCTTGTACGAGACACCTACTTACTCCATTTAAAGACAATGGTCATTTGACAAGGCACCAAAGAAATTATAATTATTTGTTGTCAAAAAATAGGTATTCGATTGAACATTGCTTTGGTATTATGAAGCAGAAATTTCGGCAACTGTACCATATAAAATTAAAAAATATTGATGATATTGTGCATTTTATAAGGTGTTGTGCTGTTCTACACAATTTAGCAATAGATAATGTTTTTAATGAAGACCCAGAAGTTGCTATGGATGAAAGAGAAGTCGTCTTGAATGAAGATGATGAACCACAGAGAGATGACAGAAATGGTTTGAGATTTAGGAATGAAGTTATGAACAATTTACGTGTATTAATTTAAATATGTTGTTAAATAAAATCAATTTAGTTAAATTAAAATAGTTTTCTTTTAAAAATCTTGTATTGGGAATTTAGAAGTGAAAAAAAATTGCTTTAAACTTTATTGAACACAATCAAAACAGAGACTTTGGTGTACTTATCAAACATTAAAAAAACAATGCACTGTGAAGTAAAGAAAAACAAAAGAAAACAGAACAGTCATTATAAAAAAGTAAAACTATCATGCTTTAAAAACCAGAAAAAAATGTCATTAAACTTATTAAGAAATAATTTTGATATACTTAACAAACAGAAGAAACAACTTAAAGTACTAATCATACTGTAAAAACAACTTGTACCAAATACTGCAAAAAAAATGAAAACAAAAAAACAGTAAGTAGAACTTTAAAAAATCTATTATACTTTAAAACCAGAAAACACAAGTCATTATAAAAAAAGGTTTAAAGTATATACTAAAAATATTGTACAACTTATTAAATCATAAAAAAACTTACTATGCTGTAAAGAAAGAAAAATAGTACTGTAAAAACACACTTATACTATTGAATAGAAAATGTTTAAAACAACTTATTAAATAAATAGGTATATATATTTTTTTTAATCATAATAATAATATGCAATATCAAACATGGGATATGAATTTATGATAAAATTAGTTTTTATTAAAATTTACCAATGAATTTTGTATACATAGGTTCACACAATACAAAATCATAAAGTAGGTACTGGGAAACAGTTAATTATGTGATCAGAAAAAATATAATATCTCCACATTTTAATGCTTTAACATAACCTATAGGTTCTGTCTTGAAATAAAGAAGATATTTAATTTTAATTTGTAACAAAAAAATACAAGGAACCATGTTATTATTTAATAAATTTGACTAGACGAAACGTTTTTTGCATTTGGGCAGAGCCTGTTAATAGTGCGTTTGGCAACTTTGTTAAAACATAAGTCCAAGAATCTTGTTTGTAGTTTTAATAATCTATAAATGTCTACTTTGTGTTATCATCAGAATTATAAAATAAGGAAATGTACCTCATTCTTAATCAACAAATAGTTGAAAAAGTTTAGTTTTGTATTATATCTGTATAAAACATTTATAGAACTGTACAATCGGCTGGTAAAAAAACATATCTACCTAAAATCAGATTAAAAATTGAATCCAGGTTTGTACAAAATAAGTATCTCAATGATTTAGCGACAACTCTTCTTTTAAATTTTGATAGAAACACACGACTTTCCTATCTAGTTATTACAAGCTTTTTCCAGTAATTTTGTGTAATCTCTTGTATCACCCCTGTAAATTTTTAGAGGAAAAACTAAATACATACATTTTTCACACACATCTTACTCAAAACATTTTTTATATTAGTTTTTTCTATTTTTGAACCGAAATTTGCAGTTTTTCTTAAATATCTTGAATATGATCCATTTTAGGTAAATCATGTACGAAACAAATATTATAAAAAATAACATCATAACCAACCCAAAATTATGTATGGCCCAAATATTATAGAAAATGTAAGGTACAAAAATGGGGGTCGTACCTTCCAGATACTTCAACTAGGCCCAAAATTTATTTAGCTTACCACAGAATGTATTCAAGCTTAGGTTTAAAATTTTGTGTTTTTCTTTGTCCGTTTTTGAGTTATATTCAAAATGTGAAATTTTCACTTTTTCTCAAATACGATAGTGGTTCTATGAAAAAAAAAAAAAAAAAAAAAACAATGGGGGTTTTCATTTTATTTTTTTTTGTGTAAAATTTATTCTAGGAATTACCTAAGGTTGTGTACATGCCGAAGATGCCTCAATGAGCAATGCTTAAGTGGATGTCAATCGGTGTAATACAAATATATGGTGTGAGAGTGTGATGATCTTTGGTATGTACACTTTTATTTAAATCAGTACATTTGTGTTTCCATCGGTTATCGATGCATCTTTGGCATGTACACACCTTAATCAATAAATAATTCTGTTATATTTAATAAAACAAAAAAACTTACTAATAATACTCTACCAAACCGTGAAAAACTTACTATGCTGTAAAGTAAAGAAAAGAAGATAGAAAAAAACATTTATTATAAAAAAAAACAGGTATAAAAAACAGTAAATAAAACTATAAAAATAAACATACTGTAAAAAACAACTTAACATACTAGTAATACTCAAAAAATATATAATAGTCAGAAACACTGACTTAAAGAAAACAAATAAAAACAGTAAATAAAATTATAAAAATAAAGGAACACTTTAAAAAACAACAACATACTAATAAAAACTGAAAAATATAAAGTCAAAAACACACTTAAACCTATTAAATAAAAATAACAAAAAAACATGGCTAATTAAAATCTGGCAATTCACCACTCATCAGAAGTTGTGTTTCTAAAAGTCTATTTCTTTTTTCAAGAATATCATTTTTCCTAATTTTTTCTTTTAAAATGTTTTCTTCTATATGTAATTTCTTTTTATAATAAGCCCTCCTATCATCTCTAATTTCTTTCAAAATGTAGTTTTTTAGCCTTTTGTTTTCATATTTTTTGGGGGTATTCTGTACCTGGGAAGAACTAGACGATGATGTGTCTGGTTGACTAGGGCCAGGTAATTGTAAACCCTCATCCTCCACGTTATTTTCCTTGTTTTCGTCAAGGTGGTGCTCTGTGCTTGATCCTAGCAATCTTTGCGGATATATATTCTTTTTCACCCCCAGAATATCTTTCATTTCCTCACTATATTCAAACACTTTTCTACCTCTTCCTGTTTTATTTGAATTGTCAACAAATTTTTTGTAGTTTCGCTCCAACACTTTCCAGCGGTTTTCGCAGTTGAAACCACTAATATTTAAGCCTGTAAGCTGCTCCATTTCTTTCCCTATTTCGTCAAACATTTTTTTTAGACTTTTAATTTTAAAAGTTCCTACCTGCTTCCTATATTTTTTATATAAGTTTAATAGCAACAATGTTGTTCGGTGCGACCATTTAAAATTTTCTTGAGTTTGATTTTCCAAATCAGGGACAAATTCAACAAACTCTGATGATTCTAAAAGTATAAAAAATTAGTTTTCAAATATCAAATATTTTTTTAAAAATCTACCTTCCTCCATTTAGGGTTTTCTAAAAATGCTTATAAATAAACAATGAAGGCTTGAAATAAAACAAATAAGTAAAAGATCTCCGACCGCAGATAAAAAATATAGTTCAGAAGATAAAATAACGAATCGTAAAACTGGTAACGAACGAAAACATAAACAATAAACTAACAAGGACAACTGAAACTAACAACAATACAACACTCTTAACGGACAAGTTACAGTCTTTCCGCCGAACATTATTTCCGTTTCTTTTTTTGTATAGCCTCTTGCCTAACCAAACCAACGGACAGTTTCATAAGAAATCCTAGAACGGTTCAATGTTGCGTTCGCGGTACATATAATTCAGAATTGATAATGAACCACGCATGCGCTCTTAAGTAAGAATTAATAGTTCTGAATCAGTTCAGAATTGTTACCGCGAACGAAGCTATTAGAGGTTATTAATTAAACAATATAAAAAATTATTAAAAACTTACGTCAAAGTTGGAATCTTCATCGAAAAAAGAGAAACTGAAACAGAAAAATATTTAAGCTGCAATTGATGGAAACCATATGACCCTACAGTTGTATCTGTAAAAGTAATTAACTGAAAAGTTCATAGAATTATTTGGCACTAAATAATCAACAACTCAAGTCATAAAAAGTAGAGCTACTATAAGGCTACTTCTGTGGTGGTATTTGTAAATTTTTCTTATAGTTGTTGCAATATACGTTTATAATAATAATAATATAATAATAATAATATAATAATAATAATACTCTCCCTAATTCACCCCCTTACGAGTGAATTTTTAACCCCAAAAGCTGAGCTTGTCCGGGGAAAGGGACGGCTATTATTATTATTTGCCGTGGCGCTCCGGAGCGACTTAAAGATGATTGATGGTGCCATTTGACTTACAGGTGAGGAAAACCCGGAAAACCTCACCCACCATCATCGAGACGGTAATGTATGGCGAATTTTTTTAATCTGCATGTCATATCAACAGAAATTAAATTTCTATTAATACGCCACACATCAAATCCTAAACCGAACCATGCAATTTAATTAAAAATCCACATGGTCTGGTCTGGGATTCGAAACCCAGCAGTCTCAGACTCATAAACTTGCCTATAAATGAATATAAGCGCGATAGACCGCTACACCACCGTGCCCGATAGTTTCATTCATTCCTGTATGGAATATCCGAAATATCCATAATTTTTTTCTAAACATTATAAACGAAATAATAACTTTTAAAAGTTTGATAATTTTAAATATATTATATAACTAGGTATATATTATGAATTATGTGCCTGTACAATATATGTACTCAGTGTTACGAAATCGCCTTATAAAATTTTGTAGTTTGTATTAACATTTGTATCTATGTTTGAAAAGTTAACCTTTAAATGAAAAATAAAATTCGTAAATATCACATCCCCAACTCTACTGAAAAAATATTGTTAAATCAAATGGAAAGATCTATAAGAAAGAAAATGTCACAGAATAAAGGTACATGGTAATATTCAAAAATTTAAAATAATTTGTTTGACACGCTTGATTATTTAAAGGTATAAAATTGAAGTTTATGTAGCTGTTTAACTGAATGTTAAAATAACTCAAGATCGTTGTTTTAAGGAACGCTTTCTTGAGTTCAAATATTTTTTATGAGCTAATAGTTTAATGGACGTGTTTAGTGAAATTCAAAAATATTTTTTTCTGATAAGTAACACAAAACCTAATCTAAAAATATATTTTTTAAATTTTCCCCTTCTCAAATTTTCATACAATAATTTTTTTAAATTCCAAGAAATTCAAGCAAATTTGAAACGTGCGCCACTCTATTCTTCAAGCATCGTCATAATGAAGCCTAAATTCTTATTGGCTGATTTATAATGTTCAAGCCAGTAATTGATGTTTTTACGTGGTTGCCGTTTTTTGTAAAGAATTATTGAAATTCCGGATAACCAACAATCATTAAATGGTTAACATCGTGCAATTTAACATAAAAACATATAAAAAATAAATCTATATTGGTTTAAATTCCATTTTTAAGAAGCAACCTGACTATTTTAATTAACTTTATTAATCGACTTGTTATCCAATACCATACGAAATATTTTATCTGACAAGTCTGGCAACGTTGTTTCACTCTGTGTCATTACATAACCTAACAACCTAACCTAGTTTTCGATTGAGTTTATTGTTTGGATTTTTCTTTTAAATTGTATCTATATAGTGTTAATTTTTTAAAAATGGCAAAAATACAAACTGGATTTATGGAAGGATCTTCTGATAACTTACCTAAGGTGGATTTCGATATGATAAATGATTTTTTTATAAATAATATAAAGTTTATTGGCTCTGAAATTCGCAATGTAAAGACGAAACGGTAAGACACTTTTTTAGCTGTGAAATAATTTACAATCTTTTTATAATTAGGTTCAAAAAGATTTTTAGTAAAAATAGGAAAAAAATGTTTTCTATTCTACAAACTCTGTTAACTAACTGCTACTAAATATTGTTGACATTTTATTTTTGCTATACCTATTTATTAAGTAACAATTATTCTATTGTAGGTCTGCAAAGGAAGCATATGGTGACAGTGCATTATCATATGTTCAACTCAAAAGAGAGGGTGTTTTGTGTAACATTAAAGCTAGGATTACCCCAGAACACAAAATTCACAAAAAAGCCTATAATGTTGATGCAGTAATAAACGAACAAGAGGAAAAGGTTGTGTCTTGTGAATGCACAGACTGGTCTGCTTCTGAAGGTAATATAAATTCCTCTAAATATTAAAAAAAACTGTGCATACAATGTAACAAGGTTCTATTATTTTTTAAGGTGGTTGCAAACATGGTGTTGCTTTCTTGTTATGGCTGCATCGTCGAAGTGAAGAACCTTCTACTACATCGACATTGTGTTATTGGAAAGGCTCATCTTTATCAAAAGTAGGACGTTCTTCCGACTTGAGGGTTTCAACACTATTTGGCCAGAAAAAAAAACAGAAAAATTGAGCCACCTAATAAAACATTGCTTAAAGAGCTATTAGCAGAATTTCCTACAAGCCAAGGTGTTTTATTCCAATTACACAGAAATCCGAAGTTTTTAAATCTTAGTCTGCATCAATTAGGGATTAATTATAAAAACTTGAAGACTGCTAGTAACATTGATGAATTCATGGCATTTATGTCAAAAAGTATGTCAAAGAGTGCTTGTCTGGAAGCAGAATTATTGACAAGGCAGCAATCGAAGTGTCCTGAATGGTTTGAACTTAGATTTGGACGCATTACAGCTTCTTTACTGTATGAAACTGCTAGAAGTAAAACCTTTTCAGGTAGTTTCAAAGAAAAAATTCTTGGGGCGAATCCACCCATTGAGACTGAAGCTATAAACAGGGGTAAAAAGTTAGAGTCGGAAGTGATAAAAATTGTTAGTGAAATTAAAAATATTAACATTAATAAATGTGGACTTTTTTTAAATAAAAATTACCCAATCTTTGGAGCTTCGCCAGATGGCATTTCTGATTATTATGTCATTGAAGTAAAATGTCCATATAAAGAGAGGAGTTTGAATAATTATATATCGAGTGGCAAAGTGACCAGAAAGTTTTATTTTCAAATGCAACTACAAATGTTGCTTTCTAAAAAACATAAAGGGCTGTTTTGTGTGGCATCTCCTAATTTTGAAGTTGATAAGGAAGTTAAGATATTAGATGTTGATTTTGATGAACATGAACTAAGTGATGTTATGGACCAGGTAAATATTTTTTGGAAAAATGTTATATATCCTGTTATAATTGATTAAAATAAAAAAAAACGAATTTTGTAAAATTTTCTTTAATAAATATTCTATTAAACATGTACTCATGATATTTACATTTATTTCTCAATTACATTACCATTAATATTTATCAAGTCTTTATACTAAGACACTTGACAGTTTATTGCAACTAACACTGCAGATTTATGTAATGTATATTTTCAATGCACTATTATGCTAGTCTTGATGTCATAATCACAGTACTGTTTGCCAATATTGTTTAAACGCTCTAATTGTAGTTACAAATTTAATATTTTAGGAAGTGATGGTAAACATTAAAATGAAGAGGCTCAAGATATTTATTTTTATGTAGTTTGTATTTATTTTGCATAAGTATCAGAACTTAAAATGAACACTGTTAAATAATTTGCATATTTCAAACGAATTGTAATTTTTGATAAATAAATTTAATAATAGAATCATTATATCTGGACATAATATAAAAGATTAATAAATTCAATTTTTGTGTTTATTGTAGATTATTTATTTAGTCCTGTACAGAATGCATTAAATAACATGCAAACTTTTCTACAATCATTTAAGCAGTAAAATAACATATATGGAATGACAATTTTTTACAAAAAATGAGGAGATATGATGCCAGTTTTTGGCTTATAGGTTAACTCACTTGAATTATTACATTTTTTAATATATTCTGGTATAATCCCAGTGAATTAAAATATTTCATTTCTTAAAGAGATTTATATTTCACAAAAAAAATCTGTTACTAGCTCAACAATTTTAAATGTATTAATTTTTAAATAGATTACCATCTTAATGTGTTTTTTTATTTTAAAAGGAGAATCTGAATACCTACCAATTTTCATATCCATAACATTTTCGATGAGGTCTTAAAAAAAATTCCGCTCTGTAGCAAGAAACTAAAAAAAAATATATTTCTTGATATTTAATTATCATTGGTCTTGACTGTAACAGCTTTGGTTTTTAAATATAATAGACATCCTCATATAAATATTGACTTACCATTATAACTCGAAAACAGGCATATCTTTATTTATAAAGTCGATACAAAAATAACATTAATTCTAAATTTTATATGTTAAATAGTTTGGGCTATGCATTGATAAGTCAGTCAGAATACTTCATAAACAAGATAGTAGTAGTTAAAGGTTATTAAATATAAAATTATATTTTTTAATGACATACTATTGACTGTAAAAATTACAAATTATTTCACTCTCACCCTGTACATAGTTTGGCAGAAATGTTTTATATTAATGGTGTTTGCAAATTAATTAACGCACAAACTATGACAGTAATATCATTTATGAATTGTAACAAGTTATTATTTATACATGCATGTGGTTTTAAGATCAAAAACTCTCTGACTCTACGAATCACTCTCTCAATGTGAATGCTTAAAGAAGCAATTCTTTTGTTCTGCTTAACTTCATCCACTGTCAATTTTTGTCCAGTACTTACTGATGGTGGTCTTATCAATAAACATGCTTTGGCTTCAAGTAAGGAAGCAACATGTTTAAACCCTCGATCAGCCATTACATGACACTTTGGCAAAATCTCCAAATATTTGCTTTTGGAAATAATGTCAGTATCACTAATTCTTCCTCCAAAGCCTTCTGAAATAAAATTAATAAATCCGTTGGGGGTACAAGAAATTAAAATTTTTATTGTATTACAATGTTTGTATTCTGACCACGTACTAGATTGTTTCAAGGGATTAGAAGGTTTTTGAATTTTAATTTCAAAACAATCAATGATGCTTTGAATTTCATTATATCTTGCTCTAAAAGGCAGTGGCAAGTATTTTTTTATAATATCTTTTTCAGGCCAAAATATTAAATGTTGTAAAACAGTGGCAATTTTTGGCACAGAATCAACAAAAATATTATGGATGCTAGATCGCGAGAGATCAAAATCTCTTCCTATTCTAATATATGGATCATCCAACCTAATTTTCCATAAAGTTAGTATAACATGATCTGAGGGAATTTGTGCTTTCTTAGAAATAAAATCAACCATTTTATATAAATCATCGGGAATTCCTAAATAAAATTTAGAATGTTGTTTTATTAAATATAAAGTAAAATCCTTCCTAGAACTAGGCTTATGTAGGGTTTCTTTATTTTCTTCAGTGGAAGTAGTATTCGTCTGACTCCAGGATGATGTTGATAGTGTAGCAGAGTCTCTAGAAGATGAACTAACATCACTTGGAAATTTTGTTTTTTCAAACTAGCTTTTAGTTTAGACTCGGTCAGTTTTTGCAATGTTAAAATAGGGGAACAACTTTTTTCTGCAACTATATTACTTTTTTTCAAATCCTTATATTTGGTCTCAGTCGACACACTTCTCATGATTGGTGTTATTTTTGCCTGAACTGATTTTGATGTGTTTTCAGTTTTCCCTAAATAATGTATTTGAAATGAGCCAGATGGTGACTCAAGATGTGATGATACTTTCATACGTTTCTCATCTGGTGATTCACTGTCAGTTTTGAAAAGCTTTCTGGCAACTATTTTTGAAGAAGTTTTTGGTCGTTTCGGTGATGATACATTATGCTCGAATGAGGTTGATGCTAAACATTCTTCCTTTTTTTCAATACATTTCAAAGTTTCAATTCTTCTTTTTTTGGCAGAGTCAGATAAATAGCTTTTAATCGGAATTTTAGGTGGCCTATCAATATATTTATGAGGCACATCTCGTTTAATTTTTAAATTTTTACCAATAATTTTGAACTGCATCCAATTTTCTGCATCTTTTTCCACCTAAAAAGTACATTTTTGTAATAAAAATAAATTCATACAATGGGGCATGTTCAAAAATTTTGAAATTTTTTTTATGAATAGTAGAGTTAAAAATAAAACTACATTTTTTTTATTTTTTTTTATCTATTCATTTGCCGGAGTTATAAATTTTTTTAAAATTTATGACGTCACCGGGAATAGACCAATAGGAGCTAGCGCACAACGTTGCCGGCTAGAAGGTTTACGAGAAGTGATGTACGTTCGTTTGTGTACTCCTTCTTACTTTTAGACTTCTAAAACATCGTTAAACAAATATCTTTTAAATATATAATATCAAATGTTTTTTGAAAGTATTATTTCTGTTTAAACTTTTACCATATTTAAAGTTTCATTGTTTTAAAAGTCACTTTAATAATTCAGAAAATGGCAAAATGGCAGCACTGTGTATGGCATCTGTCATCATAGTGTCTCGATCAAGAATTTATTTGGAATTTGAGTGTTTAATTTTGTACTTTTTATAAATATTATGACTACGAAAAAGTGTTTTGTTCCAGAATGTGATAATGATTCACATTCATCTTCAAAAATATTTATTAGTGTTCCTAGAAATTTGGAAAGAAGAAAATCAACCTTCTACTAGCGATGTTTCTCGTAAACTTTTTAATAAAAATACACCGGATTATCAAGATGTAGCAGCAATTTCTGCTAATTGTCCCCTTCAGGAAATTGAAAATGAGGCTACTATAAATTCTTAGGTGTATAACCTAAAAACCCTTCTGGAAGAAAATGCAGAATCTCCTGAAAGTTTTGAAGATACCGAATTTATTCATCATTTTGTGGAAGAACTAGTGATAAAGAAATAATAGAAAAATGTGGGTATTTAAACAAACTGGTTCCTGGATCCCATATAATGGCAGATAGGGGTTTCAGAATATTTAGCTACTTGAAAACATGGAATTCACTTTAGTAAAGCCACACCTAGTGTATCACAGAATGAAAAAAGTTCTCCAGAAGATGTACAATTAAGTAAAAGAATAGCATCTCTAAGAATACATGTGGAAAGAGTTATAAGAAGGGTTAGTTAATTTAACATTCGTGTGTGAATTTTAAGCAAGTACATTTACTTAGTAATATCTGCATAATTGCTTGTTAACTTACAAGAACCTATTTTGTAAGAGTAAATATTAATCTAATAATTTTTGTTTGTTTGTTTTTTTAATTTAATTTACCTAATTATCACATTTCAGGGATTATAATGAGTTTTTAAACAGCCAATGTAATTTTTTATAAAATTTTAACTTTTCGAACAAATCAAAGAGGAATGAGTACCTGTATATGCATATATTTTTTTGGGACTAAAACTACCAAAACAAAGGCACCTATTTACAGCAGTTTAAAATGAAACATTTTTACAAAAATGCCTATGTCACAGTGATAAATATTAAAAACAACCAAGTTCAGTTGAATGTGGTAGCAAAGTCTATATATTCCAATAAATCGGGTAACTACATGTGGTATCACTGGTGATAAATTTAAAAATATCACAATTCTTGCTACCTTTTTCAAAAAACCAGAAGGTGTGCCTTCTTATCAATCCTTTATGAACAGTGATAAATGTGAAAAAAAAAATTAATGTTGCTATTCGTTATTACGATAGTAAAACATGTTTGCAGTTGCGTTTATTTTTTATGAAAATCTAAGTAAAAACAACCAATGTCAAAGGGTTATAATTTTTTTTCTGTTGAACCAAATATATCACAAAATTTAAAAATTGATCATAGGTCAAGCTAAAGTAATACCTTTATTGATAGTAGCTTTAAAAAAGGAGAAAGAATAATATTGACTTAAATTATTATTATTAACATTGGTGATTTTTAATAAAAACTCTTCAATTATTGTTTACAAACAAAAATATAAAAATCTGTGAAAATTTTATTTATTAATCTTTTAATAAAAAATGAGAAAAATGAAGTAAAAAACAATTTATTTACAAATAAAAAATATATATGCAAATCCTAAGAATATAAAAGTACTGATTTATTTTCCTGTAGTGGATGAAGAGGTTTCTTTAACAATCTAGCCAAGTGTACATCAATATTTACGCATTTTAATAAATTAAGAGGTTTTCCAATAACACTGAGTAGATGTTACAGTTGGTTTCTCACTCCCTCTATGAAGCCACAGCAAAAAAGCTACATGTTTACAACCACCTAAAAAAAATAAAAGGGTTAGATATGCAGTTACAAAATAACTATATAACCAGCTACAACATGCCTTATTTTATGTAACAAGACGAGCAGAGCTTTACTAGCTCTGAACGAATCCAGTAAAGAACCTCGGATTTTCAAAACTTAAAAAAAAACAATCTCACCACATTTTCACATTTTTGAAATATTATAGAGCTTTTCGAAAAAAACTGCTATTTTTAAAAATACAATTTTTTGTTTAAACAGCTATGTCTCATTTTAGGCTATTGAGTATTATAAAATAAAAAATTACGGGATGCTTTGTTAGCTTCAAACGAATCCAGCAGAGCACCCCAGTTTTTTAAACCACACCACGTTTTTTGGCTCCTACAATATTATAAAATATTCAAAATTCGCAATTCCTTGCTGACTTCAAAGTTTTTTTCTGAAAACAAATGTACTTACCACATTTTTAGGATTTTAAAACAGCCTAAACATGTGTCATAAGTAGTTGTTTTTATATATATATAAAAAAAAAAATTAAAAAACTGAAGTGTCCTGCTGACTTTGTTCCAACAAAGCACCCTGTATTATTTAAAAATAGCAATTTTTTTAGTAAAGTTTAACAATATTTCAAGAGTCTAAAAATATTCTAAAAATGGGGTGTGGTTTTTAGAAAAAAGCTTTAAAAAACCGAATTGCTCTGCTGGCTTCTTTCGAAGGTTAGCAAGCACCATGTATTTTTAAAAATATAATATTTCAAGTGCATAAATATATGGTGTTGCTGTTTTTACATAAAAAACTTTATAAAATAGAGGTGCTTTGCTGACTTTGTTCGAAGCTATAGAGCATTTTAAGTTTTGCAAAAAACGAGGAGCATAAAATTTTTGAAAAGGGTATAAAAATAGCCTAAAAATATGGCATATTTTTTAACTCAAAATTTCATAGGTGCTCTGCAGCATTCTTTGGTATCATAATTATTACTAGGTTCACTAACAAAATCTGTTTCTAGATTATTTTAACACTTGCTGCGATTACAAAAAATGTCTATATGTCAAAATTAGAAAAAAAAATATTTATAGGAATAAAGGGCCTTATACACTGTTTATTATATGTAATATAAAAACAAAAAAGCATAATAAATATTACAAACCTTGACATGCAGCATATCCTAAGCATATTGTGCACTAAAAATTTCATTTTTGTTAATTACAAGGCAACCACATCAGAAGGTTTTTGCCGTACTTTATGTTTAGGTGTAATTTGTCTCCTTCTCTCTTATGGAAAAAGAAATTATCCCCATATTCTTGCTTGGCAGATCTAAAAATAAAACCTGAGATAAATATGTTTTACTTGCTCCATATAAACTGTAACTACCTACTATTAAAACAAAGTCTACCTTTCTGACTTTTGTAAACTGAGTATTGTTAAAAAATGCAGTAATCATCTCGGTAATCATATTTTCGTTTACAATAGGTAAAACACTTGATTCAACTTTTATAAATCCAGCTGATTCATATTAATAATAAAATTAAACCAAAACAAAAAACTAAGGTTAGATGTTACTGATGTTAGGTGGTGTCAATTTTAATGTCACTTGGATGTGCGTTCACTTCGACATTCTGTGTGTTGGTTTGTTCGTTGGCTTGGTTTTGTATAACAAAAAAAACTTCGACACAAGATGATTGGTCTATTCCCGATGACGTATAATTTCAAATTTTAAATTTCAATTGGGCTTAATTTAAAAACTTTTGGCTTTTTTAACGAACTGACTATTTAGAATAACTTGTATAGCGACTAACTATTACAATATAATTTATAAAACAGCATATCTCACATGTGAACATGGCCCATTATTCATTAGTATCCACAAGCTCGGTGTTAAATAATAAGGTATATTAACCTACAAAGTTGATCAACTGTTTTATAAATTGATATCAAATTGAAAAAAAAAACAAATAAATAGGTAAGTATCTTACGTCATCTGGTTTTCTCTGAACAAATAAAAATTTTTCTGCTTTTCCTCTGGCAATCAAATTAACCCGTTTGCACTAAAAATATAAAGAGATTCTAACAATAAATTGGCATAATTTTAAACCACTATCAGGATGATCTGAACAATTAATAAGGTCAAAATTTAAATGAGTTAGAAGTTCTTTTATTAAAATTAAACGAATTGATGATAAGTGACACAGTCTTGGTATTAAGTAAAATAATCTAAATAAAGATTCGGATAGTAAATGTGTTAAATAAGTTACAGGTTCAGTCATTTGTGAAGCATTGTAAGTCCTGGCTTTAATAAAATCTAGATCACAATTATGTTCTCTAAATAATAAATTTGATCTGCATTGTTCACAATTGTTGTTTTTTAACATTTTTTTAGCCACATACCCTGCAATATACGTAACAGTACAATTACCTACCCGAATTCGCTTATACTTACTAATTGTAGATGGTAAATCTAAGCTCACTTCAGGGACAATTGGGCTACAACCTGGAATATCTTCTCCAGTCAAAAAAAATCTGAGGTTATCTAAAAGTCCTTCTGCCAAATCGTCCTCACAGTTGGCACCTGGTGAATGTGAACACATAAAGTTGTTTACCAGAAGCGCTTTAAATGTTGACATTACATGTGAAACACTGGGAGATGTATTTCTTGCATTATAGCTTCTAATAATCCCAAAAAAATTTTCTAACGCATCCTGTTGGAAAACCCTTAATGATAAATAATTATCATAACCTTCCAACAATTTTTTTTTTAAATATAAAAAACCACGAATAGTCCATCTTAAGTTAGTTAATGATGGTATAGAAACAAACTTATTCTTATTATTATCAAAAAATTTCATTTTTAATAAATGATCCACAGCATCTTTCCAGAAGCTTTCATGTTTAGCTGAAGGCGTTAGTGCACCTTTTAGGGGCTTACTAGAAGGAGCAATTTTATGACTAGAATTTAATGAATCAAATAATTCATCCAAGAACAATATCATTCTCCCAGTATATTTATTTGAGACTCTAAAACAAAAGAGATAACAATTAATAGGAGAAAATTGATAATAGAAAAATAAAGAAGGTTAAATGGCAAATGTTTATTATGCAATCACTTGCCTAATAAACTCATTCAATGAAGTTTACTCAATATCCCATGAATGTCAAGAAATACAAACAAGAATGCCATCAATTAATATAAATATAATGATTATACAAGACAATTAATTGAGTTAATAATGGTTGAAAACCTGTTACATATAATTATAAAAATGCCCAAAATACTTACTAAACTGAATAAGTTTCTGCATCAAACTTCCAACTTGGTAACTGAAGACCTGCGTGCAGAATTTGACCTTCATTTTCTTGAGTTTTTTGGCAAAATGTGTTCATCTGTTAATTTGGGAAAAATTCTAATTCAGATTATACAATTGTTCTAAATGCTCCCATTTAGCTATCCCTGTTTTACCATTAAAATCAAAATGTAAATCTTTGGTTAATAAATTGTCATTAATTTCAAAATCGAAATTCCTGTATTCCTTACCTTCTCTCGAGTATTGTTCCCCAGACTCTTTTATTAAAGATTTAACTGCAGCTACATTTGGTGCTCCCTGGTCACATACAGTGGCCACAACATTTAAATTAATAGCTTGAAGTTCAGAAATAATTTATTTTATCAATGTTTTGAGTTTTATAGATGAAGTAGAACCATTCCTAAATGTATAACATATTGTTTGTTTCCAATGACGATATACAGTGTGTCTACTTAAGTTGGAACCATATGGAAAAAACTGTTATTATTGATTTTAGGAAAAAAAGTTATTCTTGATAAAAAGTCCTGCATGACCCAAAACTTAAAATAAAGTCAGTAGATATCAAGTTTTTCAAGCCGTATACGAGGTTTGTCAAAAAATATGAATGTTGCTCAAGAGTAAAGTACGTTTATTTTTGACAAAATCAAAAATGTTAATTAAGAAAAGTAGATTAGAAATGAAAATTAAATTCAAAAACAGATTTTCTTACTTTTCTACATATTGATTGTAAATATCTCAAAACGTTATAAATTACGTTAGCTTTTGAAACATTCTCTCTCTTCTCTACTATAAACATGATACGCTTGCCTTTTCTTGATGTTTGTGAAGAATTTAGCAATTTTCTTAATGAAAATTTTCGATTTTGTCAAAAATAAATGCACTTTACTCTTGAGCAAAATTCATATTTTTTGACAAACCTCGTATACGGCTTGAAAAATTTGATATCTGATGACTGTATTTTAAGTTTTGGGTCATGCAGGACTTTTTATTAAGAACAACTTTTTTCCTAAAATCAATAATAACATTTTTTTCTATATGGTTCCAACTTAAGTAGTATACCTTTAATCATGAATACATTAATATGATCTGCTAATGAAGGATATAGCTCCTTTCCAAAACTTCTAATCCTTTAATAAGGTCAGTTCTTTGATTATATTGAATATTTGTAGACAAATACATTTCATCGAAAATAAAAATACACTTTCTGTCTTTCACTGACATTTTTCGAATACTATTTTTTAAACTACTAAACTAATACTGTTTATACCAGGATGCAATGGTATTTATTTATTTAAAATATTTATTCACCTGTTAAATATTTAAAATATATACATTACATAAAATAACAGAACACTTTTCCTATCAGAAATGTGCCGGCCTTGCAGGTACCCGCTGGGCTAATGGCGATATCTTCACCTATAGTATGCATTGTTGCTTATTAATTTTGAATTTGGCTAAATATAGCAGCTCTTACTCCTTACCAGGGAGGCATAATTAAGGGATTAAGGATGTCTTGAAGTCAGTAATTGTAATGGTTTGTAGATTTGTCTTGTGTTATCTTTATCTTTATTGCAATGGTATTTTGTTTAATAAAATAGTTAACGTTCGTTTTGAGGGAAAGAAGATTTTGGAAAGTAGTCTATACCCTTTACCACTGCATTTTAACAGTGATAATGCCAACATTTTTTCTTCTTCTGTAAATCGCCTCCCCTTAGAATTTTGTTGCTGTGCATGAATTTGGGATAAAATAAATGTAAACGTTAAAGAATTAACACGTTCTGCCAAATTCTTCATTTGGGAGGTTTCAGCTAATTTCTTAGCAGCAGTGAACCTTCTCTGGTAGTCAGAAATCCTACCACATAATTTAGAAATTTTATTACCTAAATTGATGAGCTTTGTATACAATCGTTTAGCCTTTGGTGTTAAAGCTTGTTGCCTTGTAACCTGCACCATGCTTAAAATATTTTTTTGGGACGGGTTCCTACAAAAAAAAATACAATAATAGTTTAATACTAACACAAATTATTTAATTCATAACAATTGCATATTATTTTTAACTTCTTGTTCTTAATATAGAGAAAGTATAAAGTCACAATAAAGTAGGTTAATAAAAAAACATTATGACATAATATATAATGTTTATTAAGATTTGTTAGGCAAAAATTAATAATCAATATAATAAGACAAGTAAATTAAATCTGATAATTGCTATATTAGTAATTAATTTTTTGAATATTTACTTGATTTATATTATTTTTGTAGTGATAAAATAAATAAAGGTCTGAATGCAACTTACCTTTGGGTGTAACAATAACTCGTCCTGGTTTGTGAGGTGTTGAACAACGAATTGAACAATGTTGAGAGGTGGATGGCTGGCATATATCTAAGTTATAGAGTCAATAACCCTGAGTCGGCAACCTCATGGATGAACCTTGGAACTGCTGACTGTTATATTAGATAAGTTGTGTCATTCCACCTTAGGTGTAATGCCACCGGTTGTAGGATATTTCCTTTCTTTATAATTCAGTTTAGAATCTGTTCTTGACATGAAAAGTTGTACTTTAAATTAAATAAATCTTTTTAAAAAACTAAATACCGAGTGTACTTAGTTAAGTGGCGCAGTCAGTAGGATGGTCAAACGGGTTTAGTGCACATAATTCCTGGTTCGTTTCTACGATTTTTTGACCATTTTGAACTTTAAAACGTGTTTAAGAAGTTTTCCAGTTGGGTGAATTGAGTAGCCTAACGTGAAGAACGCTATTTGAGTTAAAAAAGACATTCAAGTGAACATTGAAGAGTCTACCCGGTCCAGTCCTTGGTTGACGATGGAATTCGAATAGATGGAGTGGAAACTACTTCTACTGTAAGTGTTTTATATGTCGTTTAGAGAGCAACCTTTAATTATCAATTCTGAAAGTTCAGACAATTCTGATTCAGATACAGATTCTGACTCAAATTTAAACAAAACAAATTTAGACATTTCAAATATTTTAACTTAATTTTAACAAATAATAAATTTAAAATGGCTCCAACAATTCCAGAATTAAAAGATAAATATTTAGATATGATCCCAGATTTCTATGGTGATCCCGCCTTGCTTCCTAGATTTATAGAAGTAAGCGAAAAATTAGGAAATTTTATAATACTGTAGATATAAACGATTTTCAAAATGAGTATTTAATGTCTAGTATTTTAGCGAAAGTAAAAGGCGAAGCTGCCAAAAATATATCGTCTTGTACGATAAGAAATTGGGAAAAATTTAAAAGATGCTTTATTAAATACATATGCAGATAAAAGATATATTTATACCTTATGCTTAGAAATTTCAGCATTACAACAGGGTAACGATTCTCCGTTCCAATTCTTCAATAAAATACAGCAACTTTTAAATCTCCAAATAACCTTATTAATGACCTGTTCTAACGAAAATGAACAAAATGTTTTAGTAAATTATTTTAGAAATCAGGCTCTCAGAATATTGTTACGCGGACTAAAGGAACCATTAGGTACATTAATGCGAACAAAAAACCCTTTAGATTTAAATTCTGCTTTGAATACATTAACGAATGATTTTCAAATTAAAATGGGACCTTATAATAATAGTAATTATAGTCCAAGATATAAAAATATTAATCATAATTACCAAAATAATCATTTACTTAGAAATAGACAAAATTTTCAAAATAATCAATCAATAAACTGGCAACCAGAAATGCCAATTTCATCTCAAAATTATCAACAATTAAATAGAAATGTAGGTTTAGTGCCTCGAAATCAACCTAGTGCAAGTAGAGGTCCAAATACGAATGTTTTCAGACCTAATCCGAATCAAAAATTCCAAAATCCAACCCGAAATTTCCAAAATCGTAACTATTCTCAAAACCAAAATTCTTTTGCAAATCAAAGGAAAATTTTATTTCTGAAGAACTACATAACTTAGATAATACAGAATGTCCCAATGAAAATATTAATGATGATTTTTTAGGAAAAATGCCTCGGAAAACAAATAAAACAAGTCGAATTATTAAACTTAACTAACAGTGAGAGTGAATTACCGTACATAATATTCCCAGAAAATAATTTAAGAGTCCTAATTGATACTGCCAATACAAAATCCTTTGTTGTGCCAGAAATTGCCAAATATTTTAAAACATCCTTTATACCCAAACCATTTCAAGTTTCTACTGCTTTAGGAACGAAACAAGAAAATTATTGTACAGTAATTCCATCCTCAAAAATATTAAAACATAATAAACTAATTAATTTCGAATATTGTATTTTTAAGTTTCATAATCACTTTGATTGTTTATTAGGGTTAGATAATCTCAAAAAATTAAATGCAAAAATTGACCTAATAAACGACTTATTAATTACCCCTTACAGTCAAATCAAAATAAATTATTTTAAGATAAATATCGAGTGCACGAATTGTATAGTAGTGCCACCACGAACATAATAAATTATTAAATTAAATATAAGTAATGTAAAAAACGGTGACGTAATAATACCGTACAAAAAAATTGATAAATTAGAAATTCCTAAATGTTTAACAAAAGTAGAAGATAGTACAGCTATATGTACCATCTTAAATTCATCGGAATCATATTTTAAAGTTGACCTAAGTCCAAGTATAGAAGTTGCAACGTTCGCTGAATACGAACAAACAACATACCCAGACTTAAATATTTTTACAGACAATTTAAAATTTGATAATTCAAAAGTTGAGACGTTCGATGAATACGAACAACCAACGTACCCAAATCGAAATAAAATTTACAAAGACAAATTTAAATTCGATATTTCAAAAGCTGAAACGTTCGCTGAATACGAACAAACAGCATACCCAAACTTAAATACAAGTAGTGATGCTTTATCTAGAATAGAACATAATGTAAACGAAACAATAACTAATTCAAAACCTAGTTCTTCTACAGAAATTTTCGAATATATGGAAAACTTTAATAACAAACTTCAATGTCCTAAATTAAATAATGAAACAGAATCTCTTGTAGTACAACCTGATGATATAAATAATGATATTGAAGATGAAAATGATACTATTCACACTAATGTAGAGAACCCAATACCAGGTATACCTATCGCGGATGGCGCGGTAAATGTCGGAAAAAATCAAATAATAATATCCGAAGTCAATTTTGCTCCTACCACTCCTACTATTATAAAACCCTATAAAAACAAACAACGAATTCTTGTACAATTCTCAAAAAATAATTTTGAAAACGATATTATCAAATTTGTAAAAGAATGCGTAGTACCAAAAGTAAAATACCATATCTATTTTGAAGATCCCTATATGGATAATTTAGCTTCAATGTAGATCAAACTTCGTTTAGTGGGAGTTGCCTCCTTTTCACCTTCAGTGTCACAACCTACAATAAATGTATATTATTGAAATTTTGAAAAAGTAATCGAAAAATGTATTGGTTCTTATCTAGCAGGTACAAACTTGGTACGGCTGTTCGCTTTATTCCTCTTGTTCTTGATGATAGGGTCCACCTTAAAATGACTTCCACACACTCGAAGGTTTTTGTAAATAATTTCTGGAGACATATTTGTTATTACCTCACTGTTAAGAACCTTCAGCCATTCCTGAAAAATATCAAAATATATACTGGGGTGAGGGAAACGATATTGACTACTTGTTTTATCGGTACAACCGCCGACACATTTTTTTTTTTTTTTGAGTTTGTTGTATGTTTCTTTTCCATATTAAATGTAAGCAATTAATACAGCAATAAAACAATACAACAAGACAAAGCACAATAATAATAAATATCGCTGAAACAAAATTATTATTAATTAAATCGCTGACACTGACACTTCACGCTTCATTATAAAAACTTAACGCTAAAGAATGAAAGATGATTCGAAATAGGAATTATTTACTGGTATCTCCTTCTTTTATAAGTATCGAAACGAAGAGAAGGAGTGGGAGTGAGTAACGCTTCGATCAGCTTGTTTTTTATTATTAAATTTCCTAACTGTATTCTATAGTCGTTAAACGTGGCGCGACTCTAACTAAAGACAGAATAGGCAATAAACTAGGCGTCTGGGAGCTAACTCGAATGAGCGCGAAGGCACTTCGTCTTCATTTGCTGCATGCCGTTTTACTGACAAGACTACGGATCAGGGTTCCGATAAGGTGGGGATTGATATGTAATAGACAGAGACGTAAGATTGTAATAGATCGCATAAAATTGTAATAGATCAGTAAAAATCCATTCGAATATAAAACGAGGCAATTCTAATTGCACATACTTGCAATATTGGTTGCATACTGTACTAGTCGAATACACTGTTGGGCAAAAATGACCAAAATAGAAAGAAGTAGTACGTAGGATTTTTCCTAAAAAGTTAAAATCTCGAAAGGGCGGAGCCGACAAGTAATTAGAAATGGCAGTAAACTGGATACTGGATGATAAATTATTCCCTACTCATGCAATGTAAACAAGATGAATTTTCACAAATAAAACGGTTTATTATAAAAAACAATTATAAGTATTAACGACAAAATAAAAATGCATTCCATTCAACAAAAACAAAATCAAAAATATTCAAAAATAAAACGATTAAATATAAATTACAAAATAAATATTCCTTCAACAAAAATAAAAACATTAATAAAATCCAAGGACATAAAAAAATTAAAATGTGACTTGTTCAGTATTAGTTTCGTTTTCTTTAGTTTTTGTATGAGCTTTAACTAAAGAAGCGGGAGGATCAAACTCATAACATTTCTTTTCATCTAAAAAACTTTTTGTGTGCAAAAGAGCCTCACATATCGTTGTTTTTAGTTTATTCCTATTTTTTGTTTTAATTAAATTTAACTGGGAAAAAATCCTCTCTGCTGTTGCAGGAGAGTGTGGTAAACAGAATACTCCCTTCAAAAAATTTGTTAAATTAGGCAACATAAATTTATCCAAGGTATCTTTCATCTCAAATACTACCTTCCAAAACTCATAAAATTTAAGATTATTGGCTTTATCTTTTAAATCCGCAATATCCGATAACAATCTCCATTCATAATTCAGTTTTTCTAAATTGTCTTGTAGTCTAGGAAATCGTACAGCAAGTGGAACTAATGATGGACAATTTCCAGAAACAGCAGTTTTTAGATTAAAATTATTTAAAAATATCAATACTGGATCGCTAAAGTCAAATCGACTTTTAACTTGTCTTGCAAGCTCAATATAAAAGTCTAAACATTTTACCCTAAAATTCCTAATATCATTTGTTAATAAAGATGTATTTAAAATTATTTGTTCGCAATTTGCCCCTAAGTAAAGCTCCTCAATTGGTTTATAATTAGAGGGTACAAACATAATGTCGTTGAGATTATTCTCATGTGTTTTAAAATATGAAGCCTTCATAAAGTTTTTTAAAATAGTTTTGAAAAGGGAAGCTGTATGTTGGTGTAACATGTGAATTTGAGGGGCTTCACTTTGAACTAATATATTTATTTTATTTACTATGTCAAGGATATACAGTATGGTTCAAATGAAAGGAATAAATTCATTATAATGGAAGTAGTTGGTTTTTCGAAAAAATGCTCGGACAGGTCAATTTTGTTTACTCAAAGCGCAATTTTTTAAATAAAATTCAATTTTCCCCCACTTCCCATTTTTGGGCAGTGACGTCATTGACAATTTTTTTAAATAGTAACCCCAATTTTTTTTTCTTGATTTTGATAGATCTTGCAATTTCCTACTCGGAAACATAATATTTGAAATATCTTACATAACAATTTTTTTTGAATAAAAGTCATTTAAAGATCAGACACATAAATTTTATTTTATTTTGAGAACACAATAAATGAATAAAAGATAATTATTTGTAATTAAGTGCTTAATCTAACAAAATAATAATAATAATAATAATAAAGAATTTGTGAAATTGTCATTAAATTCTTTTTGTTATTATTATTATTACTATTATTTTTTTAGATGAAGCACTTAATTACAAAAATCTTTTATTCATTTATTGTGTTTCAAAATAAAATAAAATTTATGTATCTGATCTTTAAATGACTTTTATTCAAAAAAATTTTTATGTCAGAAATTTCAAATATTATGTTTCCGAGTAGGAAATTGCAAGATCTTTCAAAATCAAGAAAAAAAAATTGGGGTTACTATTTAAAAAAATTGTCAATGACGTCACTGCCCAAAAACGGAAAGTGGGGGAAAATTGAATTCTATTTAAAAAATTGCTCTTTGAGCAAACAAAATTGACCTGTCCGAGAATTTTTTCTAAAAACCAACTACTTCCATTATAATGAATTTATTCCTTTCATTTGAACCATACTGTATGATAAAAAGTTTAAATATAATTTGAAAGTATCTTTTTTTAATGCTTCCAATATCGCATCTGGGCGGATATAATCTTTTACATTATTCTTATCATAAGTTTCATTAGTAAAAAACAGTAAAAGAGGCTGCCATTGCTCCAAGATTCTGTTAACAACGGCTTGTAAGGACAACCACCTTGTCTGACTCAGTTTTAATAATTTGTGAGGTTTTAAATCCCAAAATATTTGATATTGTTTAAGGTCAGTAAACCTTTTTGAACTGCGACCAAAATATGAAATAATATCTCTTGTCTTTACTCTACTTCTGTTGGTAACTTTGCACATGCAGCAGAAGAACAGAGTGCCAAAGTATGGCATACACATCCCAAAATAAATATATCAGGTAACAAATCTCTAAATTTTTTGGCAACACCAGATTTATTGCCTTGCATGACAGATGCATTATCTGCTGCAAAGCCAATCATTTTTTGTATAGGGATATTATTTCTTGAAAGAAACTTACAAATTGTCTCAAACAATGCTTAAGCAGTTAATTCCTCAAGTTCAATAAGGCCCAGAAACTTATCTTTAACTTGAAAATCTTTATAAAAACGAGCAACAATTGCCAAACACTTTGTTGTACTTACATCTGTTGTCTCGTCGATTATAAGCGAGTACCAGTTATCACTCATGTATTCAGTCATACATTTTAAACTGTCAGGTGCAATAACATTTTTACATATAGAAGTTCCCTTATCACTACCACACAGAAATTCCTTTGCAATTTCTGAGTCACTACAAATTGATTTTATAAGTTGTGGAAGGTGATCTAGTGTCGTAAAAGGAAAATTATGTTCCGCAACATAACCATCTTTATTTCAGCCTTTTTAACTGAAGTTTTAAGGCGCTCCTCCTGTTTGTTATTCGTCTTTAGGAAATTCGTAACTTGGGGTGTACTGCTTACAATCTTCATCTTCTTCTTGTGTCGGTCACTGTCACCGTGTCTTTTTATATGGGTGATACCTCCTTTAATATTAACGTCACAAATTTTGCAAGTTGCACCATTACCCTTCTCTTCCAACCATTCAATATTTCCTTTAATTTTCCACTCCTTTTTAAATGCTTGAACATATGACCTCTTCCTTCTTTTTTTCATCATTCTACCCTCATTGCTGTCACTGTGAGACTCATCTGACTCATGAACACTTATTTCATTTTCACCAAGGGAATCATTTGTATCCAGACCTGGATATTTAGAGGGAGTTATTGTAGATGATGTTGAAAAAATAGAAGATGTTGAGGCAACATCAGGCAAAGTTGAGGGAACCGAAGCTTTAGGATTTAGAAACCTAAAATAAAATTGTTTAATAAATATTTTGAGGTTACTAACGTATTTATATACTTAAGGTAGGTGTACATAATTCAGACACCGACCTAAAATTCGACATATTTTTATAAAAACCTTACAAAATAAGAAACCCGTCTCTGTAAGATTAATGAAATCTAAAGATATCATTGGTCTAAACCTTTGGCGGGTAGTAATTATACTCAAGAACCGAAAACATCGTCAGTGCTGCTCGAACAGTGAGTGCGACACAGTGCTACGTTTGCTCTAAGGTAAGAGACAGTCATCCATATTTTAAACTTGAAAATAACATGCTTGCGTCAGTAAAATAAATATTCCAATTTTATTTTATTTATTTTATTATATTTTTTCGATATTTGACTTCTCTAAATAGAAAAAAACTTAATGTCGAATTTAGTGACAACCGAACAACGTATGGTTTTATTTTCGACATGTTCTGTCCAAAATAGGTACATAGTTCGTTTTATTTATTTTGTGCCATCTCTCTCTATTCATCGTTATTTTTAAAAGGAATCAATTTACTTTCTTTTTTATTTTCATACAAATTTGCCAACATAAATTCGACAGTGATTTTGAAAATAGGTACATAATGTAGGGGAAGGAGGGGTAATCGCGAACAGCGGGCAATGGCGAACACATCACTATCTGGGCTCACGGCGACCCTGTACCATTTAAACCAGTAGCATTAGTAAGTGGGAGTGCGTATCACGTGCTTACAGCGACAGAGGAGTCAGTTGAAGTTACGATCTTGAGTTGGTAGGTCATAAAAGTTTTCATTGTTTTTTGATACAAGGTATTAGTGCGGTAAATGAGACGGTAAGTTTTGGTTAAAATGGTTTTTCTTTTAATTATATTGGCAGATTCTTGAACTTTCTCTTCATGATATGCTGTAATTTGCATTCTTCTATCAAAAGTATTAATATATTTTATTTTAATAATTAATAAATGAAAACCCGTGGGGTAAAGGCGAACAAGCTATTCGGCATTACCCCACGATTGTTCGTGAAGATTTTATTCCAATATCGCAACATTATTGGATACACACCAATTCGATCCTTCACAAATTTTTAATGTTGATGAGACTGGTATCACAACTGTACATACGCCAGGACGTATTGTTGGACCTAAGGGTCAAAAACAAGTTGGGGCTGCAACTAGCTGGGAGAGAGGAAAAAATGTAACTCTTTGCTGTGCAATGAGTGCAACAGGAACATTTGTACCGCCTATGTTTATATTTCCTCGTGTACGTATGCACCCTTCACTTTCAAAAGGAGGTCCAGCTGGTTCAATATATAATTGCTGTAAATCTGGCTGGATGACTGAAGAACTATTTCAGATATGGATTGAACATTTTGTCAAGTTTACAAATGCATCACCTTTAAATCCCAAGCTTTTGGTCCTTAATAACCATGGAAGCCACACGTCTCTAACGACGTACACATACTGTAGAGATCATGGAGTTTTTATGGTTTCAATTCCTCCCCACACATCACACCGGCCACAGCCGCTAGATGTAACTTTTTTTGGTCCTTTCAAAAAGGCCTTTAATAAAGAGTGTGATAAATATGTAAAGAGCCATCCGCACGAGAAACTTGTTCCATCTGATCTTCCGGCACTAGTCAACACCGCCTACTTGCATACAGCTAGTATGGAAAAGGGTGTTTCTGGCTTTAAATCAACGGGCATTTTCCCTTTCAATCCCGATGATTTTGAACCAGCTGCACAACTTACGCCAGTGTTTGATGATGAAAGCCAAGCCGAAGAACATACAGAGGCACCATTACAACCTACATCACCACCGAGAACTCCACCTGATTCTGCCATTGCACAACTTGCATCACCAATACCTTTTTCTTCGACCTCATTTCAAGACATTGCTCCACTCCCAGGACCGTCAAAAACGCTTTCTATCAGAAAAGGCAGAAAAAAGCAACATTCGGAAATTTTAACCTCAACTCCAATGAAAGCAGTTCTAGAAGAGATTCAAAATAGAAAATTAATAAAGAGGCAGAAAATGGTATCAAATAAAAAGGGAAAAAACAGAAGCAAGTTCGACGTAGAGTAAAGGAATCCTCATCCGATGACAGCGATGATAATGACGAGAATCTATGTCAAGATGACGAACTAGATGATCTAGAACCGCTGGAGGCATATGACAAAGAATGTAATATTTTCATGGAGTTCGGGAAAGACAATGAATTGTGGTATCGTTATATATCCTGTGCAGCATGGTCCCACGCCGATTGCAGTGGAGCTGAGACAGCTAAGGGATACACCTGTGATTATTGTTTGTGAACCATATATATTATATTGATCTAAACTTCACAAGGTTTTAGAGTATTCACATAGAACAATAATTCAAAATAATAAGCAACAGAAAGTTTGATGATGCAAGTATGTTGTTATTTTATGACTACACCCTGTATGTGGGATTAAACCTTACACAGATAATAAATTATATTGTTAACAAATTACTACGTGCATTCCTAATTTATTTAAGACATGAAAAGTTAAATTAAAGCTTGATTAAAGAACTTACTAAAATTTGGGTACAAAATGGAATCGTAAAATACCTCCATTCAAAAGTATTATGACAGACTATCTCACTAGAAGTAATTAATGAGTTTTAACTATAATAAAATGTTGGTTTAAACATATTTCTACCGGCATAGTACATAAAGGATACTCATACTAGTGTTGGATACTTTTTACAAGTAAATTAGAAAAAGATGTTTTTACCCTGCTATGACATTTGACCAATATGTGAATAAATTTATCGAATGAAATAAATATAATTAATCTTTGGTAGCAAATGGAAAATATTAACGTTATTTTAAATATTGTATCAATATGAGACACATTAGGTCAGTTTCGGCTAATTTTGCCAATATTTCTTATTGACCATATGTATGAACCTAAATGTTAATAAAATTAGTGTTAGATGTTTTCTTAACATATAAGCGAATGTTAGAATATAAAGTGGGTTCGGTGAGCATTTTACTCATAGAAAGACATTGCCAGAAGGTGTTTTGAAGGAGTTATGAGAAAATTAATTAGGATACATAAGCGAAACATAAAATCATGGATTAGAGCAAAATAGCACAAAGGAACGCTATTAGGGGTAATTTTAAGCAAATAGCATAGGTTGTTCTCTATTCTTAAGCATGTCTAACTGATTTTAATCCAAATTTATGGAATTGAATCCAAATTAGTCTAATAAAGTGAGGTTGGAATGTCAATTAAAAGTCAATTTAGTATCATTTTGGCTCTGCTAAGAGGAGTATCGCTGATTTGAGCTCTGATCGGCTTTTGTTTCCAGTCAGAGAAAAGTTGACGAGATTTTATTTTTTTTGTTGACATTTGTCAAAGATTTGTGAAGTGAACCTAAAAATTTTGATTTTACTTAATTCAAACAAATTAAATGAATTACAGTTTACTTACCCATATGGAATAGGTAAGGAAGTCTTGTTTCCTCTCGACAGTCAATTGATAATGCCAAGAAACCTCCCATGAAGGAATAATTTAGGTATTTGATCTGTACCTAAAACAAGAATATTTGCCGTTTGCAATTCTACTCTACTTGGGATAAGGTCAGTTATAAGCGCTATCAATATATCACTCACCTGCTTGATAAATAAAAGTTTTTCAAAGTGGTTTATATCCATGAATGTAAATTTAACTGCCACAGACATTGTTATTTATGTTATAACCTAGACATTTACAATTTGCAAGGAGTACCAACTCCAAGATGTTGAATTTTGGATGGTGATACTGGGAAGTGTTGAATAGGCAACACTGGTTGCAGTGGTACCGGGACGTATCGATATTTACCGTCAGGTTTTAGGTGTTAGGTCTGAATAGTTGTAGGTTGATTTATTTTATAACCAATGATCTTTGTTCTTTTATTTTAATGATAATTACATTTTTATTCGATAATCATTCTTGTGCTTTATTGACTTTTGAAGAATCTGTGAGAACTTAAACCTTCACGCCCTGGGAAAAAGAGATCTCATGTTAGATATTTTATTATTCAATTTTTGCAAGTACAGATGCACTAGCTATTTGAAAGGAAAAACAGGTAAACTAACTGTTTTTTTTTATAATTGTTTGAACCCATGCGAGATATGTTTTATCACACTGTATAACAGTGCAATATATTTATATATCTGTCTGACGCGTTTATTTTTATTTTTTTGTTCGGCATTACCCGCCTTGTGTTTGCTTTATATTTATTTTGTTCGGCATTACCCCCTATTAGAGGGCAATGCCGAAAAGTACATGAGTTTGTTTTTTGATTAATAATAAAAAAAATGTTTACAATAGAATATTTCTTAGGTAACACCCTTCTATATAATAATCACCCAAAACCTGTAGTAAAACGAATTAACGTATACTTAAAGTACGTCGAAGTTACAGCAGTTTTCCCTTAAGTGTTCGTCATTCCCCCTCCTCCCCCTACATATTTTTGTCTTATGGAAAAATAATGTCTAATAATAATTACTTACTTACTTAAGTAAGTGTTTCTTACTTTCTTAAGTAAGCAATACTTAAGTACTTAAGTATTTTTATAGATGATTTTTTTATAACTATTATTTTTAGATGACACCAAAAAAATATGGTAAATACAGCAAAGAAAATTTGAAAGCTGCTTTAAATGCCATCACGAGTGGGACACCAACCGCAACTGCGGCTTCAACTTTTGGTGTTCCAAGAACCACCCTTATTGGAAAAATTAATGGAAAATTTCCAGAAGAGTGTGTTTCTTCTGTGTTAACAAAGAAGGAAGAAAAAATTTTAACAGATTGGATAATAAACATGGCTAAGATGGGATTCCCTGTAACTAAAGACCAGTTATTAGACAGCGTATCCCTATTGGTTAAGTCGTTAAATAAAAAGCATACCTTTTTCAATGGTAGACCTGGCCGACATTGGTATGAAGGGTTTTTGAAAAGGAAAACCGAATTGTCTAAACGAATGGCCCAAAATTTAACAGCAACACGGGCACTGGTTACAGAAAATAGTATAAGAGGCTGGTTTAATGAAATCGAGGAATATTTTCTGCAGTCTGCCATCAATATTACTGATCCTTGAAGAGTCTTTAATGGTGATGAATCAGCTTTTTTTCTGTGCCCAAAAGGAAATAGCGTTTTAGCCAAAACGGTTTACAATAGAGTTGGTGCAGATGAAAAGGACTGCTTAACAGTTATGATAACAGGTATCTTTTTTAAATAATACATATTCCATTTGTTTTTATAAACAATAAATAATTTTTAGGGAACGCGTCTGGTGAGATTGCACCTCCCATGGTCATGTTCAGCTATGAGCGAATATCTAAACACATAGTTCAACAAATACCAGATGGTTGGGGAATTGGAAAGTCCGAGAATGGGTGGATGACCTCAGAGGCATTTTTTGAATACATATCTAATGTATTTTATCCTTGGCTGGTCAAACAAGAGATACAATTTCCTGTCATCTTAAAGTTGGATGGTCACAAGTCGCACATAACTCTTCCATTGAGCGATTTTTGCAGAGAAAAATCTATAATTTTGATAAGTTTACTTCCAAATTCTACCCATATCTTGCAGCCATTAGATGTGGGTTTATTTAGATCGTTAAAAATGAACTGGAAGCTAGCAATTTCCAACTGGCGAACTCAACATTCTTAAAAAGAGAAAACTTCGCCCCTGTTCTTAAAGCCGCTTTGGCTAACATTAACAATTTAAAAGACATTTTTGCTAACGCATTTAAAACTTGTGGCCTTTTTCCATTTAATGTGAATAATGTGAACTACACAAAGGTTCTGAGTAATGATTATCCGGACCGGAAAGTGATCGAAATAATAAAACTGAAAACGCTGAAATCATTCGACATCTACGATTTTTAGAAAACCATATTTCTATAGAGACACTCAGTCATTTTTATAATCTCCAAGGAGTGAACTAGGATGGAGATGTTTGTGACCAAAATTTGTACCAAACTTGGTTACAGATTTATCGAGAGAGTGGGTTACAATTTCAAATGGAAGAAGGAATAGTAGAAAACTTGGTGATATACGTTCAAGAAGGCCTAGTTCTAGATGAAGGTTGGGGTGGCCTGTTAACTGAAGAAATAGATATACCAGCAAATGAATTAAACAATGAAGCAGAAATTGCTATTGAAGAAACCAATCAAAATACTCGTGGATTTATTAATATTCTACAGAATATTCGTATATTGCCATTAGATAATATTGATAAGCAAGGGGAAAGCTCTAATACTATTACTGAAACTAAGCCTCCAAGTAGAACTGAGGATAATAACGGAAATCTGTCAAAAACATTATTACCTGTTAACATTCCAACACCTTTTAAAAAAGCGCTGTTTTGGCCTGACGAGAATTCAGTTAGCAAAGTGGGGAAGAGAAAAAATACCAGCGGTGACCACTTCCGATCAATGGAAGGCGTATTATGCAAAAAAGGAAGAAGAAAAAAAAACAACAAGAAGAACTAAAAGAAAGTCGTAAAAAACAAAGAGAAGAAAATAAAATTAAACGAGAAAGCGAGCACCTGCAGAAAAAGCGCAAAAAGGAGACTATAGAAGAAAAAGAAGAGAATAAAGACAAAAAAAAGTAGTGAATAAAGAAGCGATACAAGCATTGCAAGTAGGCGATTATGTTATAGTTAATTTTGGAGGAATATTTTCCAGGTGTTGTGAAGAAAATTAAAAATAAAAATCAGGCTTTTATAAGTACAATGACGTCAAGTGGTACAAATAAATGGAAATGGCCCCAAGAGGTTGATGAAATTTGGTACGATTATGATGAAATTATTGAGAAAATTGAGATGCCCTTAGAAGTCAACAACAGAGGTATTTTTAAAGTTCCTGAAATAAACAAATTCCGGGACTATACATTGTAATTTTATTATAATTTTATTTTTATTAAAAAATAAAATTTTGGTTTCTATTTTGCTTATTTTACTTACTTGTGTTTCTTCAAAACTTAAAATGTAATATGTCGAAAATCGGTACCTGACTCTGTCGAATTTATGTCAGAACATGGAAATTATATGTCGAATTTAGGTTCAGATTCAGTTCTAGATAAATACTCTACTTTTTTTATTTTATCTTCAAACTTGGGGAAATATGAAATAAATACATAATTTTTGAAAGACCATTGAGCCTGTAAATGTTATTTAATTCAACAAAACGGTCAACACAAATATAATACGATCCACTACTTTGGCAGAACTGCTAAAACTGCCTGATTTAGGTACATTTACCTTACTTATCCATTTTATTAAAACACTATTATACGTATATAAGATGATGAACATTAACATCAACACCATAGAACGCAATATCGTGTGTGTCCTTAGACCATGTAAAGTGTGTGTCGTTTTCGGATTGGAATGGTAAAATGGTATAGTAAATGTAAATTACATGTAATTTTCTCGGTACGGTACATAATACACAAGCCCTCTAGCGACAACTGCCGTAATCGTTCATACTAATTTACAGTAATCATATTAACAACCTTCCTAAAATCGATACGTCTATTTATCCCATATGTAGATGGCGCAACAGAAAAATTTAATAGATTTGTCAATATTTCGAATTGTAGTAACAACGTAACGAACTGGAGTCAATTGTAATAGATCTATTACAATAGTAATGGCAATCAAAACCCTGCTACGGATAGCGGGCGAATGTCGAAGAATACGCAGTTGAGCTCCCACACACTACGCGAAGTACCGTACGCTGAATAATCGCCAAATACACGCATTGTCTGGGGCCGGCTTTACATTTTTATTCTGACCAGGAAGACTTAACCTGGTACCTAGCTGATCCATCCTTATGGCATATAAAATTATGTTCAAGTATACCGTCCACTCTGAAATTGCCATTATGATTGTTGCAGTTGTTCCCCCATAATAAATTTTTTGAGTTAATATCACCACCTAGTATAATATGATAAACATTATTTTTTACGTAACAAATATCCTTCTAAAAATTTTTATTCACTTTCGACATTAATATGATGTAAATATTTATAATTAAAATTTTATTTATTGATATCGCCTGAATAAGGACACCGTATGGTTTATTTACAATGTTAAATGTATAATACTAAGGCAAAAGATTTCTTTTTAGCAATAATAGCAGTACCATTGTGCCCATCTGAGGAATATATTCTTAAGATTTTATACTTATGTACGTTCCAATTGTAAAATAGCCACCTCAGAATCTAATTGATGAAATAAATATTTAAGATTGTGTTTATTAGAGTTTACATTACGCATGTTTTTTCTGCTTTGGATGCCACCGAAGGTGTTTTACCAAGCTTTAACTGCTGTTTGGGAGAAAGAATTGGATCCGGTGGCGGTATTGACATTTTTATTTTATTTCATTTATTTATTTATTTATTGATACACTGCTCAACAGGCAATTCCAATTACAGAGCAGGAAATTCTGACAAAAATAAGAATAGGTAAACATTATACGGACTTACAAACTTCAGACTTAATGCTATATACACTACAATTAAACATATCTATAATGTTACTGACTAAGTTACATAATGTACATATTATGCAGTGGTGATGAATTTAAAATATTAGTTCTTGCTGATGGGAGATAGAAAGTAGACTGCGTCTGTGTAGTAATTCTCGGAACGTTAAAAGCAAGTTTTTCTAATAGTTGTTGGTAATGGATTTTGTTATGTACTAATTTGTATATGAAAATGATTAGATGACAATTTCGCCTTGACTCAAGATCATTAAAGTTATGTTTTTTTAAGCAGATATTGATGAGGTGTACCTATTTCCGAATAAACGCCATCCTGTTTAAAGCTAATGAATTTTAAGAATCGCCGCTGCACTGATTCTAACTTGTTCCGATGAGTTTGGTAATGGGGATTCCAAATTATGGAAGCGTACTCCAGTTTAGACCGAACGAATGAAAAATACAGCATTTTAAGAGTTTCTATATCTAAAAACTCCCTAAGTCTCCAGTACAATTTTTTGGTAGCACCACAAAACTTTTCTCACGATGGAAAGTTCAAAATTAGTGCGAAACGTTGAAAGTTCGTAATTGTCAATTAACTATTAAAATAGCGAAAGTTAATCACGTCGGATTCTTCGTGACAATCCTACTGACTGCGCCAAAAATATAATACGATTTGAAAAATCGTTTTTAAAAAAAATATTTTTATTTAAACAAGTACAATATTTTTATGATTTTATTAATTGCAAGCTAACATCAGACTGAAAGTAAAATAACAATTCTCGGAACTTCTCTATAGGTCAGCGGTTTCTTTTATGTAATTTTCGTTAACCGAAATAGTGTGTCAATTAATTTTTCAAAAAGATCTGCTTCTTTATTCCTTTTACTCCAAAAGTTACTGTTTGGATTATTTGCCAGTTTCCCAGCAACTTCCACAATTTCTAATTGATTTAAAATAATTAGTTTATCCATTATCTTCGTGAAAGAAATAATACACAATTATAATAATAGGTATCAACAACTTAAATATACATATACAAGATACAACCAGAAAAAAGAAAATTATCTCAATGTACTCAAAAAACTAGGTAACAAATTTATAATCGGTGAGGATTACAACTCCAAAAACACCAACTGGGTTCAAGATTAACCACAGTCAAAGGAAAAGAATTGCACCGAGCTGCATCAGAACTGGTTGTACATACCAATCTTCTGAAAAACCCACCTATTGGCCCACCGACCCAAATAAGATTCCAGACCTTTTGGATTTCTTTATTCTGAGGAAAATTTCACCAAACTATACGCAAGTAGAAGAAAACTTTGATATGGATTCAGACCATTCTGCAGTAATCCTTACTCTAAGTGATAATGTTATTCAAAAAGAAGCCAAACCGACCCTAGCAAATAGGAAAACTAATTGGGAAGGTTTCCAAGAGGACTTAACAAATATTATTCATCTGACCATAGCACTAAAAACGAAAAACCAGCTAGATGAAGAACTGGAAAGGTTTATAGTTGAAATCCAGCAAGCGGCATGGAGAAACACACCAAAAGTAAAAAGATTAAGAGCTGGCAAAACTATCCTGCCGAGATAAGAGAACTGGTAGCAGAAAAAAGAAAACTAAGGAAGAAATGACAGATGACAAGATCATCAGAAGATAAAAATATATTAAATAGGGCTACCCAAAGACTGAGAAGAGAAATCCTAAATCACAAAGAAGAATCCTTCAACAGATACCTAGTAGGGCTAACAAATGATAAAGAAACTGATTATTCACTCTGGAAGGCAACTAAAAAGATGAAAAATTCGTGTAAACACTGTCCGCCAATCAGAATAGCAGATAACAAATGGGCAAGAGACAATCAACAAAAAGCTGATATTTTCGCTGACCACCTACAAAAGACGTTCCAATTAGATGAAAATCAAGACACTCCTAATGAGACCATCCATAATATGGAACAACTTGAAATTAAGCTAGTTACTCCCGATGAAGTTATGAAAGAAATTCAGACAAACATCAAAGCCCCAGGATATGACCTTATTACTGGAGAAATATTAAAGAAACTACAACGGAAGGCTATTGTTAAATTGACATATCTCATAAATGCAGCATTTCGCCTTAAATATATACCTGATGCGAGGAAAATGGCTGAAGTTATCCTAATTCCTAAGGCAGGAAAACCTCTGAATGAAGTGTCATCATATAGACCTATATTATTGTTACCGATTATATCTAAGTTAATTTAAAAACTACTACTAAAACGACTAAAACCAATAATTGAAAATAAAAATCTGATCTATTCGCACCAATTTGGTTTTAGAAACAAACGCTCGACAATAGATCAAGTACACAGGATAGCCGATATCATCGAAAAAGCTTACAAAGAAAAATATATATGTTCAGCCATATTTCTTGACGTAGACCAAGCATTTGACAAGGTTTGGCACGCTGGCCTAATACAGAAACTTGAAAAAAATGCTTTCTAGACAATATGTCGACATTCTACAATCATATCTAATGGGAAGAATGTTAAGAGTAAAGCAAGACGAGGCTTACTTCGAAATGGAAGAAATTAAAGCAGGTGTCCCACAAAGCAGTGTGCTAGGACCGGTTCTATACTTATTATACACCAGCGATATCCCTCGACAACAATCTGTTAAAATAGCAACATTTGCGGATGACACTGCAATATTGGCAGTTGGCGGAACTAATACAGAGACCTCAGAAAAACTTCAGGAAACTTGCAACAGAATCAATCGATGGACAAAAAAGTGGAAAATAAAAATAAATCAAACTAAATCAGTGCATGTTGATTTTACTCTTCGGCCAAATGAACAAAAACAAATAAGAATAAACAATGACGTTATTCCGCATCACAATTCGGCCAAATACCTAGGGATGAACCTAGATGTAAATGGAAAGAGCACATAAAATAAACCGTAAAGAACTTGAACTTAAATTTAAAAAAATGTATTGGCTCCTAGGAAGAAAATCTAAATTGCCAGTGCACAACAAACTGCTAATTTATAAACAAATCCATAACCAATCTGAATCTATGCTGCGAAACATGAGGATCAACTCCAATCCCACGTCAACGAAGAAGCGCTGCAATTACTGGACAACTCTACACTCAACAGAAGGCTCAAAAGGAAGAAGCCATTTGAGCTAGTGCAGTGAACGTTAATGTTAGTGCTAGTGTAAAACTGTAATAAATCGTCACGCCAACTTGTGATGCTTTCCTATAGAAACAATTAAGACAGCCCAATGGGGACTTCTTAGATAAGTAATTAAGTTACAAGATTTTTAGATTAAAATTGTAGGTTAGATATTTAAAAAAAAAAAAGGTTTGTCAGTTTGTCTTTCTACTTTATATCAAATATTCAATTTCAATGCGCAGACTTTAAGTATAAATACTAGAGCTGTAAAAAAAGTAGTTATTCGTTACTCGAGTACTCGTTACTCAATCGGATCCGAAGTAACGAATACTGAATACAACTTATAAAAGGTTATTCGAGTACTCGTTTCTTGACGACTTCGGAGCGTTGACAGACCGTCGCCGGTCCGACCGATGATTCTATAAATTGTAAGTACTACAACTAAATTCCGCTACTCACTATTCGTTACTGCGTCAATTCGTCGAAGTAATTTACGAAGTTGAACGTGTTCGGTCTGATCTCAGTCGCGAATAATTCGTTGAAGAAAACAGTCGTGTGTGTTTAGTTTACTTCAAAATGAAATGGAATGACGATATTATTTTTAAATTTATACAACAAATACAATTGTATCCATGTTTATGGAATCCAGGAGACAAAAACAAAAAAAATCGGAATAAAGTGCATGATGCTTTCAAAACCATTGCTGAAGAAATGGGAACTGAGAACATCGATGAATTAAAAAAGAAAAAAGAAAGTCTTTTTCAAACTTACCGAGGCTACAGGAGAAAGGTATTCTGTAGCCAGAAATCGGGAGCAGGGATATGCGACATATATAAACCAACATGTCCGCCATACTCATTTTTAGATAACTTTCTACACGGGATATACACTCCGAAAGGAAAAGTTGACACGTTGGTAAGTAAAAACAACTTATGAGATTTTTTTGTTTATTTGCAGGTTGAAACAAACTAATTAACATATACAGGGTTTTCTACATAAATTTGTTTTTGAGTCGCCCTGTGTATATGATATTATCATAAAAAAAATGGAAACTAATTTGTTTTAAACTTTGCGTACTTACAGTTTAAGTAGATAAACTAGCAATCCTTTTTAATGGCTTAAATGATGTCATTCCGTCATTATCATTTCTCCACGATCCAGCAACAAAATTTTCCTCTACCTCTACATCAAATGTCCCAGTTGGTGTGTAACTGTTTCGTAAGGTCTTGCTCCTGCGCAAAAAATTATGCAAAAGTACACAAGTGTGTACAATTACATTTGCCTTTTCTGGATTGAGCAGAATGGGTGTTCTAAAGATGCGAAATACCGATGCCATAATTCCAAAGACATTTTCAATAATTCTTCGTGCTCTGGACAGTCTGTAGTTATATATTCGTTTCGGAGAACCTTTATCATGTATTCCCGGATAAGGAACCATTATATTATTTTTTAGGGGAAAGGCATTGTCACCTACTATAACATATGGTAAAACTTTATTAGTATTTGTTATAACATCGTCGGGAGGAAAATTGATTGTGCCCATTTCCATATGCTGGGATAGCTTACAATTGTAAAATATTCCTCCGTCTGACATTCGACCGGGTGATCCAATATTAGCATATGTTATACAATAATCGGCGTCACATAATGCCATTAAATTTATGCTAAATGTGATTTATGATTTATAATTGAAATATTCACTACCACTATTTACTGGTGCTTGGAGAATCACATGCTTCCCGTCAATGGGTCCGCAACAGTGTGGAAAATGCCAACGTTCATCAAATAACTGCGCAATTTTTTTCCATTCTACAGGAGATTGTGGAGTCTGAAATAATAAATATTATTTTTGTAGGATACCTAATTTAGATGGTAATGAAGACCTAAACAAAGATGATAAGGAGAGATCAGATAATTTATTTATTTATTTATTTTTTTAATGATACTGAGACATCACAAATATATTTTAATGAAAATAAGGAAACTAAAGAGCTTTCTATCAATGAAGGTACCATTTTTTTTGCTTTTTAACTATATATAACTTTTTTTTTCTATTAGAAAAGAACCAGTCGCCAAAACGACCAGCAAAGCGAAGTAGTATGAAGCGACCAAGGAAGGAGCAAAATCGTGCCGATGTGGCATTCAATGAGCTTTTAGCAATCAAGGAAAAAATAGTTACAAGAAATTCTAGCTGTGTGAGTCGAGATGAGTGCACCGTATATGGGGAACTCCTTGCCATAAAGTTACGAAGGCTGAATGGACGTACACAACGCTTAGCTATGCATAAAATAGATAATATCATGTTTGATCTGACTTTCGATTCATCGATGTTACCGTCACCCAGGTCTTCCTCTTCCCATTCATCCCATATTATTACCATACCTCTGCCTTCACCTGGCTCTTCATGTGCACAGTATTCCCCTCAATCACAACCTGTTATTGCCACACCTCTGCCTTCTCCTGGCTCTTCATGTGCAAAGTATCTCCCTCAATCACAGCCGACATCCTGTTTTTATGAACAGTCGCTACATAACTCTGCAGCCACCTTCTGCTGTAAATGAAGCTTCTCAGCAGCAATTATCTCTAATATTGCAATCTAGCTCACAGGATATTTTCCAAACACAAAAATTTCAGTCTACAAATCACACCAATGAGCAATCCCAATGTTTAGCGGAACCTGAAGATGAAATATCTCACTGGCCTCAGTAGACCTGGTGCATGTTTTTTTTTGGTATTTGTTAATACTTAGAATTATTAATATATTTTTTTTTTCTTTAAAACTTTTTTTATTATTTTCATAGCATCTATCATGTTGTGCATTTAATTGTTTTTATAATAAAATAATAAATATACTCACCTTTAAATGCTCTGATAGTGCAATAACAAGTGCTTGGCATACTTCTGGTACTATCACCGATATTATTTAAGGAGAAATTTTAAAGAGGAAACTTAAGCTTTGATATGAGTCGCCAGATGCCAAATATCTCAACGTAACAGCTAGTCTTTCTTTTGCTGGTATGGATAACCTGAATTGTGTGTCCTTTTTCTGTATTTGGGGACAAATTTTATTCAAGAGCAACTCAAAGTCTTCATAACTGATCCTGCAAAAGTTATGAAATTTGCCAGACGGTTCCTTAAGCATATCCACGATCATGGTAGTACAGTTGTACCTACAAATATAAAATACATAAAACAGTTCGTACAAATTTGCCTTTAACTTTAGTTGCAATGCGTTTAATTAATAGGTAATAAAAGATGTATACTTACCGAGATCTGCTTTTATATAAAGACTGGGTCCACCATCTTCTTTTTTTTTCTTTTTATTTGAATTCGAAATAACTACATAACAAGCTTGAGCTGCAGCGAGAAGAAGCAGGTCTTCTTCAGAATCCATTTTTACTAACGACAATAAAAAAAACACAAAATGTTTGTTTTAAACAGTAGATAACCGTAGTAAACTTGACCAGTATATTTTTATTCTGACATTGAAGTTTTTTGGTCGCACAATGCACGAATTTCCATGCATCATCGAAGCGAAGTGAATTAACGCATAATAAGTAGGATGTAATGCGTCGGATGGTCATAGCACGAATTAACGAAATGAACCGACGAATCGCATTAACGGAACGAATCAACGAATAGTGAGTAGCCGGCTTAAGAGTAAATACCGTAATAACGAATGGCTGAATCGGCGACTTTCGAGCTCGGCGGTCGACGATGTGTTGTGTTGATTTGCGGCCTAACGCAGGGATTTTGGATATCGAGAATGCAAGTTTCGATTGTTTCGATTGAAGCAATTCGGTGATTCCCTGGTAGGTAAATTGTGGTCCCAATCTTTATACTATAGTTTTGCAGTGACGTTTGCGATTTGATTTGTGCATTTTATTAATTATATTTTTGTTGTTTAAAGTTTTCCCATATTTTGTAAGTAAAATTTTCCGCTATTAGAAAATATTATATTTAACATTAAAATATTTTAAGGTTTAATATGTCTGGATCTCAGAAGAGAAGTGATATTTGGAAATATTTTACTACGACTTCTTCAAGTGATAAGGCTAAGTGTACATTATGTAGCACAATATATTTTTACAAGGGAGGTACGACTTCAAACTTGAAAAAACATCTTTCCAGCAAGCATCCAACGATTATTCTCGATAAATCTGTTACCAGAATTTCCGTGCTGGTTGAACAAAAGGCCACAAACAGTGAAGGTAAAATCACTAAAATCGTAATTTTGTTAATTCATTAAAGAAAATTCATTTAAGAAAAATTAGGAAAAAAAGTCCAAAGAATGTAATTTCTAGTTGGTCAAAATTAAATTGGTAATTTTTTACTAAATTCATTTTGTTTTCTTTTAGAAGCCGAAAGCTACCAAGGAGAAGCATCAACATCTACCGCAAGTACAATACCACAGTTGACATCAAAGTCGGAATCAGCATTAGAACCAACTCATCAGGTCTCAAAAAAACTTAAAGTTCAATCATCGTTGGGAAAAATTTTGTATCTAGACCAATATCTTTACCAAAACAAGACAAAATAAATGGATTAATTTTAAACATGATATACGATTTACAGCCTTTTTCTATCGTAGATGATATAGGTTTTCGACGTCTAAAAGGGCTCATAGATTACAGCATGTTGCTTGCAATTCCATTGCTGGCCTTTTTTTCGTGACTACTGCGTATGCCTTTCAGAGTGTTCATTGCACGTTTGCTGCAATAAGCAGGCAAGCAAAAATATAGAAATATTTCTAATTTTTAAGGTCAATTGCGTGCAATTTTGGTAACTTTTAGGGACTTTTTATGAAAGCAACCTAAATTTTAAAACAAATTAATGTGGTACTCATGATAATAAAAAAAATTAAAGTAGTTGGTATCAATGCCTTGTTGATCGTTGAAATAACAAGCAAACTTTGTTCATCTCTTTCCTGTCTCCATGTTGTTTCTTTATTGTGAGTCTTCCTATGGTTGTATGAACAGACGCACTTGTATGTTTATTTGGTATTTTTTTTATTGAGTTCAGTTCGTTCGTTGAAAGAGACAATTTGATTTTTAGTATTATAGTAATTGTGTGTATTTGTTTTTTATTGAGTTCAGTTTTTTCGTAGTTTAATTTCTGTACTTATTTGGCATATCAACAAGATCTTCAAGGTAACTAATTTTTTTTTTTTCATGAATATGTAAAATAAAATTTAAGGTTCCAATTTTTTTAAAGTTAATTTATTGTAGCATGAGCAAACAACAATGGACCAGTGAATTGACTACACATTTAATTCTCCTGTATGAGAACTATCTCTGCCTGTATAAAGTTAAATCCAAGGAATACCACAACAGAGAAACCAGGAACCAAGCTTACCAGGATATTACAAGCGGCTTAAGAAATGTAAAACCCTCTATTGAATTTACCAAAGCCATGGTAACAGCCAAAATCCACACGCTACGGACCCAGTATAGTAGCGAAAGAAACAAAATAAGGAAGAGCGAATTAAGTGGTGCTTCTCCTGACGAAATTTATGTTCCAAAATTATGGTGTTTCGAAATGCTAAGGTTTTTAGATGATGCTGAGGTCATAGTTGAAGGACAATCCAATCTCGATCCAGCCAACACAGTGAGTAGACTATTGTTTTCAGGTTTCAGAATACTGCATAAAAACTAAATTAGGCTGTAAAAGCATGTTTTTAATTTATGTTCAGTACAATTTTAATAAAAAAAAGTTAATTATATAATTGTACATGTATAAATGAAACTCTTAAAAAATTCCAACATAGTTTTATAAAATCACACAATTTTTTTAACCTATCAATTTTTTTAGGAAATAGAAGAGGAAGGTGATGTACTGTTCGAGGGCAGTATTGATGATGCCTCAAAACCATTTACACCGGATTTTGAAGTTAATGAAGATACGCCATCATCATCTGTGCCATATTCAAATAAAACACCAAACAGAACACATGATTCACATAACGAGACTCCTGCATATAAAAAAAGAGAAACGCCTGTTTCAAAAAAAAGAAAATTGGAGGATAACCAATACTCTAATATGTTAGAATGTGCAACAAGTGCACTCAAAAACATAACTAATAAAAAGATAGAGCTGTTGAAACAGGATGACACAGAGCTAAATGACTTTTCACAGTAAGTAATGTGACCAGTATACCAAAAAACTTCTTCACAATGATAATAGAAAAAGCATTTTGTTTACACCAATTTTTTTTAATTATTTTTATTTGTAGATATTTTGCCAAGGAGATGAAAACTATAAAAGATGAAGACATTTTAGATACCCTTAAATCAGATATCATGCATCTAGTAATAACTGCAAAAAGAGAGTATAGGGCCAAACGTTGTGAATAGATTTTTTTTAGTAGCCAAAAATATACATTTTAATTTGTTTTATTTTTTATTTATTACCTCAAACTAATATTAATATAAAACTAAACATAATGAAACAGATAGAGTTTTAATTTGGATTTATGCCAGGGGCGGTTTCTCCATTGGTTCATTTGTGCAGTGAACACCCAGTTCAATTTCATAAAGACACATTATTTTAAAATTACATAAAAACATAAAAATTTAATTTTAATATTTTTATTTTCATACGTGTTAATCTATATTTTTTTGGTACATCATTGCTTTCTGGCTGATCGCGTCTCTGTGGCACAATATACCTAAAGCCTTGGTTTCTTTGAACACTCCGTCGCGGTGAGCGGACAGTCCGTCGACCGCTGAGAACAGCAATTTTCGCCCGAGGTGGTTTGTTAAAAAATATAGAAAATGATACTTTCTCTATGTCTGTACGTGCTGTTTATGTATTATGAATGTAAAAGAAAGATACTAAAATGGATGCAAATAAATTGTTTGCGTTGTTATTATTGTTGGAAGAGGAAGAACAAAGGGAACTGGCAATTGCAACCGTCAAAGTTTCCAATAAGCCAGTGGATGAGTTGTTTTTGTGTCGCGATACAGAAGGTACCTTTAATATCACTGTGCAGCGGAGGCTTTTTGGAAATGAAACCAAATTTAGGGAGTATTTTAGATTTTCTACAGATCTTTTTGTATTCGTGTTGAGTTTCATAAAGGACCTAATTTCCAATAAACCTAAAAATAAAGTCATGATGTCATCTGTATGTGTGAAGTTGTCACTCATTGTTTTAAAATTAATAACAATATAGTCTCCGCACACGCCGACGATTCCGCTGATATCAAACTCAACAGATATCAACCGACTCTTCGCGACAAATCAGCGGCATGACGCCGTCCTGCTCAGCTAAGCGGATTCAAGAAAACCATTCCCATTTAAATCGTCAAAACGCGACGATTGACGGACTGTCCGCTCACCGCGACGTAGTGTTCAAAGAAACCAAGGCTTAAGTAAACCTTGTCTGTGGCGCATTATGAGGAGTGAGCCTAACACGAGTGAGACGATTTGACGAATACATATAGCTAAAAAGAGATGAAAACACGCCAACAGATCCTTCAAACTGTCAAAGAACAAATTAATTGGCGCGCCGCTCACAAACAAGTTTGCCAAACCAGTGTTGCCAGTCTAGTACAATTCACAATTGTACTAGATGTAGTACATTCTGCATGCATCAGTGTTCACGTGTAAAATATATGTATATATTGTGTTCCTTGTTTGGGTTCGTTATCAATAAAGATCCCCTTTTTTCCTCTTTAATGAATTTAGATGTCACTGCAAATAGAATTCGAAAAATCTGGCACATTTAAGGAATCTGGTACATTTTTTAGACAAATCTGGTACATAACAAAAACATTCTGGCAACTATGTACCAAATCAAAGTAAAAACTGTCAATGTCAATACTGTCATTCCACCGATTTTAATAAAATTAAGATTATTTTATTTGTGATTATTTAAAAAAATGTGTTTAATTGAGAACTGCAACTTTAATAAATTGGAAGGACGTGTGTCAATGTAATTATTGTTCAAGAAAAACTTTTAAGGCAAGGTAAATAAATAAAATATTTTAAGGTTATATTTTGTTTATTTACTTTATAAAAAAGCAGTAATAAAGTTTTACGACTATAATTTGTTTTATATTTTGTTTGGACCATTCAAAGACAACTTCAAAATGGTCTATTTTGTACACAATTGTAAATACTATGAAGTAAGAAGTAAACAAAAAATCTGTAAATTTTTTCCCACAAAATCTGCTAAAAGGAAAAATTTAATTATTCTGATGAGGTAACTATTTGACATCATTATGGAAATATACAATAAAAATTTGATTAAGATAAAGAGACAAATGGTTTTCACTTTAAAAGTCTAAATCAGAAGAATGGATCAGCCAATTAATTTAATATACTCGATGAGAAATTTTACCTAAGAAATGGTATGTACAATTAAATAGTTTACCTATATAAAGTTATGTTTACAATTATCAATCGTGTTACCCTCTAACCAAGGTCGTTTGTTACATACAAACAAGAAATATTTTATTTTAATGATATTTTTTTATTGCCTTGTTTGTATAATTTAGTATTTTCAAAAATATTAAATGTTATGTTAATTAGAATCACTACAGGTATTAAATAAAAATAAGGGTATTGGTAAAGTAGTTTACAGTTGGTACTAAAGAATGTCTCGAAATAAGTATCAAACGTAAATTGTGATTTTGATTAAGCATTTAACAAGTCACATCCCACATCTACATGCTCTGGCTAATCAATCCTATAAGTACATATCAAAACATTAATATACTATCTATAATTAAACAATAATTTAAAAATACAGATGAAGCCGATTTACCTATTTAAACAAAATTGTTATTATTCTATTATTTATTAAAACACATTATTTTTTAGTAAACTTGGACATGCAAAAGCAGCCATGAGGGTAGGACATTAGTGAAAGCAAGAATACTTTGGAATGTTCTGTGAAATACACTTAGAAAGGGTCATATGGAGAATTAAGTGTGATAACATTTTACGATATGCATCTCACTAGTTTAGTTCACAGATTTCTGTGTTCTGTGTTCAATTATGGGCTGCTATTTCAAACTTTTAGTATCCTTTGATAAAAGAAGTTGAATATTATTGTTGACCTTCTTAAATTGTTTATTTTACCTCATATATTTTTTTTTCTACTCTTCATACAGTATTCTTTGAAGAGTATTATAGGTTTATTTTGTCTGTCTGTCCGATGTCAGGTTTTTTGTCTACACGATAAGTCAAAAATGAGAAATGAAATCAACTTGAAAATTTTAAGCGATATCAACATGAAATTTTTAGTAAAAATTAAGCTTTATAAGAAGATAAAGTCTATTGATACTGAAAAAAATGAATATATGGGGGAATTAAGGGGGGTTAAAATATAAAAAAAATCCTAACTGAAAAATGATATAAACTTGAAATGTTTAGCAAACATTAATCTCTAAAAGCAGATGAGGCCTATTGATTGTGAAAACAATCTGGTTGAAAATGGGGGTTAAGGGGGTCTGTTAAACTACGAAGAGTATCCTCTAGAATTCCAGGCATTATATATCTTTATTCTAGTTTGTGTGTGTGTAATATGTATTGTGATGGGACTGATCTTATAAAATAAACATTTAAAACATTTTAGTTCTTATTTTATTTGCCAATAAAAGGTATTTAAAAAATATATTTTTTATTTGACATCTGTGACAAATTGTGAAAATGATTAAACTTACAATAAAAACTAAAAAATGGTAGGTAAAGTTACATATAAAATTTTTTACACAAAAATCAATGTAAAGTTTCTACATTACCTGATATATATTTAAAAATAATCTCAAATTATGAGGAAAGGTCAGTTTACTAACTAATAATGTTTAGATTGTTTTCAACGTATTAAAAAAAAACAAATATTACAATAACTAAAATATTCATTTATTAATAGTTGTAATGCTTGAAAACAGTATGATGTTGATAATAATAATTACACTTAATACAAACTCAAATAATAAAAAAACAGTGATATTGACTCTTGTACAAGGTTTTGATCCGAACTTACAAATGATAAAATTATTGGAAAAAGTGAACACCCATTTCAAATTACCACGAGCCGCCACTGATTTATGCATATATACAACTAAGACTAAGAAAATATATAAATGTATAAATGAGTAACTAGGTTAAATATGTTATTTTAACTAAAAACTAATATATGAAAACTAAAATAATATGAATTGACTTAAATCATATTATCTTGCCAGGATACTCTTCCAACACCATTAAAATAATTCTTAAATTCTTCTCTAATTTTAATTGCAGCTTCTTTTTCGTATCTTCAGAACGGATATTTTCAAAATCAGGAGAAGTTGTATCCCGTAAAAGAAGCTCCATTAAAGGCAAGAATGTCCAAAGTTTATTATTTCTTAACGCCAACCAAAGTATTCTCCAAATGAAGCTATAAGAAAAATTATAAAAAAAAATTATATTTTTGTAATAAAAGCTATAATGTCGGTTTGTATTATACCTTTGTATTATAATTTTTATTTCTATACTTTCTGTATTTTTAATAACCTTATCCCATAAAAAATTAAATAAAAAATGTAATAATAAAAATATGTTAACATAGTTATTTATTGCAAGAAAAAGACTTTGTAATGTCGCTTGATAATAATTATTTCCCTTATGATCCTACCAACCTGTGATCCTACAATGTATTTAAATAGCTTAAATAGCGATATCCGATTTCAATACGAAATACCAATATCACATTGGTACCTAATGTAAAATTTAAAAAAATAAGTACTCGAATAACGGATCCGAAGTAACAAGTATTGGAATCGAAAGTAACGAAACGTTACAAGTAGTTGAAAGTAACCCAATATTACACCACTAATAAACATTGGAAACACATTTTACAATGCTCGCTAGCAGGGGAATATATTTCCATACTTTTTCACTGGAAAATGTTCCAACAGACTTGCATGATTCTCTTACTATTTTTGCTCTCTTACAAACTTTACAATCTTAAATTTCATTTGTGAACTTTACTGATTTTAACTCTGCACCATTTATTGCCTACGCTCTAAGTAGGATTTAGATACATGACCTAGCCGATAGTGCCATAAAAGACATATTTCTTTTCAAACTTTCAACTTTTCTTTTATTGATTTCCTCAAGATCAGATTTATTCATTTCACTCACACATTTAATATATTTCTCCAGAGTATTTTCATTATTTATGTCCTTATAACAAAAATCTTTGTCTGTACAATAATTGTATTATTTTAATCATTTGACTTACCATAATAATGATCACCATCTATCTCAACTTCTGATTTAGAATTTAACAAATATTTTGTTTTGCTCACTGATGTTATCACCAAGCTCAAAATTCAACCACCAGAATCTCCCATCATATTGACCACTTTTAATTACTTTATCAGATTTTTTATTTATAATATTTATTCCATGTTCAGTTAAATTTATTTTGGCACCTTTATTAACCAACTTCTATAATGCAAATAAGTTTTTAGTTAAATTCTTAGAATACAAAACATTTTTTAATTTTCCTACATTCCCATTTAAACGTTTAAAATTAATCACACCCTGATATTTTATTTTTAAATTGGCCTTTTTATTTGAATTTGCACCTTTAATCTTATTTTCTCTGTCAACTTTCTTTATATCAGTTAGGTAATTTATATTATTTACAAAGTGTTCGTTAGCCCCTGAATCAGCTAGAAACGTAATCCTATTTAAAGAATTCAAAGTATTACCTTCTATTTCTACTATATTTGCTTCACCGTCGATCTCCATATTCTCAGGGTAAGATTCGTCACTTTTGTTCATTGCAATATAAGCAAATTTTGGCTTTTCATTTTTATTACCAGTAAGTTTGACCTTTCTGAAGAGGGTCTTTTTACCACTTCCTCTCGACTGTGAACCTTTACGTCCTCTTGTTCCCATATTTTTATACAGCCTTCTTCCTTTCTACGCCATCTTATTTTACACGATTTCAGCAACTAATTTTTCTTCTTCTACATGGTCTTGCTTTAACATTCAAAGCTCATATGGTTTGGTTTTTTACATCCATAATAGACCTTTTTAACTTGTTCTGACCTTATTTTTTCGCTTCTCTTTGTGTTTGCTTTTTAAGTAACAGCATTAAGAGCCATTGTAGACTCTGTCTCTATACATCGTGCTTTCGCTTCTGCCTCACTTGCTTTTGTATTTAATATCATAGAATTTAACTCGTTTAGTGAAATCTTTTCTCCAGCTGCATCATACCTTCTAATTACTTCAGGTATACTATTATTAATTGCCGTAAGAAAATTCTCACTAATATGTTCTTCTTTCAATTCATCTTCTGCAACTTGCATAAGATTACGAGTTGCTTCCTCAAACCGAGCTGTGGACTCTGAGGCAGACTCTTTAACTTTTAAATAGGTCAGACTCGACCATAACCTCTTAAGTATAAACTTTGTAGATGGTATTTTTGGATGTCTCAAAGAATCTAGCTTTTCTAGCACTTGTACAGGTTCTTCTACATCACAAACAGTTTCTAATATTCATCATCTAATCTACTTATTAAATATCCTACAGCAAAGCCACATCTACTTCTTTCTTCCTCTGCTGAAACAGTAGGCTTCGTTTCATTTTTGTCTATTAGATATACATAGCCGAAGGTTCTAATATCATTTTCAACTATCTTTAGCCAAACATCATAAGATGTATCCTTCTGCAATATACAAGCAGGATTTTGTACTTTTCGTTATTGCTTTAAATTATTTTTTAGTTCTTTTAACTGAGCTTTTAAGTCATTAATTTCATCATCTACATTTGCATTCACATTTGTTCCCCGCGTTCCTCAATTTTTTTCTGAAAAGAAACTTCGTACAATTACTATTTGTATATTTAGGTATCTGCTATCAAACTAGTCTCACATATAACACCTTTCCACACATAGTGGGTACCCATTTATACTTATTAATTAAAGAAATATTTTGTCTATAAAATTGCAAGTTTCATCATTACTATTTTTAAATGCTTCGTAATTGCACTTTAATCTCCACTTATTTCACAACATATTATTACACCCCTTAGTATATTCATCATGCAAGTTTGATATCAGCTAAATTTTTAGTAATTTGATTCTTAATTTACATATAGTAAACTAACCCTTACTTTTATTGCATTGTATTTTAAAATGATCAAAGATTTATTTTTTTGCTTTATACTGACCTTATCTCTTGTTATTCAGAATCCGACTCCACGTGCTTTTTCTATTCTACTACTACTACCGAAGTGTGCCTGGCGCCTTCACCACGTCGGTATATTGATACATTGTTTTTAAATGCAATGGCAACGTTTACAAAACATTTACTTATTACCTTTTATATAATTTATTCAACTTCTATAGCAAATTGTGGGAACAATTCTAATCATAGAGTAAAGTGGTCCTCTAACAAGACCGGCCATCAGTCAAAACTGCTCCATGAAGTTGTATTCCGTCGGTATGTAATGTTAATCTAACCAAATTTTTTTCGTTAAATTATTTTTCCCTCCCATGTTATTTTTGTTTAAAACTTGATTTAAATTTATTTGTCTTAAAAGTGTAATTAAAAAACACAATCTATGAGTGTTCCGTGTGTAATAAAATTTTTGCAAGAAGCGATTCATTAAAGTTACATATAAGCTGCTTTCTACCACTAAGTATTAGGTCAGATTCTAACTTGTTAAAAGGAGGAGCAAAGAACACTCTTAAACCAACTGTCACCCATGTCACTCAGTCGTCATTCTACCTAACCCTATGTGACTTTTCCCTTTAATATAGCTCAGTTCTGAGATGCAAGGGAACTCATTAGGCGGGCACGAGGGGTCAACCACTCTATGCAGTACTGTACGCTTTTTCTGCAGTACGTGTGTGCAGTATTAGGCAGTACTATGCAGTACATATGCAGTATCATGCAGTATATATGCAGTATTATGCAGTACGTATGCAGTACTATGCAGTACGTATGCAGTACTATGCAGTACGTATGCAGTATCATGCAGTACGTATGCAATACTCTGCAGTATCTATGCAGTATTTTGCAGTACACGTTATTTCCAATTTTATTTAGGTACAGTTAATAAGTACAGCATCCAACTCTACATTATTTCTAACCTCTTTGTTTTATTCGTTTCGCGTGAAGGAGTGAGTTTTAGTTAGTGACTGTGATTAAAACATTCCTTTCTGAATTCTAATTATTTTGAGTATTCTTTTGATTCGAATTCTATCTTCTATATACTCTTGACGTGATATCCATCACAATTTTAGAAAAAATAAATAAAATAAAAGCATGCAAATATGTTGGCTTTGAAAGATTAATGGTCAAATAACCTGCTATCTATATCTGCTGACTACGGTTATCCTAGACAAAAAACAATAATAATAAAAATAACTGTAAGCGATAGCAAAGTTTACAAAATAAAAGATGTCCAAAGCACTCGAACATAATGTTTACGTTTACGTTGGTGATTCCCGCGCCATATTTTTTAACAAGGTCATAAATGAAAAAATATAGAGTTGGGACCTGCCAGTTATAATAAAACTGAGATATTAGAAGCATGTTATGAGTCCATGTTAGGAAATAAAGTAAGATCTGGGGCCTATTTCATAAAACTACTTTGCAACTTTTCACTTTAGACTTTGCAAATTTACGAATGCAAAATACTTGTGTTTTTTAAAATAATGTCGTTATCTTTGCAGATTATTAATTTTTCATTTTCACTTTGCAAATTGCTTTTCAAATTTTACTTCCTAAATCGTTAAGTTTCCCTTTTATGAAACATACATTTACTAAAATAAGCTAAGTCCAAAGTGAAAAGTTGCAAAGTAGTTTTATGAAATACACAAAAAGAAAAGCAACGTAATAAATTGTTGGTATTGTTGTTTTAGCAAAATGGCTGAATCTGTATCTGACGCCATTGAAAGAGATAAAATTGGAAAAATTATAGACGAAGTTAAAGAGTTTGAAGATTTTATATTCCCAGATTACTTAAAAACTTTGTTTCTCTATACAGGTTTTGATAATATTCCTTCAATAGCAGCTTTTAATGAATCGTCTATGTTAGAGCTAGAACGATTTGCTCGGGAAGACTTGCCCAATTTATTAGATAACCAGGAAGTTAAAATTCTTTATGGTATATACGCAAGTAAACCAGAAATGTTCAAAATTCGTGAAGGTCATAACAAACTGATTTTAGAATTAGTTCACTTATCAATAAATAAATTAAAGAAAATTAAATTAACTGAAAATAAATCAAGCAATAAAAAGAAGGTACAAAGATATCAAAGCTCGAAGCTAACAGTAGAATCTAATGAGACGTCCGAAACGAAAGTTGTACAAAATATAAGCAATTATCTAAATGGCCTTATAACAAATTACATTAAAAACTTATTAAAAGAATCTAACTTAGGGTTACAAAATCATAATAAAGAAAGTATATCCATATTGTCAAGTACGAAGGAAATAACAAACAATGTCAGTGAAGCTGATCCTAACTCTGCGAAAATAAAATGTCCTTTATGTTCCATGTTCCTACGGATTACTAATACTAAACGTAAATATGGAACTCATTGGGTGTTATCCAATTTTAACAAACACTTAAAAAATCATCTTACGCTTAAACAAAAACAAGTGCAAAAAACGACACTACAGAAGAATTCTAGTATATTACCTTTCCTTATTAATCAACAACCTACTCAGACTGAAGACATTTCTTCACAAGAGGTAAATAATGTTTATATAGTAGACCAGCCAGAAGCGGTACTGGAAATAGGTGTACAACCCCCAGAAAGAATAAAGATGACTGATCAAAATCAAGATGAAAACCCAGATGAAAACACTCACGTTATGGAAGACCGGATAGAGGAGGTACAGGAATTAAGTTTACAACCACTAGAAAGAGTAAATATGACTGATGAAAACGAGGATGAAAATCAAGATGGGAACCGAGATGAAAACAATCACGTTATAATAGATAATTTAGATGAGGTTGAGGATTTTGTATACAGCAGAGTTATAAATGAGGCCAATAGTTCTGCTGCACCAGTTTGTGTACTAGAGCCTCCGAAAGCAGTAAAGTACAGCCAAAGAAGTTTGCGCATTCAAAATATATTAATGTCTGCTGGTGCAAATCAAAATCAAACTAAATTAACAGACTACTATGAAATCTTAAATGTAGTGGAAAAATTAATAGTTGAAAACCCCCAAGTTAGAGCAAGTTTTAATGATTCAATAAAGTCTACTCCTATTAAAGATAATTCAACTACATCTATAGGATTATTACAAGCACTCCTAAAAACCGCCGAAAATAATAGCCGATGCAACGCACAAAGGTATAGATTCTCTGAACCTCTAAAACTCTTTGGTCTTTATATTTTTATGATTGGTGGTCGATTGCTTTACGAAACTTTATATTCAAACTTATCACAATCACTTCCTTCTATATCTACACTCATGAGAACATTAGATAATCATCCAAAAATCTCAGGAGTTGTTAGGTTTACAGAGTTAAAAGACTATCTTACAAAAAGGAATTATCCTATGGCCATTTTTGTGAGTAAAGATCAAACTGCTATTTTAAAGAGAGTAAATTATAATTCAAATTTAAATAAACTTGTGGGATTCTTGTTTCCTTTATGTAAAAAGAAAGGGTTTCCATTAACTAACAAATTTTACGTTAATTCTGTTAATGATATTTCACGTGCATTTATGAACGAGACAATTTGCAATAATGCTTATGTTTTCGCCGCACAACCATTGGTGGATAAATCACCCGCTTTTTGTTTATCAATTTACGGAAATGATAATGTATTTCAACATACTGATGTACTTAAACGTTGGCAGTATTTAATAGCTGAAAGTAAGAAACAAGCAATTATAATCATGGGGTTTTCTTCTGACATTGACACCAGATGTTTAAAAGCAATGAAGATATTTACTGGTTAACCCTCGGGTTTACCAGCCCAAGAATGTGTAACAACAAACACCATAATATCGTCTACAATTAACCAAAATATCGAGGACCATGACGAAAATGCTACTGACAATTTAAATAACAATCACGATGACGATGTTAATGAATCAGTATATGCAACCGTGTCACCTGAAACTGTATTTGAAGATAGATTATCTAGTATTTCTGGAAATAACATGTATAGTCCTTATTTTCAGGTGAGTAATATAAATTTTAATAAATCAATTACACTTACTTCAGTCTTAAAGGAATTTGTCTAAAATTCTTAACGAATTTATATTTTAGGCAAAATTTGACACAACGCAACCAACTTGCTTTCAAGATACTGTCCATATTGGTACAAAATTAAAAACCTGGTTATTGAAAGATAATATTACTCTACCTATGGGCGAGCAATTGAGTAGGTATAGAGGCACTTGAGCCTGGGAACCAAATTTTCCTTTGATGATGCCGACAATGATGCCGCCAAAGGTCATTAATCATTTTAATTACCTGTCAATCATTAATCACCTCGTCCATAATTAATGACCTGTCAATCATTAATTACCTATCAATCATTAATAACCTGTCAATTAATGATTATTTAATTCGCTAAATGATGGTAAATACAACGCGGCTTCGAACAAAGCGGCTAGTATTGTAAATATCACACCGCGGTTGAAGAGGAGGTATCTGATTCCAGGTAAAAGGGCTCTGCTCGTAAGGGTCACAACTAATAGTGAGGCGACATTTAAATTAATTGCTTGAATAGATATACGTGTTCGTAGTTATGTGTTTTAAATATGAAATGAGATCATTGCAGTTAAAATCTGAATATATAATCTGAGAATAAAAAGATAAATTGTAAATTATTTGTATACGAGGTATAGTCTGATAACATTCACTTTACTGGGGTATATTCCACTTTTATCACATTGATTTCATCATTGAATGAGTTAGTGGCTAAATTATAAATACAGAGTGGTAACTAGAGAAGAGTGGGGCCATTAAAATTCTCCTATATGAGTGCATATATCTTAGAGATTAGCGTAAATTAAAAACAAAAATCGCTATTTCTGCTTACAAAATTTTAAAATATCCATAATATAACAAACAAAAACCATTTCTATTACACTAATTTTTCAGTGACAGATGATTAAATTCAAAATACATTGACACATGATTTGGTTAGACAAGAATGTATGCATTTATTTACTTATCCAAAAACTTAATTATCAGTTTTTATCAAATACGTTATTGACCATATATGTTGGGATTACTGCTCTAGTTATTGAGCGTATTTTTAGTTAACTGATAACATCAATCTAGTCATGAGTGTATTGAAGAATGCCGGACAGTCGAGAGATAAGTGTTCCCCGCAACAGTTAAGTCGTAGTCTTTCCGGTCACGCTGTGGATGGGTGACCACTAGAGGGTGTTTCACCAGGGGACGCAACACCATGGAACTTAGTCGATTAGCGTGTTTATAATATACTTCTTTATAAAACACTAAATATGTTTATCTAAATCTGTACTGAGATCTACATTCTGTCATTGTAAATCCAATATTTTGGTCAGCAGCCGTCACTATTAGGGTGATAGCACGGGGATTCGAAGGGTATACATTAAAAATGTTGGAGAATCTAACTGAATGCATAAGTTGACAAGGAGGTAAAACCCTATTAATCAGACTCGTGTAATGATATGCTAATAGTTACAGTACCAATAGTTGTATGTTGATTTTTTAATAATTGGAGAAGTACTTTAGTAATGTGCTAATAAATCGGTACTTACTAATTAAAAAAAGAAAGAAAAAAGCCACGGAATCTCATTAAAATCAAAAAGTAGTCTTACTTGAATTATTATCCTACGATACTGAAATGCCATTGACTAAGTTTAGATATGACAAATCCTCAAAATTATTGAATTCCTTACATTTTCTTACATTTTCCAAAGAACTACTCCAATTTTCCACAAATTTGTATAAAATCCAAGATGATCGGTATATAAACAACTGCTTATTACTTAACAAGGTGTACTTCTATTAGATATGTCCAGAAAAAGGTGCCGCCGAAGGTAATTAATCATTGCAGTTAAATTTTTGGGGTAATAGTCTCGATGATTTCCGTTTATTATTATATGGGTCAGTACTTAAAAGAAAATATTCAAAAGACGTCGAAAGGCAGTGAGATTTAACCACATAATCTGGCTGAATAAAAATGCATATACCCGTTAGTTATGTAAAATATTTCGTATAATATTTTAATACAACTAGGAAAACGCTTTGTCGCTAACCACACCATTGATCATCGATAAATAAAAGTCTTCTGTAAAATAATATTGCATGTCGATTAGACGACATTTAAATATGTGTAATAAATATAGGGTAAGTCCGGGATAGATGGCCATACTAGGTGAGATGGCCATACCTCATATTTCATACATTTGATGATAGATGTCAGCGCTTGTACCATAAAACAATCAGTCTATACATCTATGCTGTGCGGTGATATCATACATGAAGTTACATTGTGTTTTTACTGTAATAAAAGGATAAAAGGAAATCAAGGTAAGTGAAGTAGTTTTGAGATGTTGCATGATCATTTCTTGTTTCGGTTTTTCTTATAAGCTGTTTTGCTGAAATTAAATATACAAGTAAAACACACTTTGAAATTTATCCTAACCTCAAAATGGTCTCGTTACCGTACGTTTTTCTACAAATTCAGTGGGTGGCCATCTCTCCCTGACAAATCGGGTGAGATGGCCTTCCCCATTTTGGGTGAGTTGGCCATAGTAATTTGTATTATTTTTTTAGATGCCAACTAAGTATACGAGAAAACCAGGTGTGGCTCGAGGTTTATGGACCCAAGAAAATCTTCTCCGTGCCATCGAAGCAGTTGAAAATGGTTCCTCAATAAGAAATGCAGCTGTAACATTTGACATTCCAAGAAAAACTTTGGAAAGACGAATAAAAACTGGCAAAACTGTCAAAGGTAACATGGGCCCCGATTGCATACTTGGCAAAGACAATGAACGTAGACTTGTTCGTCATATAAAAGACATGCAAAATCGTGGTTTTCCATTAACACGTGACGACGTTCGCTCTATAGTATATCACTTTGCAAATCAAATTGGAATCAGACACTCTTTTAATCAAACCGATGAAAAGGCTGGTTATGATTGGCTTAAGTTATTTTTATCCAGAAATGCTGATTTGTCACTGAGAAAATCGGAAGGCGTTTCACTTAATCGCGTTCATGCAATGAATCGGGATGAGGTAAAAAAATACTTCGAATTGTTAGAAAAATGCCTTGAAGAACACGAGCTATTTGACAAACCCGGCAACATTTTCAACATGGATGAGTCAGGAGTTCAGCTCAACACCCGTCCAGGAGTTGTATTAGCTGTGAAAGGTTCAAAAAACGTGTCCAATATTACATCAACAGAAAGAGGTGAAACGATTACACTTATAGCATGTTGCAATGCAGAAGGAAATTTTTTGCCACCCGCCTGCGTGATGAAGGGTAAAATAAAGAAGGATGAGTACACCGATAACATGCCTCCTGGGTCTGTTCTCTACATGTCTCAAAAATCGGCATATGTGAATAATAATATCTTTCTTGAGTGGCTAAGAGATCATTTTCTACCAAGAAAACCTGATGGTAAAGTTCTCTTGATATTGGACGGCCACGCATCTCATTCAAGTTCTGTTGAAATGCTTGAATTTGCCAACCAACATGACATAATTTTGCTGTGCCTTCCGAGCCACACAACTCACTATCTCCAACCGCTTGACAGGGCTGTATTTAAGTCTGTGAAAAATCTTTTCTACGCTGCCAGCCAACTTTGGATGAAAGCCCATCCTGGCCGGCGTATCACTCGCTACCAGTTCGGTGAACTTCTACAAGCATGCTGGGGAAAATCTGCGACCCCTGAAAACGCTATTGCCGGATTCAGAGCTACAGGGATTTATCCTTTCAATCCCAATGCGATTCCTGACTACGCCTTCTCTGTCGCAGATAATAATGCAAGGCCCCTGGAAGACGAGGCACGTCAAACAGGGCAAATTCAAACAAGTTCAAATGATGAAAACCAACGAGACATCGAAATCGAAAATACAGAACCACAAGCAAGCACTTCAAAGCAATCTGTTGAGATCGAGTCACCATTTACAAAAGTCATTTCAGAAATTTCACCTGCGCCAAAACTGACTGAAATGGTGCGAAAACGTGCAAAGAAAGTGGCCATTGTTTTAACGTCACCAGAACATGTTAGCGAAATCAAATTAAAAAAAGATAAGAAACAACTAAAAGATAAAACTCCTGTACAAAAAGGTAGAAAGAGGAAAAATAAATCGCCATCGAGCAGTGACAGTGAAAAAGATGAACCGACATTTCCTAGTAGCGAATCTGAAAACGAAGAAAAAGAAGATTTTGGCGAGGATGAGTGTGTTGGCTGTGGGGAAGATTATCAATCCACAACAAAAAAAGATGACTGGATTCGTTGTGTACGATGTCAGTTTTGGCTACACGAATCCTGCACAAAATACGTAGACCTATGTCACAGGTGTGGAAAAAGATGCTTGAAAAATGTAAAATGAAGATGTGAGAAAATTTTAACACATGCAAAAGAATTTTTGTTCCGATTTAATACAGTATTTTTTGTAGACTAGATTTAGTTTGTTAAAAACCCTATGCTTTAAGCAACATTGTACTTAATAAAAATATTAGTTTCCACAATTTTCAAGGCATTATTTTATTTATATATATATTTGTTTTAATAAATCTACATTTCTTACTGTGGCCAACTGTCCCATACTGATGTGGCCATCTCCCCCATAGTATGTGGGAGAGATGGCCAATTGTTATTATTCTAAATTTTTCCAAATTTTCGTAACACGTTTACTTGTATACTTAATATATTTGGTTTATTTTGAAGCCAAGGTATGATCCAACAATGTACCTGAACATTTTTGTCGTCATGTTATTTAAACCCGAACTACCATCAAAAATGGTTCTTCATGGCCATCTATCCCGGACTTACCCTAATTACCTATATTATGTTTTTTATTCAAGAATTTGACATAATGTAAGCGTAAATGTCGTATAGTTAATATATACACACAAAATAGGTAGTATGTTTGAAGAACTCTTATTTCAGCGAATATTATTGATAAAGTATACTAACATTAGCGTCTAGATGATATAAGGCATACAAATCAATATTTAATGTGATACACTCTTTCTATCGTACAAAAAAAAGGGCAGAATGTCTTGGTCTTTTTTTATGTCATATACGAGCTATATCATACTGACAGTAAATCACCATTTTATCTTATTTAGACAAAAAAAATATCCTTTAAATAATTTAAATGTCAAAACACAAAATAGTGGTAGTATTTTACAAAAAACAAACACCTTTTTCCATGATAAACCCTCGAGGTAATAACATATTAATAGGATATTATAGATTATCATTTTGTTTCAATTAGTCAAAACCAAAAATAAAATAAATAAGTAGCGGGAGGTTTTAGAAATTATCGAATAGAGGTAATATTTTATACAGGATAGATCTACAGTAAATTTTGCCTCAAAAAAAAGTGGATAAATTTACAGTAGACTTTTTTTACACACTATATAACAAATTTTCATAACTAATGTAATAAACCATTAATACATTATTATAGGTGTTTAAGATCTCGTTTTTAGGTTTTTACCTAGGATTCCCCACATAAATCAATATATACCGAAGAAAATATTCTTTAATATACACTGATATATATAGGCCTACCATTATTATAAGAAATTAATAGCACTTACCAAAAGGACGTCGATAACACATGATACGTTTTTATTATACATTACCTATAAAAACAATTTTCACGAAATACACTACACTACATTAAGCTCTCCATATCGGGGAGACTTGCTAAAATTTTGGCCAACTTAGCCTCTCGCGTTTTAACCCGATCCAATACCTCATTTTTTCTTTTTTCCAATGTCTCGACCACTTGTTCATCACGTACAAGTTTATCGTGGCTTTCTTCTGCCTGGGTTAGAACATTCCGTAATCCCTCCAAATTTTTGTTCAATTTCTTCTTACGAAGTAATAATATATCAACCTGATGTTGAATATTTAACGTTTCTGAATTCCATTCAGCCGCCCTCTGTTGAGAAGTCCCGAATATTTCTTCATGTTTCAGTTTGTTACGCTGAAATGATAGTTTAGCTTTATAAAAATCCTCGAGAGTTTTATTGGCTAGAATATGATCGTTTTCTATTATTTTCGGAATATTTTTAAACGTAGTAGCCAGATTTTCAAAGCTCCTTAATAAGGGTAAATTGCCTATAGGAAGCGAGTTATCAATCAACAGGGGTAAGTTGGTTGATATCGGGGATTGGCTCGTTGTGGCCACACCCAAACCCTTTTTTTCACTTATGAGTAAGGACTGTTTTGCATAGCAGGAACTAAAAGCCATTTTCCTACATTTTGGTGCTCTTTTCGTATTCTTTGAATTTATTAAACATCGTTTTTCTTGTTTCACCATAGGGCTAGAGCATGGAGGTTTCGCGGATACTTCTAAAGATGTCGTGGGGCGACTCGTTATGGCCACTCCCAAACATTTCCTCTTTGGTGCCATCATTGATGGCCTTGTAGGCTTAGATTTAAATATCCCATCTTCGACTGAGGCGCTAAGTTTACTTTTTGCGTTTTTTTCATTTTTATTTGGTTTCACTATGACACACTTTAGGACTGGTTGTTTTTTCTCTTGCTTCTCAAATTCGTCCCCACTGTCAACATCCGGTTTTTGCTTAGGTTCACTCACTAATGTTAGGGCATTCGTACCCGCAGGTGGTGATAGTGATAAGGGCAATGGTGTCAGAAGGGTTTTACCACCAAAAATTCTCCCATATCGAAATTATCCTCCTTCTCCTCAGCATTCATTTCGACTATGGCAGCAATGGAGACTGCGGTTTCTTGCGTGGAACACATATTTAATACAAGGCACAGCACAAAAAAATTTAAAACGCAAAAAAAAATCAACCGATTACTATAAAAAGTAATAGTAAACTGAATGCCCGAGATTAGTGTCTGAGTATGAAAATTTAATGTTGAACAGTAGTGGCGGGGGTGTAGAGAAAGAGAGAGAGAGAGAAATGGTTGGCTCACAATCACCCCACTCTATACAACCCTTAAAAAGTCTGTTTATGTTCCACGAATGAGATGTTGTATTTATTTAATTTATTATTAGCGTAAGATCATGAAAATTAAAAATTAATTCTAAAATTTATCGGCCAATATATAGTCAAGTATGTATTTTTATTACATTTTTAAACTTAAATATAACAATATCACCAAAATTTCAATGTCAAAATTAACAAATCATGTACAGGTGAGAATGAATTCCTATATTTCTTATTTATAGTAGAAATAGGCGGATTTTGTATAATAAATATTAAAATATTATTATAGATGTGATTTTAATTCTAATTTTTAAGCTTTGATGGTATATAATTAGAGTGTGCTGCTAATGATGAAGTAGGTAATACATATTTTGTTGTTATAGGGCAAAATTTACATAATTATTAGACATGAATGAAAAAATTTGCATAGATATGTGTTCAATTTATAATATTGAACTATTAATAATAATATTTTATAGTTTTTGACAGTTCCTTGCTGGTACTTCTTTTGTAATATATGTAACGCAAAAAATTGCCTATGGCTTTATGACATATTGTCACTTGTAAAGTCATCGCGCAGTTGGCGCTCAACCACTGCCAAGATTGCGTCTGTATCTTTCTGTGAAGGAAGGTGGTCCCTTCAGGAATCATCTCGCCTTTGTAAAATCCATGTAAAATCAATATACTTTAAAATGTTTAAGATCTACTGTGTTAATCTGAAGTGTAATGTTTAACTGTTTTCAAATGAAGTGAAATTAACCAAATTTGTGTTTTCTTTTATAATTCCACCAGCGCAGGAAATACAGTTGTGCCCCAAAAAAAGGTTTTGGGGCCTCTTTAAGTTGTAATCATTACAATATGCGTAGTATGGGGATGAAAATAGGTATTGGAATAAAGTACAATATCGTAGTTACAAATGAGTCAAGAAAGGTAGTAGGTGTATACACAATGAGTAATTAAGAAATAATACGCTACTAGTTTTCTTACAAAATGAGCGTTTATTTTTAATATATTTCCGACTAAATGAATATACTTTTCTCAGCACGTCACAAGCAGCTGATGATCTTTCGCGTATACAACTATTCAGTCTCATTAACATCATCGACAGTGATATATTGATTATATTTAAGATGCTTCTTAAAGGATGGGAAAAAGTGGAAATCACAAGGAGCCAGATCTGCCAAGTATGGTTGTTGTCGAAAGAAAGTCTCTTTAGTGTTTTGTGATGTACGTTGTCATGCTGTTAGATTATTGGTCTGATGGTCTTTCGAACGCGACACACTCGTCGCCTAAATCACCGTAACGTTTTTCACTAGACGCACACAAACAAAAAATTTATTAGTACTTAAAAAAAATAAAAAACAGACTACATACTTCAGATAAGAGGGGATACTTTTTCGAAAGTTTGAGAAATAACCTATCTTATTGTATTTGTTTTGAAAATAGGTCAGATTTGACAGATATAACCAAGCAACAGAAAATCATCAACGGTATTTCTTTTATTACCTATTTCCCCACCTTTTTAAGAACGCATAATTTAAAAAAATGGATAATGTTCGAACTGTGAGGTTTTCACTAGGTTTTTACCACAAGCATAAGTATTCGACTTTTGTGATATCTCACATTCTATTATTTACATTTAAACTTTAAAAATAATCAACTAAAACAAATCTCTTACCCATTTCAAATATTTAATAGAACTACATTTGGACTGCGTTACACATAACATGACCAAGCTCCATTTTAAGAAATCGAGAAAAAAATAATTTTAGTTTAAGCTTTCTAAAAATAAAATTTATCCATCAGGTTGCTTTCTTATTTAATATGGACATCAAAGATACCAAAGCAAATTAGTTCCTCACTTTCATGATGATAAAATAAAAAATATAGGTTTTGTGAATAGTGACAGCTCGTAGTTAATTAGTTGTTCTCCAAGATTCTACCTAAATTTGGCTTTTATCGTTTTTAATTATTTATTTTAAAATAAAAAGCTTTCTATAAGCCAATTATTTTTAAGTGATGTTATACATAACGCGATCCATTTATAAAATTATAAATAAATGAGTACGTCTCTGAACTAGAATTTAATTAAATCCTCTTTCTATGAGTCATACACACCTGCATGGCTTTTTAGTAAAGAAACCAGTTAAATATATATACAAAAGGAAAGTTATAAAAAGGGTCGTTCTACCTTCAATACCAGCATTGTGTTAAGTTGTATCATTCACAAGTGATGTATTAAAAAGGTGGCGTTTGTTAGTCATAAATTATAGAAAAAGCTGTGTATTTTTCCCTATTTGTACACATTTTCAAGGTAAGCGAAACAAATTTTAACAAAAAACCATATATCTGTCTTAACTATTCTCCAGTTAAGGTAAATTATGTAGGTACGCTTATAAAAGAAAAGGTATTAAAGGACCATTTTTTAGTTTTTTGTGTACAACCGTGATTGACGACGTCATAAATATATCTACGTAGGAATTTTTCTAAAAATATATTATTTTTAAAATCTGTGAATTAAAAAAAAATATTGGGTATTATTTCTTAAATTCTTGGAAAGAGCCACACAATAGTTTAGAAAGATGTACACAAAGAACTAGACACAAAGGAAAACATTTCTCTACACAATTGACAGGTATTTTTTGTCTTTTGTTTTGATAGTCCAAAGTGACTTAAGAATTTTTTTCCGTGCGTTAATTTATTACACCAAAAGTGGATATTTAGAAAAGATGCCGTTTTTTGTACAAGGTAGAATGCGATTACAATTACAAGAACACAGCTACGTCATCATTTGGCAAGGTAATTAATTGGTTATCGCCGCATACTGTGGGGTTTAGTGGAGTATTAATTTTATAGGAAATAATATTTTATACCTAATAACTTACTTATTTTTTTTATTTATTGATAGTTATAGATAATATGTATTTGAAATTCAAAGTAATGGTTATGACGTAGCGCTGTTCTTCCAATTTAAATCGGGGACCCTACAATCAAACAATAGAAAATCATCCACGGTATTTTTATGATTTTATGAAATTCTAACCCAGCAAACATTTTCGATATTATTAGTTATAACTCGACTTGGTAAAAAGTCAAATCTACTTATTGAGGTAATTATTACGTAATATTGACTAGAAAAATATACCTGTACTTTAAATTTACCAAATGGTACTAACCCACTTGTCCCTGAACCATGAAAGACTCAATAAAAACTCATTATATTTTAGAAATTTCTTTATTTTAATCTTATAAACAATGTTTGATATATATATTACCAAAAAAATCCAAATTTTTCGCAAAAACCACTGTCCTATATATAGGACGTCAGGAAAAAGTACTACTTTCACTTTGTACTATGATAGTCGACAAAACATTTGACATGAAGTCCAATATCACACTTTACACACCTTGTAGTGGTTTTAAGATGACAGTGTCGGCATCTGGTTTGTTTATCTTGCGGAATGACATAATGATTCATTCCATCAAACCGCGAGTCAATATTTTCTCTTTGACTTGGGCGACCCTTTGAGTAGGTGTTAGTTTTTTTGTTTGTTTGAAGAAGAAAAGTAGCTATTCTTCTTCGAAAAGCTAAATGGTCTAGCTGTTGATTTTGATTACGATATAGTTGCCATGCGTTTTGTATTGCCATATCGATACAGTGTGAAAATATGCAAAAGTACCATTTTTTGCCTCTAATTCCAGTGCGGTATAAAGAAATGTTTTGGTCACTTCTATCGACGCCGCCCATATTCTCGTTGTATAGTTTTATCATAAATGGCTGGGGTACTAGAACTGATTTTTTTTCTTGCTGGGAGTACCGCTTTACCATGCGAATGGGATTTACACCAACAGCATTTGATGCTAAGGACACTACGCTATTATCATTCCAACACAGAACTGTTAGATTTTTATAAAGATCTGTTTTGTAATCATGCGCTCCCCTTGCAGATTTTTTCATTTCAGCTGTTGATTTCAAAGGATTATTTACAATTCTATTACTTCGAATTGTACCAGTTCCCCATATGCCATTTGCCGATAGTTGTTCAAAAAGCGGCAATCCTGTAAAGAAATTGTCAAAAAAGATATGAAATCTAGTATCTGGCCACCGACTTCTAAGAGCATCTACATAGGTAAGGACTACGCCAGCACCCACTCCCAATTCCTTATATTCTGGTGACACGTGAGTGGACGCTCCTTGATATGGTTCAAACCAATTTATATATCCATTTCTTGTGCAGCCTACCCAAAGTTTGTAACCCCCTCTTATGAACTGTTTAGCGCCATGTCGTCCAAAATAAGGCACCATTGCTTCATCAACGCTGTGGTGTTCTTGATGGGGTGCAAATTTCAAAAAGTTTCGGTTCAATGATGTAAAGAGGGGACGTACTTTCCCAAATTTGTCATTAGGAGCAAGGTTATTATTATCAGCTATATGAAATACCTTCATAATATGATCAAACCTATCTCTTGAAATAGCACTAGACACTAGTTGATTATGCACGTCTTTGTCCTTTTCCCAAAACATTTTTCTTCTGGGGTACGGCACATAACCGCTCAGTATAAGAATTCCAACAAAGCTTTTCATTTCTGCTACAGTTATTGCTTTATTATTGACATTCTTCATTGCTGCATATCTATTTGATTCATTCGTTAACATAATAAAAATATCATCATCAAAAAGACTAAAAAAAAGTGAAACTGATGATAGTTCTTCGTTATTTTCTGGTTCTAATTGCTCAAATGGCTCAGACTGATTAGAATCGGGCACATGGGAGTCCGTCCAATCGAAAAGTTTAGCAGATTTTGAAACTGAAAATTTAGACTTGGTAACTGACCTTGATAAAGGAATATTGCTATCTGGGTCTGAATCATCGAGCTGCGATGGTACTTGTATCTCAGCTAGTGTTCGTAGTTGTGAAGAAGGTAAATTATCAGGAGACATAATATTTTCATCTCCTGAATCTTCATCAGTCTCAGCTCCGTCATCTGGTGGAAGCATTACAATGTCTACCGCATCTTCTTCTATCATCGCCAAAGCTTCATGCAACGAAAAGCCTCTAAAACAACATAAAAAATTATATACATCAATAAAAATACAAATATAGTATCTCTAATAAAATATAGTATCTCTAATGAAATATAGTATATATATTCCTGACGTACTATATATAGGACGGCCTTATATAACCTCACTTTTTGAAGAGTAATAATGGGGTATTTGAACTGAAAATCTATCAGCAGCAATATTACAGTTTTTATGATATACTTACTATAGAAATGGATAATATCTCAAATGACATTGATTTTTTAGCTTACCTTGAAAATCTGATGTCATAATCACTCATTTTCACAATAGTTTTTACTGAGCAAAATTAACACGAATAAGAAATACATCCACAGGTGGCGCTTCTAGGAATTTAGCCAGGGACGTACCCAGAAATTTTTTAATTTAGTGTCCTTCTATTAAGACGTTAGGGAAATCTGGGCTAATTTAGGTATAAATTTATGTAAATTATACCAAGAAATCTACCTCGTACACATATCTCCCTAAAAGTAACTTTAACCAAATCAGAAAGGGAAAAACTACTAACAAAATTAACCAAAAATTACCTCATAGGTAAATTTCCTTTAAAGTAAAATTAGGTATCATAATAAGGTAGCATCAGCCTGTTTGGCAACTAAAAATCGTCTTTATGGTAGAATATCCTACTAGGTAGATTTGGTTAAACATTTTTCGTATTTTTATACCTGTAAAGTGACCTTATTTTTCTACTTAATTTTAACCAAATAGTCGATTACTCATTTAGTTGATCTAAAAAGTCATCCTGAATAAATAAATATTAACTTTATTGTAGCAATTACCTGAAAAATCTACTACAAAGTAATTTTGACTATAAACCACCAATTTAAAACCTGTCATACATAATCTATTTGTAAAATTTATATTATTTAGGTTATTTTAACAATTAGGTTGTTCACTTATTGTCTTCATCATTATTCTTAAGAATTTCGGTCATTTTAAAAACCGTTGTAATGGTAAACTTAATTCTCTTGCCGTATAGATAGAGCTATAAGTAAATGCAAAAAAATAACAAATAATAGGTACTTTCGATTTTTTCGTAAAGTCAAACGTTTTAAATCTCAAGTGACGTATAACGTGAAAAATAAACAAATTACTCTAGTCTCCAGTAAATTGATTTGTCAACACACGTTAAATAAAAATTTACACTTAACATGGCTGAAATTTACTAATAGGGTGACCTAAATATGTTACATTTACCTACAGGTATATTTTTGATAAAACTTACAAGTTATTAATTCATTAAATAGGAAAAAATTAACTAACATGTTGTTATTTTTAAGGTAATTCAACTTAGTCAAAAGCTATTTGTAAAATACGTAGTTTTTCATAGTCGTATTAACTTTTAAGTCATATTAGCACAATACGTGATATTTTCTTAACATAATTGAAACACGATTCCAAATTTCAATTTTTTTTAAATTAACTTAACTAGAAAAGAACGGATAAAATTACAAAAAAAAAACCATTATTGATTTTCTAAAGTGATACACAGCAAATGTAACATAGTTTTAGCTCATAATATTATTATAATTTTAAATAATAATATTTCTTCTTATATTTTTTTTCTTATTAAAGAGTATTTTGGAAGGGCATTGTTATTTTTCAAAGTAGAACTGTTAACATTCACGATAAAATTTCCTTCGCATTAATTTTAACAAACGTAACATATTGATTCGTCGTAATTAAATAATATATATACTTTTGTTACAGACATTTATTTATTTTCAATCTTTGCCGTGAGTTAAGTATATGTTTTAGTTGTGTTGGTCACTTCCTACAATATTTCGACTTCTATAGATAAAAATACCAAATAAGTATAAAATTTATCTTTTTGTACACTTGAAGTCGTTCGTCATCTGAAAATCTTTGTAGTTTCTACCTAAAGCTGGTTAAATCAACGTCAAATTGACGTTATATTGACGTCAAATTTCCCTAAAGAAGTATTACTAACCAAACGTAGAAGGCTACTACAATGTGGATTTAGGCGTAGTTTTACCTATTTTGGTCAATAAAATCAAATTTCGACGTCGTCTTATTCTCCACGGTCGAATACACGTCGAGATAATGTAAATTTTCCTTAAATATGGCTAAATCTAATTTTGCGACCAAATTTATTATACATATTTTAGGTAGTCTCGACGTCAAATTAAACCAAAATGTTTGCTGGGAAATTTGTGAAACGGGTTAAAAATCATATTGTTTACAAAACTGGTACTATGCAATTATTCTCTTTTTACAAAAATAAACACAGTAATAAAGGCTGAAAATTCACAATTTATGCCCCACTTTCAAATTCAGTTAACTTATGATGGTCGTTTTATACACAAATAATCGGGGCGGGGTGTATTAAAAGCAGATACCAAAGGAGATAAACTCTTGTTAAAATAATTTAAAAATAAATTCTTAATACTACACAGGGTATTTAAAAAAAATACTTAATGAATCACTAATTAATATTAATTTAATAAAAATAATAAAACTAGTACATTTGAAGACAGAAAGCGTTACAAATCATAATAAACTATTTTATTTACAAGACGAGAATATTGAGACTAAAATAATTTACAATTAAGGTGTAACAACCATTAAAATTTTGGATTATCAGTGATAAAGCGTGTACTTCCACATAACACAGTGTATTTACTAGTTTGTACTGTAGGTCGTCACTATGATGACTGCGGTAAGAGGTACTCGTTTAAGAACTGTGCAAATGACCAAATTTAGTTATAACATAACTTATTTGCTACGCTTATTCTTCTCTAAAATTAGAGTCCAATCTTAATATAATTTTATACCAACCGTGTTCATCATTTTATAATAATAAATAATTACCACATTAGCTACTGTGAGTTAACACCTACCCAGCTGCTAGTAATCTCCGTATTCATAACGAAAAATTAATAAGTAATTAAAGTTTATGATTGTCACATCCTAAACTAATTTCGTGTGTTTTTTTTGTATAATTCACTCAAATTCGAGTAGTTTGTAAGGGAGCTGACTGTTTCTTTATGTTTCTATTTTTAAATAACTTTAGAGTTATAAATAAATAAAAATATTCGTTTCTTTCGGCTAGTAGGGTTGATATTTTTGTGGTTAGAATTATTCTAGTAAAAATATTAATTTAATTATATAAAATTCTCTAGGAATAAATATAAAGTTTAAAAACTAGCAAATTCGTCGGAAGTTCTAAAAACACCCCTGTGCATACATTTTCTTGCGCTTAAGACAGAATTCGGCGATTTGCGTTTTAAAATTTGTTCATGTATACCTGTAGGAATATATCGTAAGCTCTAATAAAAAAAAAGCAAAAAAACAGGTAGTTAGGTAACGGACACCGTTTAACATATTTTGTTTAAGAGTTTGATTCTCCAGTGGTGTACATATCAGGTAGTTTTTTTTATCCGAATACAAAGAATTGGGTTTTAAATATTTTGTAAAGGATTCGAATGTAATAAAGGTATGATAATTGATTTTTTTTTGTTTAATTGGCAAAAACTTAGGTAATAAATTTGAACAAATATAGAATCTTGTCATTAAACTGATTTTTCAAGATGTTATACTTATAAATAAATTCTCCTAAATAGAATTATAAAATATTTATAATTTAAGCTACTAAAGATGACTCAGTGCTAAATTTTTAAAAACACTTTTTTTGTAGTAAAAGGCCTCGAAATTAAATTTATATTAAAAACGTGATAGTTCAAAAGACCCCTCTGCAATTTTTGCCATCATCTGATAACAAAATTAAATAAGGAGAAGGGGGTCTCTTACTACTAGTAAATGTCTTGGTCAGAAAATGATTTCTTTCCTGTACGCATCAAGGTTACATATCTATATTTCATTTGTTTATCTGAGATCACTATCTAACAATGACAATTTCTATTTGTTCCAGATTGAAGCTAAAGCATATCTCCAACACATCTCTTAATTAAAGGAAGGTCAATATTTTTAATCCTGAATTCTATTAAATAATCATTCAGATAGTACATAAAAATTTCTTTAAATTAATAAAAAAGTAGCAAAATTGGACGTATAGTCTAAAAAAGCACCTATTTTACATGTTTTCTTATGGAAAAGGAAGCACAATTTTACTAATTGAAAGGGCCTTTTTTCAACTCTCTTGCTTTTTTAAAAAATAGTTTAAACCGTTTAGTATTCCGGCCGACTAAAAGTTTACTTCATACGTTCTACAGTTACTATCGACCATTTACCTAATATCACTGATTCGTGTCGACGTTTTCGTGGTAAGTAAATTTTGAATATTTAATTCAGATATAAGTTTATATATTAAACTTTTGATTTAAAAAACAATAAAATGTCTGTTGTGGAAAAATTCACTATTGTTAAAGACAATATGAGGAAAATAAGACGTTTTGGACTTCAGGGTCGTACCATGAATTTCAGAATTAATCCAATTCCTAGTGACTCAGAACCTGTGGGTTGGATAAAAGATGCTATTACGCAGATTGTTCAGAAGGGTACTGAGGGTGTTGACCCTACCGATAAAGTAGGATTTACATTTTGTTCAAAACAATTTGCTAGAGGTGATGCATGGTTAAGTTTCAAGCCTGCATCGGAAGTGACTATGGATGATGTATGGGAAACCATTTCGTCACTTTATCAGTCAAATACCGCTGAGCTTAATACAGAAACTTTTTGTTTAAGTGTGACATCCGTAAGAATGCCAAGGGGACAAGGCAGAGGACACGTTAATAATTATAATTCTTTCGACGAAGAATGTGCTAAGCGTCGAGGTATTATAACAATCAATAATAAAGATAGCTTATGTTTACCTCGTGCTCTTTCGGTCGCCAAGTCATACGTAGATAAATCTCTTGATAATGTAAAGGTTCGAAAAAATATTGGTGGGTTGCAGGATAAAAGAACTCAAGAGTTAATACAAGGTGCTAATGTTTCTATACCTGAAGAAGGAGCTGGGATACCTGAACTACAACAGTTTCAGAAGTATTTAAATAATTACAAAATTACTGTGTATACTTATGGTGTAAAAGGACGTGATGTTATTTTTGAAGGCAATGGTGTTGGTCCTTCATTGAATTTAATTCACCATGAGGGACACTACAATGTAATTACCTCACTAACTGCTGCATTTTGTTGTAGTTACTATTGTGAAGAGTGTCACGTACCATATAGTCAGAAACTGGGTCATAGGTGCGTTAAGACATGTCCTGGTTGTCTGCAGTCACCTCCTTGTCTTAACACTGAATCGACCATAAAATGCGATTCATGTAAGAGATCTTTCCGTGGTCAGATATGTCATGACAATCATATTCAGTACTGTATTTGTCAAAAATTGCGACGTTGTGAAGATTGTTTCAAAATTGTACCCACTAACAGAGCTCATACCTGTGGAGAAATATTTTGCAAGGTATGTAATAAACTACAACCAATAGATCATTTGTGTTATATTCAGCCTGATTTCAAGTCTCCTCCTTCCACAGATTTTCTATTTGTCTTTTACGATCTCGAGACGAGACAGGAAAAGATGCAAGCTGATGGTTCCTTTTTACACGAACCTAATCTTTGTATTTTTAATCACCGTTGTCACAGATGTATCCACGAGGTACAGCTGTACTTTTGTCAGTCTTGTGAGTATAGACAAAAAACTCTGATTGGTTCTAATATTATTTCAAATTTCATGAAGCATCTCTTTCAAATCCGTAAAAAATTCAAAAATGTTACTGTTTTGGCCCATAATGGTGGTGGTTACGATCATCACTTTATTCTCAGTTATATTCTTGCACAGACCGACCTTACTCCAGAACTCATTATGAGAGGCACAAAACTAATTTCTATGACTGTAATATTAAATTCCTCGATTCCTTGAATTACTTTCCTATGACTCTCTCTAAACTACCCGATGCTTTTGGTTTTTCTGAATTAAAAAAAGGACACTTTCCACATCTTTTTAACACTCTAGAAAACCAAAATTATGTTGGATCCATACCCTCTATCGAATTTTATGATTCTAACAGATTAAAAGAGGAAAGCAGAAAAAACCTATTAGAGTGGCATTCCAAAAGAATTGCAGAAAATTATGTGTTTGATTTTCAAAAAGAAATCACTGCCTATTGCATGTCAGATGTTGATATATTGACGAAAGCATGTCTAAAATTTAGGCAGCTTTTGTTAGAAGAAACTAGTGTATGTCCATTTATGGAAGCGACAACAATAGCATCCACTTGTAATAAAGTATATCGACGCAATTTTCTTGAGTCGAACACTATTGGAGTAATTCCAAAAAGAGGGTACAGATGGCAGGATAACCAATCCACAATAGCAATCAAGTGGTTGGTTTGGGAAGAAAAACAACGTAATATACACATTAAACATGCAGCTAGAGGAAAGGAGGTCCGAGTGGGTGGGGTGAAGGTTGATGGGTACATCGAGGAAACCAAAGAGATTTTTGAATTTGAAGGATGTTATTACCATGGATGTCCTCGATGCTTTACACATCAAAGAGATGTACCTTTACATGACACACCCTCGGAAACGATGAATTTGCGATATGAGGCTACTGTCGCTAAAAAGGAACGCTTGCGCTCTCTTGGATATAATTTAAATGAAATGTGGGAGTGTGAATTTAAGCATCTAGTTACTGAAAATAAAGAGCTGCGGGAATATACAGAAAATCACCCACTTGTTTTACAAACACCACTAGATCCTAGAAAGGCATTTTATGGAGGACGTACAGGAAACATTTCAGAATATCATAAAACTCAAGACGATAAAAAAATTAAGTACGTTGATGTTTGTTTACTGTATCCATGGGTTTGTAAATATGGACAATTTCCGGTTGGTCATCCAACCGTTTACGTAGGCGATGAATGCCCTTCAATAACCACTGTTTCGGGACTTGTAAAATGCACGGTGTTACCTCCTCGAGACCTTCTTCACCCGGTTCTACCCCAAAAAATGAACAACAAACTCATGTTTGTTCTCTGTCGAGAATGTGGAGAAAACCTCAATTCCGAGGAATGTGTACATTCTGATGAAGAGCGAGCTTTAACTGGTACATGGGTAATAGCAGAGGTTAATAAAGCAATTGAGAAGGGTTATAAACTTTTAAAAATGTATGAGGTTTGGTCATATGAAACAATTCAATTTGGAAATAATGTTTCGGGGCTATTTACAAGTATGATGAATAAGTTTATTAAGATAAAACAAGAGTCATCTGATTGGCCAGCAAATTGTCGAACACAAGAAGAAAAGAACCAGTATATTGAAAGGTTTTTCGAACGGGAAAATGTTAAAATGGATTTCTTACAGATCATTGACAACCCCGGACTACGCTCATTAGCTAAACTTATGCTTAATAGCTTCTGGGGCAAATTTGGACAGCGACAGAACCAGTCCCGGACTAGTATTATCAACACGCCTGCAGAATTTTTTGGTATGATGTCCAACCTCTCGTTAAATATAAATACGGTACTTCCTGTAAATGAAACCACAATAATTGTTAATTGGGAGTATAGAGAGGAGGCTTCCGAATCTTTGTCCACAGTCAACGTGGTAATAGCAGCTTTCGTTACTACTTTGGCGCGTCTTAAGTTATATAGTTACCTTGAGAAATTAGAAGATAGAGTTTTGTATTATGATACAGATTCGGTAATATACGTATCACGACCTGAGGCACTCGACATACCAACAGGTGAGTTTATTGGTGATATGACCGATGAACTCGAGAAAGAAGGGTCTGGTTCGTATATAACTGAATTTGTATCGGGTGGGCCTAAAAACTATGCCTACAAAGTATGGTCTACTAAAGATCAAGATTTTAAAATTACTTGTAAAGTTAAGGGTATATCTTTAAATCATTCTGCTTCTCAAAAAATTAATTTTAATTCCGTCAAAGAGATGGTTTTGAACCCTGGTGAGCCCATTCAAATAATTTCTAAACAGATTCGGCGGACGAAAGGGCACGATATAATTACGAAAGAAACTGTTAAAAAATATGAACCTAAATCCACAAAACGAAAGTTTCTGTCTGACCATAGTTCAGTACCTTTTGGATATAAAAAGTCAAAAATGTGATTTTTACTTTCACGGCGTAACATGTATTCATTATCATTTATTACAACACAAAACTATCGTATTCAAATATATTTCCATATGAGTTAAATGAAATTCTAAATCTCCATACACCTTCGTCTTATGAATGATAACTACTATGGATTTACAAACGTTTTTAGATATTTTATAGCAATATTATTAAATCTATTGCTTATTCGATTTAAACAGATACATTATAGAAAAAATATTTAACGACTTAATAAATTGCCTTTATGAAATACACTTTTTGTATGGTTGTTTAAGTCCCAAGAATAGAGAATAATTTGAAATATGTGTGAAAAAAAGCCTCAGTGATAATTTCGTTTGGCGAAGACCTGACACTTTTAAGTCCATTGGAAAAGAAATTATTCACGTACAGGTAAATCTTAAGGCACAAAAATATTCTCAAGTGGCGAAGTTTAAAATACCCTCGAATTATGTTTAGAAAGCTGGAATATTCAATAAATAAAAACGAAGAATAGTTTACCAGATAAGTGTCATTATTATTGTATATTTTTTATAGATGTCTTTGTTTAAGTAGTAAAGCAATGCTGTTTAAGGGTTTAATATTCAACAATTAATGGTAGGCCTGCGGCTATCGTTATATGTTAAGGATATTTTCTTTGGCATATAAAGATTTCTGTCGGGGATTCCTAAGGTTTATAAGCCTTTAAAACGAGACCACAAACACCTACAATAATCTAATATTGGATTATTACCTCCAGGGTTGGTCATGGAAAAAGGTGTTATATAAAAACATTACCGTTGTATCTGGTGTTTTCTTGAATCTTCTAGCTATTTGAATAATTTTTGAGAACGCTTTTTGTCTAAATGAAATAAAATTATAATATAGGTTTCAGTAAAATCTTTTACTTATTGTGAGAGATAAATATAATTACATTATATAATGAAGTAGATATATAGAAATTACCATTACAAAATGAAAAAGATTGTATACTCAAGACATTATTTCCCTGAAAATTCTTAAAGAAAAAAATATATATTATTATGTGATATTATACCAATAACATAACTATTTAGGTTAATTTATGTGTTGTTTTTAAAAAATTTCTGTTTTTTTTTAGAAAAATTTAATTTTATTCCTCCATTACAGTTTTTAGGTGTTAACATTCATAGACTCATTTAACTCTTTATATTAGCCCATATATTTATTACACAATACACATATCGCACCCCTGATTCAATAGTGCCATAACCTTATAAATGTTAATTTTACAGGAGAAGCGAAACAAAAACGATTGTGGATGTAATATTTTTTGAGCAGCATTTTCAGTACTTGTGCTTACCAAATTCGGTATACATATTGATTAAAGATGTCTCTACTGAATAATGATACATGTAATGTAATGTAAAATGTACACAGATAAGCCTAAAACAAAAAAAAATGTTATGTGATATGGCAGTACTGTTGATGGTGCCTCGCGAAGAATTTATTAGAACTATTGATGTGGCACTTTATATATTGTAGACGTGTTCATAATGTATACTGGGCAAAAAAAAAGTCAATTTAATTTTTTTTAGGGAATGGCACTATTGAAAAAAGGGGTGCGATATTTTAAATTAACTATATTTACATAAATAACACGTTTTTATAATCTAAAAATAACATTTTGTGTATTTCTAGATAGGTCTATTTCTAGTAAGTCTTCAATCTGTGTTAGGTAGTTTTTAAACTGGATTAACGGCTCTTTAAATAGCCATCAAATCGTATTCAAGTAGTGTTCAGATAGTATTCAAGTAGTATTCCAGTAGTATTCAAGTATTATTCCAGTAGTATTCAAGTAGTATTCAGGTAGTATTTAAGTAGTATTTAAGCAGTATTCAAGTAGTATTCAGGTGGTATTCGAGTAGTATTCAAATAGTATTCAAGTAGTATTCAAATAGTATTCAAGTAGTATTTAAGTAGAATTCAACTAATATTTAGGTAGTATTTATGCGATAACACTTGTCTACCTAATGAAACAGAAAAGTAGTAGGTTACTATTCACTTTGTATTATTTATAATCGTACCATACCCTGTATACCTATAAATTAATGTAATTCGGTTTTATTTTCAACATCATTTTTAGCATTGAAATTTATGAGCATATTCTACGACCCATTTAATCTACTAATAGTAATTATGTATTACATAGAGTTATCACAACTACATCACTGAAATTTGGTTACCTAAATATGTACTGCTATCTATATTCTATCATTGTGAACCCCCAATATTTTGGTCATGAGGCACCACTGTACTTTATTCATTCTGTAGTGTGTCAGCACTGTAGAAAGTGGCTTCTTCTAACACCATTTAAGGTCATACTACTTTCCATTTCCCCGATTCACCCCTCCTTTATCGTCATTTATTTCACGCTAATCGGCTAAGTTCCATGGTGTTGCGTCCCTTGGTGGAACGCCCTCCAGTGGTCACCCAACCACAGCGTGACCGGAAAGACAACGACTTAACTGTTGCGAGAATGTGGATGCACACTAATCTCGCAACTGTCCGGCATTCTTCAATAATACGCTCGTGACTAGAGGTGAGTTCGGGCTGCGCACTCTAAAGTGAAGTGGAGTAAGTAGGCGTAAACGGAGGGCGCATATGGTTTTACTCCTTTTACTCTCAGAGTTCAATGTCAGTTGTCAATGTGACATACTATTACTTAAAACCTAATCGTACTTATAAGTAACAACCGTATAAGTTTCTTCCATATTAATGGATGCATGGAAATCAAATAAAAAGCATTTTTATTTAAGAATTAGTCACAATTATCTTATTATCGATTTAAATCACCTTATGCGCATGCCCGATCCACACTCCACTCCACGATCTCCGAACGGTCAAAGAGGAACTTGTATTTTAACTCCTACCGTACCCGAACGCCTTAGGTACTTTAGGAGTGAATATACTGAAAAGAGTGCGTAGACCGAACTCACCTTAGATTGATGTTACCAGTTAACGAAAAATAAACTCAATAACTAGAACATTAATCCCAATATAGGGTCAATGACCTATTTGACAAAAGTCGATAATTAAGTTGTCGTATAAGTAACTAAATACATACATTCTTGTCTAACCAGATCATGTGTCGATGTATTTTGAATTTTTTTTTAATGTTTGTAGTCGCATTATACCCCATATACTTATAATTTAATGTACTTCAGTTTAATTCTCACCAGGGTTTAACATTAGTATTCATAAGTATATTCATAAAATCCAAATTAATAACAAATATTTATTGCATTAACTGCAGTGATCTCATTTCATATTTAAAACACATAACTACGAACACGTATATCTATTCAAGCAATTAATTTAAATGTCGCCTCACTAATAGTTGTGACCCTTACGAGCAGAGCCCTTTTACCTGGAATCAGATACCTCCTCTTCAACCGCGGCGTGATATTTACAATACTAGCCGCTTTGTTCGAAGCCGCGTTGTATTTACCATCATTTAGCGAATTAAATAATCATTAATTGACAGGTTATTAATGACTGATAGGTAATTAATGATTGACAGGTCATTAATTATGGACGAGGTGATTAATGATTGACAGGTAATTAAAATGATTAATGACCTTTGGCGGCATCATTGTCGGCATCATCAAAGGAAAATTTGGTTCCCAGGCTCAAGTGCCTCTATACCTACTCAATTGGTTTCCCGTAATCATATTGAGGAGCTAATAAAAACATATTCCAAAGACCAACATTTTTTGTGCTCCAGTCATTTAAATGGTAACAATTTTCTCAACAATTGTTCGAAGGAAATATATTCTATAGCTATTTGTATTTTGTTTTAGGTAAAGACAAAATGAATTTCGACGCTATCGACAAGTTATCTAATATGCGAGTCATCGATTTATTGGATAATATTCCAGATAGTTCAGCAGTATCTTTTAATAACCCGATATATTTTGGATTCAATTTTAGAAAAAAAAATAACTATATTGGAAAGGGTGTACAAAATATGGTATTCCACTTTTTTTCTCAAAATCTGGCGATACTGGATCAAACTTAGAAAATATGGAATGCAAAATAACTGTATTACTTTAAATACATATACATGCATTGAATTAAATGCGCACAATCTGTTGATTATTATAGAAAAATGCAGAGAAAAAAATGAAATTGATATTTTTCTTCCTTGGTTATTCAGTAGCCAACCTTGTGAAAAAATCTTTCGACAAACTCGTTCAATGACCAGCACGTTTTCTACAATGGTAAATTATTCTTTACTAGATATTATGAAGAGACTGAATAGAATACAGGCAATAAATGAGATAAGTACAGATCTAGGTAAGTTAGTATTTAGAGGATAAACTGGTAAATTGTACATTATCTTTATTTACCCTTGTCATTATTTATAGATACAACTTTTCGATTTCCTCGAGAAGAAAACAAGAAGCTCGGAACAAATGACGTAAATAATCAGTTGCCTTTACCAACGGTTAGTGAAATTTTGGCGATTTTAAAAAAGGCCAAAGAAGATGCAATAGATTCAGCAACAAAAATTGGTATGGTGGGAACTAACAAATCTACACCTGACGATGAGGCTGAATGGAAAGAGAAGGCCTGTTTAACCGTTATAATTAAACATTTACGTAAAGAAGAAGAAAACGAAAGTACCGATGATGAAATAGATTGTCGAGATGACATCGGAAGACAAGAAATATCAGATACAGAGGAAGATTCTTTAATAAAGAAGGATATAGAATTTCTGAATGAAATGGATGTACCGCTCACGGTATCAGAAGACAAAGAATTTAAATTTAAAAATTATTTTGGAAAAATTAAATAAAAATGTTTTAACCAGACAGCATATCTAAACGTTCCAATAAAAAATACAGTGCAAATGATTAGAAAGTCTTCTCTTTGCTGGTACTACTGTGATAATGTAAATAAACTCTCATCTGATCGAATTTATAGAATTAGAGGAATGGCAGCTACAAGAAGCAAAGGAAAGCAAAGAAAAAGACGTAAATTAGCTGGCAAGACAAAGAAAGTAATCCCGCAAAAGATAATTTCGGATGAGACGGATGAGACTGATGTATCTGAAGACCACGTCAGTTATAAAGATTCCAGCTCAGAAGATTTGGAAGATAACGAAACAAATAAGACCGTTGTTCATGTTCATAATCATATGTATTCATTAAGAAAGAGTAACAAGTAATATTTTATGTTTGAACCGAATAAATGAAATATACAGAGATAGTTAAAACATTTTTTTTCTTTCCGTGCAGAACTCTGCAGTACGTGTGCAGTACTATGCAATACGTATGCAGTACGTGTGCAGTACTATGCAGTACGTGTGCAGTACTATGCAGTACGTGTACAGTACTATGCAGTACGTGTGCAGTACTATGCAGTACGTATGCAGTGCTCAGCAGTACCTTATTCAAGTACAAATTTATGCAGTACATGTACATATTAAGGTCAGTTGTTGGCCCCTCGGGCGGGCATTTAAATTATTAAATTCAAACAACGGAAAAAATTCTGAAGAGGCTAATATTATAAGGAGACTCACCGAGTGGTATATCTGGGTTCTGGAACTCTTGAGGGGTGTAGAGCGCCGAGACATGTTAATCTTCAGAGGGGGTTCGTAAATGAAGAAGGTTACCCAATCACACAAAAAATAAACTTTGAAGTTTATTTATAATATTGTAAAACACAACAAAAAAAAACAGTTTTACAATTTAGGTCATCGACCAAACAACTTGTTAACAGAAAGTTATCACCTACCGTATCAAAAAAATACCGAATATTGCAAATAATCGTTAAACCGTGAACTATGTGTGACCTTTATTAACCGTGTCACAGTTCATCGGCTTCTGCCTCAGGTGATCTATTGTCCACCCCTCTCACCGCACTCATTAGGTACCGAAATCTTACGTCATCGCACTTCACGCTCGGGTCAGACGGACAGTCGGCTACACAAATAAAGGTACAATCCACGCATACATTTTTATAGTTATTATTTACTTCTAAGAGGCGAACTGAGAATGGAGTGCAGAGTTTGATTAATATTGATGTTTTACATTTACCCCCTTTTAAATCGGAATGAACATGTACATTTAAAAAAAGAACAGAACATATTAAACTCAAACTACAAAGAACATTATTACTAAAATTAAGTCATCCAGTCTGAGCTACCTATAAATTTAGGAATAATAGGGTTTAAGATTATGAACATTTTGCACTCCCCGGCCAATTCCGGTCTTGTCATCTACGATTTCATATGAATTGGGCCCCTTAAGTGCTACTATCGAACAGGGTCCTTCGAATAATAAAAATATTTTTTTTATTTCCCTAGATTCTGCAGAAGGTTTTGGATGGGCCCGTACCAACACTTTTGCCCGTATGCTCCGTTAATAAGTTTCTTAACTAAGAATGATTTTCAGACTTAAGTCGTCTTTTTATAATTCACCATCATATAAAACTTGTTAAGCATTCCTAAATTTAAGTACGGCATTTTGATGACTTAAAATGCTTAATTTGATCTTTGTAACGTCATATGCAGAAGCGTAGCGTGCTTTGGCGAGGCCCTGTATAAAAATTTGTTTGGGGGCCCTTAGGAAGGGTAAAGATTTCTCACAAAAGAAAAAAAAGTTTGCATAAAATTAAAAGAAATATTTATTCATTATTGTCACTTTTTCTAAAATTTTTACAAGAAATTCAAATTAAATATACACTCTCCTTGCCTTTTTTTCGGCAAACTGATTTATTAAATCATTTATAGCTGATGATGACTTTAGTTTTTCTAAAGTTTCTGCCTCTATGGACAATAGTGACAGGTCTGATAGTCGTTCCTGTCCCATCGAAGTTCTTAGGTAATTTTTTATCAGTTTTAATTTTGAAAAACTTCTTTCAGCAGTTGCGGTTGTAACTGGAAGAGTCAAGAATAAAAAGCATGCTGTTATTACCTCCGGAAAACTGGATGCAAGACTATTGAATTTTATCAGCAATAATTCAATGAAATCCTTAATGGAATTAATTTTTTGAATTTCAGATTTTAAACATGTTTTTAGAGCCTTTAATTGGTCATAAAGATTAACTGAGATGTCTTTACAGTATTTAGCGGACAGTTTTCCGGAAGCGTTTAATATCTCTTCGTTTGAAGAAGACAGGAGTTTCTTAGGTTGTAATATTTCGAACATACTACTCAGGTCGCAAAGGCTCTGAAATCTTTTTTTAGTTTGAGAAATTAATATATCTAAACAGCAATAGTAGACATTGACTTTGAAATAGGATTCCGGGTCTGAAATTCTCTCATCTTGTGATAACTCATCAAAAAAACGCTTCGTTATCTTTCGCCTTTTATTTTTAAAAACAGTTGTTACCCTCCACTCTTTTGCTAAATCTTTGGACTCATTTAGCAAACTATTGGATGAATTTTGATTTCTTAATTCGCAGAGTCTATTCAAAAGATTACTTAATAAAATAGTAGTTTTCTGATCGTCATTATTCTCATTATTATTATAGTCATTATTTTCATGCTGTAGAGCTTTAGAAACAGGATTAATGATTTCAAATAGTGAAGAAAAAAACGTGACAAGCACTAAGAAATCATAACTCTCTAAAATGTTAATTATATTTTTACATTCTTCACGTTCATCTTTTTTTTTCGAAATTAAATTTAGTTGATACAAAGTTTTCATGATTAATAAATAATTTTTCTTTACCGCTAATAAAGCGTCGTTCCTTGAAGACCATCTGGTCGGATATACCTTCTTAAGGGTAATTAAATATTTTTCAGATGAATCGTCACTAAACATTGCCCAGCGTTGTATACTATTGCCAAAAAAAGTATATATTTTTTCTAAATTATCGAAAAAAGTCGACACTTCACGAACATGTTTCGCAGCATCGTTTAAAACTAAATTTAATGTGTGCGCCACACAATGAACATAATCGGCATTCGGAGCATGCTCTTTTATTAGGGCTTGTAATCCTCCATAAACACCCGACATAACATTTGCTCCATCGTAACCCTGTCCTCTACATTTAGTCAAATCAATTCCATATTCTTTAATCGTATTTAAAATTTCAGTTTTAAGTCCTTCAGCTCTGCAATCGGATACTGCTGTAAACCCCAAAAAGGACTCACAGATTTTTAATTCTTTAGGCACATTATCATCATCATTTTCTGTAATCGATATGTATCGAAAAACTATAGAAAGTTGACAAGTCTTGTGTTGTATCTAGAATTATTGTCAGAAATGGAGCTTTTTTAATTTCTGAGATAATATTGTTCCTAACTGCGGTACCAAGCAAATTAATAATTTAATTTTGAATCGTCGAGCTTAAATAATTTATTTTGCCTTTTGGTTTTAGAAGAAGTTCTTTTAAAGTTGCATCATAATTAGATAGCAAACGTAAAATTGCCATAAAATTTCCAGAATCAGAATCATGGCCTCTTAAAGGTAGATTGCAAGATGCTAAAGTAATTATAACATTAATTATACGATGCAATACATCTCTCCAGAATGTAATTTTACTATTGATTTCACTTTGCAATAGAGCATCGATGGTATTTCCTTGTAACCAATTATTATAAGATAGGGTCAAGTATAGTTTGCGTAAAATTGCTTCTAATGGAAACACCGTTAACCCATGCAGAGGAGTATGATTTGCTTTGACGATCTGCTGAAACTATATTACAATCTTCAGATATCTCAGAATCGTCGATTTGAGTTTCTTCTATTTCCGGATGGACATCCGATGGAGAATGTGCTTGGGTTTCTTCTATTTCCGGATGGACATCTGATGAATAATGTGCTTCAGAAGAATCTGAAAATATAATTGTTAAAAAATAAAATCGAATGTTTTGATAAATTTCAAAAATATATGTTAAATAAATTACGTAAGGTTACGGTTAGAGTGTTCAGACGTATGCAGGATCTACGCGGGTTGTGCGCGTGTTAATACAAAATCACCTGCGCACAGCCCATGCGTTACAGCCCATGCGTTACACCCGCGTGCGATCCGAACGTGGCGTGTGGCCATACCATACAAACAGAACCCGAGCTCGCGCACGTCTGAACACGTAATTTACGATACGAACTGATAGACAAACAGACAACAAATTGATCCTATAAGTAAGTAAGAGTTCCGGTTTTTTTTTCGTTTTGAGGTACGGATCCCTAAAATAACAAAATTCACTCTTCGCTACATGTAGATAAGATAAATGGGTTGGGTAGTACTTACCTTTGCAATCTAAATCACTCACAAGAGCTGGTGTCTGAAAAAATGAAGAAATTTTGGGCATATTTTTTATAACCTCCTCCCTTTCCTGTTTATTTTTTCTTTTCGTAGCTCCGCTGGGATAATCTCTTTTCCTTCCACTCATTGTTTTTTACAGATCGTTACTAATACTACGAAACCAGAAGAACAATTGTTTGTATTGTATTACAATGTAATGCACAATTAAATAAAACGCATCAATAAACACTGTTCTCCATGGTTTATCATCGTATTGTATGTACATCGATTATTGTGGGATTCCCCCGTTGAAGTAAATGACTTAAACGGGGAAATCCCGCAGCCCGCGATAACTGATGTAGGGTGTTGCCAACTTTTGAACGCACGCTTTACGCGGGAAAAAAAGAAATCGCTTTTTGCGACTTTTGTCATTTCTGAAAAAAAAAAAAATTTGGGTGAAAAGTTTTTAATAATTTTTGCTTACGCACGTTGGGGGCCCCGTGGCGCGGGGGGGCCGTATAATTGATACGGCAGATACGGCGGTAGCTACGCCCCTGGTCATATGTCAATGATATGTCATATCTAGTCTATTTTTTTGGTTAAAAGAAAAATAATTGATTATAATTATATAATTACAGTTTTATAATTCATACCTACTATTACATTTAAGTAATTATTATTAAAATGGAAGATGATGCATTTTTATTAGATGACGACCTAGATGTGTTAGATATTATTGACATTGGTTTTCCCAAGAGGTTCTATAATAGAGAAGATTTCTTTGAAACAATGGACAATATGTCCTTCTTTCGAAGATTTCGTTTAAGAAAACCCACAGTTTTGCAAGTATTGGAGCATATTGAGCCATTATTGGAATTTGATAATGATTTGTGAGTACCTACCTACAAATATAGTAATATATATGCAAAATGTGGGGCAAAAAATATAAGGTATCCTTTTTTTGTTGAAATAATAGTGTTTCCCCAATAAATCAACTCTTAACAGCATTGAGGTTTTATGCATGTAGAAATCATCAAGTTGGTATTGGTGATTTCATTGGAATGCATCAAACAACAGTATCACGAATTATTAAGGTTTCTTATGCTATTGCAAGTTTGGCACCGATCTACATTACCATGCCCAATCAGTTTGAAATTCTTAGGACACAAAGTGATTTTTTTTCGATGGCAAGATTTCCAATGGTTATAGGATGCGTTGATGGGACACATATTAAAATTCAGAGTCCTAGTATGTACATTAAAACATACTTTACAAAATATAAAATAAAATATACTTTACAAAACTAAACTATTAAACAAAATCAAATTTTTACGAATCAGAAACAGAAATCAGCAGAAATATGTGCCAGAGCCAGAAACATTCGCGCGGGAATCGGAAAATTAAATTTAACCTGCGAAACATGAAAAATGAAAACACCTAGCAATTTTGACATGTAGTGTCAAAACAGTAACTAATAGTAAACTGTATGGCACAAAATTTCCTAAGTATTGCGGTGTTGTCAATGTTATTCTGATCTTAGTTAAGATAACTTATTTGAATGACGCTGCATAAGAAAGTTGGTCTAAAATTTATGATCGACTTAACAAAGTTGTTATTAGTTGTAAAACGGTGCATGTAGGCATTTGTCTCCCACTTCAAACTTATGAGGATTACTTTTATTATCATGCCAAAGTTGGCGTTTTTCCGCACGACATAATAACCGCTTTTGCGCTAACTCAATAATTATTTCGCGATTCGATTCGCAGAATACCGGGTCAGGAAAATTAATGTTTTCTACCAATTTATTCTCGGTTCATTTCCCAAAATGTAAGTAGTCAGGAGAAAAGTTTGTTCCGCTATGAATGACTCGATTCAGCCAAAGTTGAACCTTAGTAAGCACGGTCGCCCACTTAGTATGCTTAGAATAACAGAGGCCCCTCAGTAACCTCACAATTTCCCGGTTAGCCCTTTCCACTTGGTTACCCTGAGGATAATAGAAGGAAGTATGCTGAACATGCACGCCTGCTTGTTCCAAAGTATCCAGCCATAAATCGGACGTAAGCAGTGAAGCATTTATTAAACAGACATTTTAATAGATTAGAAGCATTCGCCTGTTTTAGAGCAAACAACATAACGAATTTGCTAAAAGCATCGATACACACAAATAATTAGGTAATGCCGTCCCGAGATCCAGGCAACGGTCCAATGAGATCCACACTTAAAATCTCATTAATTTTACTAGGTATAACACTATGCATTTCCCCATGGAGATTTTTATAAATTTTTGCTTTTTGACATAAGTCACATGTAGCAAGAAGCGTTCTACAAGAACGATGCATTCTAGGCCAGTAGTACCACTGCGATAGCGGCAGATAACATTTATCCGAGCCAAAATAACCTTGTTCCTCATGTTCTTGAACAACCAGACACTTAATTTGTATCTGCGGGACGCAGATCTTAAAACTAGGGTTACCTTTCGAACCACGTCTGAAAAGTATGCCCTCATACTCAACGTACCATACCTTTGTTTTTTAATTATTTTCGGGATTAGCCAATTTAGCAATTATTTTCATATAATAATAATAATAATAATAATAATAATAATAATAATAATAATAATAATAATAATAATAATAATAATAATAATAATAATAATAATAATAATAATAATAATAATAATAATAATAATAATAATAATAATAATAATAATAATAATAATAATAATAATAATAATAATAATAATAATAATAATAATAATAATAATAATAATAATAATAATAATAATAATAATAATAATAATAATAATAATAATAATAATAATAATAATAATAATAATAATAATAATAATAATAATAATAATAATAATAATAATAATAATAATAATAATAATAATAATAATAATAATAATAATAATAATAATAATAATAATAATAATAATAATAATAATAATAATAATAATAATAATAATAATAATAATAATAATAATAATAATAATAATAATAATAATAATAATAATAATAATAATAATAATAATAATAATAATAATAATAATAATAATAATAATAATAATAATAATAATAATAATAATAATAATAATAATAATAATAATAATAATAATAATAATAATAATAATAATAATAATAATAATAATAATAATAATAATAATAATAATAATAATAATAATAATAATAATAATAATAATAATAATAATAATAATAATAATAATAATAATAATAATAATAATAATAATAATAATAATAATAATAATAATAATAATAATAATAATAATAATAATAATAATAATAATAATAATAATAATAATAATAATAATAATAATAATAATAATAATAATAATAATAATAATAATAATAATAATAATAATAATAATAATAATAATAATAATAATAATAATAATAATAATAATAATAATAATAATAATAATAATAATAATAATAATAATAATAATAATAATAATAATAATAATAATAATAATAATAATAATAATAATAATAATAATAATAATAATAATAATAATAATAATAATAATAATAATAATAATAATAATAATAATAATAATAATAATAATAATAATAATAATAATAATAATAATAATAATAATAATAATAATAATAATAATAATAATAATAATAATAATAATAATAATAATAATAATAATAATAATAATAATAATAATAATAATAATAATAATAATAATAATAATAATAATAATAATAATAATAATAATAATAATAATAATAATAATAATAATAATAATAATAATAATAATAATAATAATAATAATAATAATAATAATAATAATAATAATAATAATAATAATAATAATAATAATAATAATAATAATAATAATAATAATAATAATAATAATAATAATAATAATAATAATAATAATAATAATAATAATAATAATAATAATAATAATAATAATAATAATAATAATAATAATAATAATAATAATAATAATAATAATAATAATAATAATAATAATAATAATAATAATAATAATAATAATAATAATAATAATAATAATAATAATAATAATAATAATAATAATAATAATAATAATAATAATAATAATAATAATAATAATAATAATAATAATAATAATAATAATAATAATAATAATAATAATAATAATAATAATAATAATAATAATAATAATAATAATAATAATAATAATAATAATAATAATAATAATAATAATAATAATAATAATAATAATAATAATAATAATAATAATAATAATAATAATAATAATAATAATAATAATAATAATAATAATAATAATAATAATAATAATAATAATAATGTTTATTTTGCAAAAAAGTACATTCATTTATCAATAATATAGTATGGTAATTAGACAAATATAAACAAAAGGTAGACAAGCCCATTAGAGCCACTACTGGCTGTGCATGGGCATTTATAGTTTATTAAAATAATCGATTTAATTTATTTTAACTAGAGTGTAGCACCTTATACGTATATTATAAGTATATTATAAAGTCCTATTATCTAAATAATTAAATATAGAAATTAAGATATCAATAACAAAAACAAAACAATTATTAAAATATCAATTAAAAAAAAACAGTTTAAATATAAAGAAAATACAATTAAAATATCAATAAAATCAATTTTAACAAGAACACAATTTTGGTTTTAAGCACAATAAATAAACTTTAAAATTTCAAATAAATTATAAAAAAGAAATGAAAAACCAATAGGTAAAACAAAAAGAAATATTAAAACATTTTTTTTTGTAAGGCAATGCTCGATACCAATACTTAACTTTATGATAAATTGTTACTCATCATTTGTGATATTAGATCATACTGCAAACAATAATTCTATTGATTTAGTATCATAATGAATAAAAAAATTTTTAAATATAGATTTAATTAGACCTATCGAGTTTAATGTACATATGTATGTTTTATACATTTCAGGTAGGAAGTTATAAATCTTTAGAGACATATGTAGATGTGAACGCTGACCTATGGTTTTTTTAAATAAGGGTATTTGGATACACCCTTTTTCCTTGTTTTTTGTTAAGTACTTGTGTTCAAGTCCTTTTATTAAATGTTTATTTTTATAAAGAAAAACCACGGAGTTATAAGCATACAGTTTTCTTAGGTTTAAAACTCTTGCTTCTTGAAACAGTACTTCCGACGGAAAAATATTTTTTTTGCCGTAAATAATTTTCAATATCTTTCTTTGAAGAATATTGACTGGATTTAGATGTTTTCGCAGCAGCACCCCAACCTAGAATACCATACTGTATTCTGGACTCTACTAGTGCATGATATACCATCTTTAGGTGACTTATGTTTAGGATATTTTTCAAGTATCTAAATTTATATAGTAGACTTCGTAATATTCTAGAGACATTTTTAAAATGCATATTCCACCTTAAGTGCGAGTCAATTGTAATACCTAGGTACTTGAGGCTACTTGAGCGACTTAACACGGTGTCATCTGATATTGTTAATATTTCATATTCAGGTAGACTATTTATATAGCTGCTAAAGGGTATGAAAAATGTTTTTTCAAAATTTATGGTAAGTATCTTACTTTGAAACCATTTTATAATTATTTTTAGGTCTAGCTCAGCTTTATTTTTCAGATTTTCCCACGAGTCTGCTGAATAGAATATGGCGGTATCGTCAGCGAAGCTAATTATTTTTCCCGTTGTTTGTAGGGTAAACAGATTATTAATATAGATCGAGAATAATAGCGGCCCAAGAATTGTACCTTGTGGAACTCCAAATTGTAAGTTTTTTTCCCTACTAATGGTATTCCCGATTTTAACTATTTGCTTCCGTTCATTTAAATAATTTCTGAATAGGTCTAGCGTTATACCACGAATACCAATGTTCTCCAATGCTTCTAGTAATTTTCCATGATGGACGGTATCGAAAGCTTTTGCTAGGTCTAAAAATACACACAAGCTAAGTTTACCTAGCATCAAGGCATTTATATATTTCACTTAATAGGGTTGACGTTGCATCTGTAGTTGAAACATTTTCTTTGAAACCAAACTGAGATTTAGAAATAATATCATTTTTATTTAAGTATTTATTTAATCTAAATTTTAGACATTTTTCGAAAACTTTAGTAAGGCCACTAATAACGGATATTGGACGGTAGTTACTAACGTCCTTTTTATTACCTTTTTTAAAAATAGGTGTAACTACAGACTTTTTAAACTCATTAGGGCAATGACCGCTTGTAAATATGTTGTTTATCAAAAAACATATTGGTTCAGCAATATTCTCTACAATAGCTTTTAGGGTTTCGGACCTAATTTGGTCAATTCCAGGAGCTTTATTGGTTTTTAATTCGTTGACAATATCAATAATCTCGTTTTTTGTTACAGGAGCTAGATAGAAACTGTGTTGTGGAGGGTGGGTGTATTGATTTGAATTTGCATTGCTAGGGATGCTCGATGCTAATTTTTTATAATATAGAATAAATCACTCTTTTGATCCTCCCCTAATCGTGACATATTTGCTAGAATTTGCTCAGCCAGTGGTGATTTCTTTAAAGTAAATAATTGATGCAATAGCCTCTTCTGGGACTTCATTGGTAGTTCCGGGCTCTGGTTTGGTTTGGAAGCGGGAAAGCGCATCCGCCAGAATATTTTCCCTACCTGGAGAAAAACGAGCTTCGAATTGGTACTCTTGGATGAACATGATCCAACGAGACAACCTTGCAGTTAACAGTCGGCAGGACATCAAGAATATAAATGTTTTATGGTCGCTAATGACGGTTAACGGTCGCCCAAGAACAAAGACACGCCATTTTTTAAGTGAAAATACCACTGCAGCTACTTCTTTTTCCGTCACGGTATAACGAAGTTCAGCTCTTTGCAAAATACGACTTGCAAAACAAATGATATGCTTTTTACCCGTCTTATCATCTACTTGAAAAAGACAGGCCCCTATAGCGTATCTCGAGGCGTCGCATTCTATATAGTACTGTTTACCTTCATCTGGGTGTTTCATCACTTACTTGCAGAAATGACTCCTTTACCTTAGAAAAAGCGTTAGCTTCTTCCACCCCCCCATTTCCAAACAATTTTTTTTAAGTAACCTTGCTAAAGGTACTATTAGTTCGGAATATCTGTCACAAAATTTTGAGTCATAATTCATTAGGGGAAGTATGCCGATGATGACCCCCTTAAGAATAATGCCTTATAGTTTTTATATTTATTCATATTTTTTTAGCCAGTTCAGCTCTTTCTACGGGTCTTGATAAAGGCTTTCAAGACCTGCATTGTATTCTAGATTAAAGTTATAAATTACTTTTTGACAGTATTTTTTTAAAAACATTTAAAGTGGTCCAACATAGGAATATATATTCCATTGATGGACACCGAAGTCTTCCTATGTTGGACCACTTAGAATATGTAGGGGAAGTATGCCGATGATGGCCCCCTTAAGAATAATGCCTTATAGTTTTTAAATTTATTAATATTTGTTTAGCCAGTTCAGCTCTTTCTACGGGTCTTGATAAAGGCTTTCAAGACCTGCATTGTATTCTAGATTAAAGTTATAAATTACTTTTTGACAGTATTTTTTTAAAAACATTTAAAGTGGTCCAACATAGGAATATATATTCCATTGATGGACCCCGGAGTCTTCCTATGTTGGACCACTTAGAATATGTAGGTATAAAAAATAATGAGAGGGCATTTGTTTGTTATATTTTATACCATAAAGATCACATTCCTCAAAACAAACCGCAAAATAAAGTTTAAAGTAAAATAAATTATTTATTATTCTTAAAAAAAAAATAAAATATAAAAATCACAAAAGTTGCAACACAAGCAGAAAAATACCTATTACTAATCATTTATTTACAGAGTTCACAAACGAACAACTTGCATCTAGGGCTAACTCCCGCACAATCATTGTGGCACCAAGAGTTACAGACCTGACACTGAATCCACTTTTCCCTTGATTTTGATAGTGAATAAAGTTCATTGCAATAAAGACATGCAACGTCGTCCGAACTGTCTTGGTCCAGATATTTTTCAAGAATCCCTTGATTTTCTTCATCACTGTCACTTACAGAATCTTTATTATTTAAAAAAACTTGTCGCTTCGCTGTTCTCGCATTAATTTTTCGTAACTTGACTGCCTTTTGAAGAGCTATTTCTTTAAGCTCATTAAGTTCCGGTGTAGAATTCAACATTCCTATTTTCCGCGTTTTCTACCTTTTCGTTGAATTGACCGAACTTCAGCGGCTGAAGGCGGAGGACAAATATCTTTGATCGATATATTAAGAGCTGATTCGGATAATACGTTGAGAACTAGTGATTTAGTCATAGTTTGTGTAGTGCAAGTTACTGGCAAAGAAACAAACCTTTCCAGTTGAACCCTATTTTCTTGTTGATTAGTTGGAGAGTCCTTATTACCTTGATTGGAAGATCCTGGCATAGCATTTTCGGACAATGAATCGTTTTCTTTAGTTTTAAGGACATCTTCTTGAGTTAGTTGAGGTTTATCAGTTGTTAAAGATGGTGAAAACTGCCAATCTTCAAAAACGTCCGGGTTAAACGGATGTATACCTGTTTTCCTAAAGGAATTAATAGCGTTTGTAGGTATGGCACATTTTAGATAGGCACGACTAAATAAACTAGCTATTTGGAACTGGGTTACAATTTTACCAGGATTCTGTCGCAACCAGAGTTGAATTTCTTGTCCGTAATAAGTTTGCAAGGGTCGAAAAAATCCTACGTCCAGGGGCTGGACATAATGCGAACAGTGGACAGGAAAACAAAATATTACAATTCCGTTTTGTTTTGCATACTGCAAGGCTTCAAGGCTTTTATGGCTACTATGACCGTCTAATAATAACAGAATCTTATTTTCCAGAGACGCTTTCGAATATCTAACAAAATGTTTTAACCATTTGCAAAAAAGTTGGCTGCTCATCCAGCCTTTCTCCTGTACAAACGAAATGCATCCCGGTGGAGCACCATTCATTAGCTCATCTTTCATTCTTTGACGGGGAAAAATTATAACAGGAGGTACGTAAGAACCAATGGCGTTCATTGAACATACGACAGTAACGTGTTGACCACGTTCTGCGCTGCTAAGGGCACCAACTTGTTTGCGACCTTTACAAGCATATATTTTTTGCGACTTCCTTTGAACAGTTGTCAAACCAGACTCGTCCATATTGTATATCTGTACCCCAGAACCAGAGTATAGTAAGTCCAAAAACTTAGTTTTTCAGCAGAGCATTTTTAATATATTCATTTTAGAGTGTGGACTGTGGGCTTAGCGTAATTAAAAATGAGTTATTTTTGTTATTTTAAAAGATACGTCAAAATGGAAAATGCCGAACGATGCGCCGCAAAATTTTAAGTTACTTAACATATTTACCTAAAATTTGGCCAATTTGGACTTAACATAGTCTGGCTCCGAGGTACAGATATGTTCTCAGGAAGAAATTCGTTTTTGTCCAAAATCGACGCTAATGACTTAAAATATGCCCGAATGTTAGGCTTGTTAAAAGCCTGAGCCCTAGCTAACGAAGTACTTTCAGGATTTCTTAAAGATATGCGGGGATTTCGTCTTAAAAAATATTTGACCCATTTCCAACCAGCCATTTTGCTTTCTTTGTTAAAATTGTGCCTAATATTATTTTTTCAGCTACTTCGAAGACCAACCTACGCAAATCTGTGCTGGTTAGACCGAAAAAACGTGATTCCATGTCGATGATGTGATCAACAATTTCGTTTTCAATATCCCTAGAAAAGTGGCTCGTTTTCCTCCAAGCCCCTGCTTAAGAGCACCTTTGTTCATGGTCAATCTTCTCCTCAGCGTGGTTTTGGGGACATTAAAAGTTTTAGCAGCTAACTTATACCCCATTTTTTTTGCCTGTACATTCTTAATAGCTTGTTCCATGTTAGCCTCATCCCATTGCTATCTTTTAGTAGCCATATCTTAAAACAATAAAAAAGTATGCATTACCTACTGTCTTACATATAAATTGCATAATAATATGTTATTCCTATGATGGCCCCCTAGTCCATCAAATGAAAGAATACATGGGGCCATCATAGGCAAAAGTGCATACCAGTTTATTAAATTTCGTATAACTTGTTTTGTTTACTCTAACCTGAATTTCGATTCAAAAATAGTAACACAATATAAACACAAACATTTGATGTAAAATCCAATTCCAAATTGCTTGTTTTAAGATAAACATTTACTAATATTTGCAACGAAATTATTAGATCAGGACCTACCTTTTTTTATTTTCGCACACCGACACCTTCTTATAGCCGACGCTGACTTCATACTGCGTATGTAGCTTACAACGGACTTATTTGATGTGGTAAAATTACCGACTGAGTGAGAATCGCGGGAGATTTAAAAATACAACGCATGGGCCATCATAGGAAGGGGGCCATCATAGGCATAATTCCCCTACTTCCAAAAACGATTTTAGTTGCTTTACAGTTTTCGATGCAGGAAAGTTCACGATTGCCTCACAGTGTTTTGGATCCATCCTTACTCCGTTTACCGAAATAATGTGCCCTGAGAACTCAGCTCACGTCTTGCAAAAAACGATTTTTTTAATTTAATGGTTATTCCCGCGGCCTTGAATCTCTCAAAAATGATTTTAAGATGACGTAAGTGTACATCGGGTGACTCGGAATAAATTAATAAATGATCCACGTACGCCACTGACCATTCCTCAACATCGGAAGTGGATAACCCAAACAGCAATCTTTAAAAAACATATGAGCGCCCCTCGTATAAAAACCCGGTGTATATTTGGTCATCGCTCCTAATTGGAACTTGCCACTAAGAGGCGGTAAGGTCTATAGTACCACGGAATACCCGGAAGGAACACTTGGTAAATAATCATAAGTACGCGCATCTTTGTCGCGCAACCCTATTCGCCATGATATGTTTACTTTGCGACGGTGTCAAGCTTTAGTTCAACTTGTGTTGCCGGTTACTTCGTTTCCCAGATTCTTAGATTTTGTGTGTTTGTGTTTCGGTATTGGTAATGGGACAGGGATATAGCCTGTTTTGGCATAAGATATTGTTGATTTCTCGGAAAACTTTATCCTTGATAAACGCGCCTGCAACACCCAAATTAATTGTATTTTCCTTTTTTACCTTTGAAGTTTGTATTATATTTTGATTATTTATTTGCTTTAATTCTGTGTGTTTCCCTACAGTTTCAATGTTTATTTCCGCTCGTGATTCGACGCACTCTTCTTTTGCAAATGCCACACCCTCGGATTCGTATCGGAGGACAGATTCTTGGAATTGTTTTCTCTTACGGAGAGTACCCAGACACCTACTTTTCTGTCAGCCAGGACCCCAAGGAAATATAAATTGAGAAAATCAATCAAAGAACTTCGCCATGAAAATTTTTATTTAAAAAAGAAGCTAGAAGAGTGTGAAAAGAACCAAAAAAATTTAGAGAACAATGCATTGGAAAATCTAACGTTGGGCGGATTTAATGAATTGGTGAAAACATTTTGTCCAAATGAAACATTAGCCAATTTTATTAATGTTCAAGTTAGGGAATGTAAAAAGAAACCAAAAGGAAGAAGATATACAGTTTTAAAATTGAATGTTTGACTCTATATTTTACATCGCCAAAACTGTATAAAACAAAATTATCCGATATGTTCTTCTTGCCTTCATCTAAGCAGTTGTTACGTCACGTACAACATATTAAAATTAAGACAGGATTAAATAGCTATGTTTTCGATATTTTACAAACTAAAACGCAAAATTTCAGCACCCGAAATAAAATGTGTATGTTGTCTGTAGACGAAATGTCTATCAAATCAAACTTATTTTATAACATAGGTTCTGATGAAATAATTGGCAACACATTGTCAAATTCTATGAAGAAGATAAAAAACTTCAAACAAAGGATTCTCCCAAGCTGACCGATTCTCATTTATTTCCTTAGAATTTTGAAAAAATGAAGGTAAAATTAACGTCACAGGTTCTTAGCGAATCAGTCGCTGTTGGAATGAAATTATATATAGTACTTCCAGTTGAGGCAACAGCTACATCAGAATTTATTGACAAAATAGATAAGCTTTTTGATATATTAAATTCTTCACGAACCTCAATAGCTAAAAAATTTAATAGGGCCTTTAAAAACTTGGAATTTCAAAAAAATTTGTAGATGAATGCTTTGATTTATTTAAAAATTTAAAAGCATATAAAAAAGATGGCCAAGAAATTACAAATTCATTGGTGTTTCTTAAGTGTTGGCAAATAACAATTAAAGGTTTTTCTCAATTATGGGAAATATTATATCATAATGATTCTGATTATTTTTTTACTAGAAGAATGAACCAAGATTGGTTAGAACATTTTTTTGGTAAAATACCTTCCAAAACGGTAGTAGCTTTAATCCTACTCCCATTCAGTTTGTCAGAACTTTTAAAAAGCTCTTGTGTGTGGATCTTTTGAATTCTGGTGCAGAGAATTGCGAAGGTGACATAGACAAAATGTTATTAAGAATCGCAGATATACCAAAAGTTTCTACTGAAAATATCGTTCCGCAGGTTAACGAAACACCAACAATATATCGGGATTATCAGAACTCCGATACCTTAGAAAAAAACTTTGTCAGGTATGTCAGTGGTTACTTAATAAAAAAATGTTTAAAAGTTCATAGCTGTGAAATTTGTGAAGAATATTCAAAATTGCACACAGATGGGAAATTTAGCTATATTTGGAAATTTAAAAATGCCACCTAATCAGTTCGTTTTTTTTATAGCCTCACTGGAAATCGAATTCCAAAATAATTTTGGTAAATTAGCTATAAATAATTCTATTCTTCAGAACCTATTAATCTGTTTTAAAAAATATTCATTAAATCATTCCTGTCCCAAATTTCCTTTTATTTATTTATTGAAATTATACGTTAGGTTAAAAATATTTTATGCGCTAAAATATGCTAACAGAAATTTTAAAACAAATGCTAGCACAGTTTTAAAAGGTAAGAAAAAATTTAAAATGATTGTATGGAATCACCAATAATAATAATAATAATATGTACACTTTTCTTATATTTATTTAAAGTGCTTATATACTCGTAATATGTTTATTATAATTAAAATTACTATTTTTCAAATAAATTGTTTTATTATTTTTAAGTTAAGCATACCTTAGTAACCTAATCCACCCCTGCCCAGCCCATAGGCCTGAATGCTACTCTGTATTTATGCTTACAATGTTGATTTATGTGTAACCGCCTCAACGGGCTACAATGTATGGTGGATTGTCGATCGCAATCTTTTGCCTATCAGGTCACTCATGTGGAGACGGGAGTGGGTTAATTTCTGGTAATGTTGATCGATTCTTCTTGGGCGCCAGTTGACTTTAATTCCCCCTTTATTCAGAACCAAATTTACCGTGCAAGTCAACAAAGTCGGGTAAAGAAAAGGACAAACTCCAAAAATACCCCGATTTATTAAAAAGAGTTGAAAAGTGTGCACAAAACAAAAGTAAGTAATTACCGATCAGGTAACCAAACCAAGTGAGGTTGGTATCCTACAAATTATAACCGCAAAAAATATCCTTTAATAAAAAGAAAATATCCGACATCAAAATATTCAAGTATCAAAATATTAAAGTAACATTAAATATTAAAGTATCAAAAACATTAAATCTATCAAAAGATTAAGGTAGCTAAATATTAAAGTATTAAACGATCCCAATATCAAAAATATTTAATTTCAGTATTTTACCCTCTGATAAAAATTAGTTAAAGTAATATTATTACCCAAATCAGTATCACGTAGTGATATTTCTTACAGTAGCGGAGATTAAAGGAGATAAATGTACTAAAAATTATGAATACAGTCGTTAGCGTTTGGTACCAAAAGCGACGATGCGTGAGAATCAGTTTCTCATAAAAACACGACGGCAATAGATGTTTAAAAATAAATTTCTGCTTTACAATCTGTAAAGGTAAAATATAGGTACATAGACCTAAGTAAAATCCCAGGTAACAATAGACCCACACTTCGCATGAGCAGCATATATCCTACAATAAGTATTCTCCCCCGTTAATCAGAATGAATAAAAATTAAAAAAAATCAAGATCCAAGAGAAACTGACCCCAGTCTGTACCGAATATCAAACGGCGAGACCCATTTGCAGCATTAGTTAAATTCTGGCTTCAACAATAATAGCCCACCAGACTACAGTCAAGTTCCCTTGAATAATACACCAAAAATAATAAGTAGGATATAATATATTATAAACGAAGCATAGATAATAAAAAAAAAAATAAATAAATCGGTGCAATAAATAATAAATTTAATTCCACATAACCTGTTCACCAGTCACATGGATAGATCCAGCGACGTCGGCAAAATTACATCCTAATTCAGGACACAAAGGAAACAAAGGAAATCCGTAACCCTCCAGCCATAACCAGATCTGAAGAAGGTAACAGAGGAAATCCCTCGCTTTTCTGCAACCACAGCTGCATAGATACAAAATTACCAGCTCTACCAGAGTTGGTCGACGTGGTGGCGGGGTGGTCGTTCCTAAAATTAACCAAGAAAAACCGTGTCAGGATAGATCTCTGGCTAGTTCAAAATAAAACGAACACTTTTTCTTATCTCTGAACCTTTTCCCAAAATTAAAATTTACTTACTAAGTTTCACAGCCCTACAAGCTATCAAAATTACTTAAAAAAAAAGGCAAAACTGGTATTAAATAAAACACCCAAATTGCCCAAAACATTATCCTAACATGACTTGCTTTATAATAAAAAAGCACTGGCGCGGCCTCATGAGAAAAAAAAGAAAAACTTACCTTTTTATCGAAAAAAGGGAAAACGAAATATTTCCTAAAGGTCCAGGTGAGCGTATACGGCGGGAGATGCCAAGATGGGCCACGATAGCCCTCACCCCCAATCCAATTATCCGCACAGCGTCGTAAGACAAATGGCTGCCACAAGTTCCACACTTTCCAATAAAACTCAGCCAACTATTTCCCAGCCACAAAATATGCCTCACTGTTTTAAAATTCACAAATAAATCCCCTTATACGAGGGATGGCGCAAAAGCCACACAATTTAGTAATTTTCGAAGGATTGGAAGTATCTCTCGGTATTTTCGCCACGTTGCTACTTCGACACACTAAAAACCCTTTTTTTTTTCAAAAACTCAGTCCGCGGCACCTTCGAGAACTCAACCGAAGAAATTAAGTTCTAAACCAATGAGATGACCTTCTTTTCTGACCAATCGCCAGAACATCGATAACAAAGATCCCTCTATCATCGACTCTTCGTCCAATAGAAACCCAAGCAAAACCACAGAATGAACGCAAAATGAACGTATCGGAGCGTTCCCTATATAAAACTTTTAAATCAACCCAAACCCCAACATAAAATATACCATTTGTATATTCAATATCAATAAGACACAATAATTACGAACTACGCACACAAACTTATTCCTAAACCACCTTACTCTACTTACAATTAAACACGACAGAGTAGTTCCATCGAACAGGGTACTCTAGAATCGGATCGAATCGACTGAAACAGCACTGTCAAACGCGACTTTTACTGACCACTGACAGTTATCGTTTAATGAAATGACAGTGACATAATTAAATCCAAAATTAAAATATTAGTGATGGGAAATATGGTTACTTTTTAATATCGTTCCATACCGTACCGCGACAGAAAAATACCGCGATAAAATATCGCGACAAAATACCGTTTACTTGAATATGTTACACCGGTACCGGCGTGGGGCGGGATTCACTCACAGCCCAGCTCGCCAAATAACGGAACAGGACGTCGCGAGTCGCGACAGGCCACCAGACCAGGGAGTCAATTCCCGAAATATTCGTTTATGGAACGAGCACGTTTACAAACGAAAATTTTTGAATGAGTGTGGCAACGTTGGATACACGAATCTGCTCGATATGTTCGAATTTTTAACGTCAATAGAACTTCATGCTTCCTTTGTTATTTAATCAAAACTAAGAAAGATGCAAAATGTAGTAAACATGTATGCATTTGAATGTGTTGTGCATAATAATATATTCGAGTAATAAATTGGCGATCACTAAAATATTGTTTGACTGAGATAAGTAATATGAAATTCCAAAAATAAGTTAGTAATGAAGCAAGAACAGAGAAAAATACTGAAAGTTTATGGTGAAAAATCCACATATAAATTTTCGTCAAATTACGAAAGTAGATTATGCTAGTCTGTGGATAAATAAAATTCAATTACAGTGGCTGTAAAATCTTGGGAGAAAATATATATTATTATAAGTATATTTATAATACAATAAAGTAAGCTATTAATCACTAGAAGGCAAAATTAAAAATATAATAAATATCTTAATTAATTTAACAAAAAGGTGCTTTTAAATTCATGGACAAATTTTGCAGAATTGATAAAAATATATAAAATATGAGGAATAATTTTAAATTTATTAAAAAGGTATAGAAAAACACGAATAGTTCATATAAAATTTAATATATATAAAGACAAAATAAATATACAAACAAACCCTTGTAAATAAAAATATAAAATGTATATAGCTACCTCTACACAATGTACTTATGCAAATACAAATTTAATGTAAATATATTATTTCGTTTATAATTTTCATGTTGGAATCGCATATATCTAAAAATTTTATGAATTTAAAATGTATTAAAATTATGAGTAAGAAAATACACTCCAAACGAACATTTAATGAGTGATAATGTTTCCTATTTACATAATGGCATTCTTTATTGCTGCTGGACGAACTATAGCTATGTGGGTACATCAGTCAATAACTCCAGGAAACTGGAAAAACCTAAAAAAAATATAATACAAAAATTCAATGAGTAAATTAAAGATAATAACTTACATTTCCCGAATAACTTTACTGTCTTCTAGTGTTGCTGGAGCTTTAATTTAACGATTCATGATAATTCGTTGTTTAAGGCTCTTGAGACTTCTTCAACACAACGACTTACAGAAGATTGATTCATTCACAAAAATACGGTAGATCCTACATCTAAGTGATAGCTCCCAGAAACAAGAATCTAAAAAAATTACAATGTTAACACGAATAGCCTTTAAAACTTTGTCGTTTACATACCTTTGTTTGTTAATCAAGATCGTTTTATCTTTGAGGTGCTATTAAATACGAATCTAACATCTTAATAATATTTCTCACTGGCGAAAATATTTTATAAACAATTCCATAGGTTAATGATTCAATCTTTCATAAAATTCTCTTCAATTTCCTTCAACAACCAATAATTCCACTTCAGCAACTAAGTTCTTAACATTTTCTGCAACAATTTCATCCAAATCAGGCATTTTACGATATTTTATAATTAATAAAAGTATTAGGCAATCCAAACCACGTGACATTTTAACTGTCAAGATGGCGCTTGGTTGGCAGACATTGTTAAAAGTTCCTATGGTTTACATTGTGTTCTGCTACAGTTTGAAAGTTTTATTTTTATTGGATCATTTGATAAATTTGGAAATCGTTATTAGTTGTTTGGAGAAGTTAAATTGAATATTTACGATAATTCAATATGCAAAGTTCATATTTTAAGACATTATTGCAAGAAAACCCAGACGTTGGTCAGAGGTAAATATGAGAATTTTTACCCTTATTTTATGCATTTTTCTTAGTTAATCAGCAAACTTTTATGCTTGAAACTAATAATATAATGTTTTCGTAGGTATCTATTGAAGCTGACATTGATTAAGAATTTGGACCCTTTCACATTTTCAACTTCCGATTTAGACTACAGTGTTAATGGCATTTCACCAGTCACATATCCCGATATATTTTCATATATTGTATTGACTCACAGTTTTTACACTCATGAGTAGATGAAAGCCTACAAATCCCTTGATGCTCATAAATATTTTTCAGCAGGTTTTGTCCTAAAAGTAGGAATAAGAATTTTGAATGAATTTTATGTCATGGTTGGAAAGGTACCTAATTTTTTTATGTTTTTCATGATCTATTTCACATAAATATTTTACATTGTAAAATGTATATTAATGTAGTTAGTCATGTTTTTTACACATTTTCTTTTTTTAGGTCAAACATTCTCAAAGAGCCAACGCTAAACCCCTTGAGGCTTGGTGTATTATCACTAGTGATGGTTCGATTTCAAGTGGTCACTGTACATGTATGGCAGGTAATAGTGAAGTATGTAGCCATGTTGGTGCTTTGCTATTTGCGGCTGAATATGCAAACAGAAATAAAAGTACCGTTTCCTGTACAGATGTAGCTGCTTTGTGGTCCATGCCATCACTGTCTACAGCAGTGCCTATTGTCCCAATAGCCAAAATGGACTTTGGTACAGTGGCTTCTGTACAACAACGCAGAACTGTACCTACGATGTCTAAAGAAGGTGTAGTAAATTTATTAAAAATGGTTGAAAGTTTGTCTCGTACTGCTAGCCTCATGAGGATAGTGGAACCATTTGGAAGCAAACTGCAGGCAGCCTCAGAAGTAACATTACCAAACATATTAGATATTTTTCAAGAAATATATATTTCTAAAAATTATATTGAATTAATTGAAATCTCAAGAAAACTTGATATGTCTTTGACTGCAGAGCAAATATCATTAATTGAGCAGTATACCCAAGGACAACATGCAACTAATAATTGGTTTTTACAAAGAGCAGGAAGAATAACTGCTTCAAAACTGAAAGCTGTTTGCAGGACAAATAAAGAATCGCCTTCTCTGTCGCTTATTAAAAGTATATGCTATCCGGTAAACTCTGCATTTCACACAAAAGCAACAGAATGGGGATTAGAGCATAAATCTGTTGCTGTTGGAGAATACCAAAAAAGTAAGGGAGGAACAACATGAAAATTTAATTATCAATGATGTGGGCCTCGTTGTAAGTTCCAGGTGGCCACAATTGGGAGCATCTCCAGATAGAATAGTGTATTGTGAGTGTTGCTTAGGAGGAGTGTTGGAAGTAAAATGTCCTTATCTTTTATATAAAAATGGCACTAAAGATATTAGGGAATATTGTAGTTTTAAAAACTCTTGCCTATCTCTAGAAGATGGTAAAATCTTATTAAAACGAGATCATTCTTACTTTTATCAAGTACAAATGCAAATGCTTGTGTGCAATTTGAAATATTGCGATTTTGTAATTTGGTCTCCATTCATTTTTTTACTGAAAGAATATTTCCAGATTTACATTTTTGGGATACAAATTCAAAAATTGCATTAAAATTCCATTCTGAATTTGGGTAGATATTTCACAAGAAGTGAAGGATCTACAAAATTGATTTTTTGGTGCAAATGTAAGAGTGTAGCTGATGGAACGCCAATGATTTGCTGCGACAATAACAATTGCCAAATTAAATGGTTCCATTTTAAATGTGTAGGTCTTTCAAATATGCCAAATAATGAATGGATTTGTGACTTTTGTAGATAGAATAATTTTATACTATGCCAAACTGCAAAATTATCTTGACATTTGATTTTCGTCCTGTAAAGTTTTTTCCTCGATTTTTGATGGTATGAAAACAAGTTTTAGTTTATTTTGTGAAAAATATGTATTAGACATTATTAATTGAAATAATTATTTTAACTCATGTCCAGTTAATTTTGCGGTTGAGTATATTTACAAAAAAATATTTTTGTAATATTTTCAATTTAATTGTTAATAAATTAAGTGTAGTAAGTTTGACTTTTATTTTATTTATTGAACTATTAATAAAAAAAAATCCTTAATTATCGAAATAGACCAGTGGCCCAATTACAGGATAATGTAAAAAAATCAAAACTTTGTCATTATTTCACTAAAATAGAGATATTTGACTTGTTTAAATTATTTTTAAAACAAGCAAAAAGTTGATCTTGTTTCTTTAACATTACTTTATATTAAAATATATATACATATATATTTAAAAGGTCTTTGATATTATCTAATATCCTCGGAGAAGTCCAGCTTAAAGTTGCATACTCAATTGAGTACCAAATTATAATAAAAATAAAATTGATACAATTTACAAAGAAATATTTATTCAAATTTACAAATATAGATCAGTAAGTTTAAGTTTTATATAAAATTCTAAAATACAAGGTACAATAGCAAATTACAATATACAACAATAAGTTTATAAAAAAAAACAAAATACAGAAAGAGAATACACAATAGCAAAATAAACAGTAAGTTTATAAAATATAAGTAATTACAATAAACAATTTAAAGTGTATCCTTAAAACAAAAACTAAATTAAAATCACCCTTAAAATACACAGAAACAATTTACTATAAATCAATAAAGGTAAATCGATTCAGTTAGATCGTACCCCTTTATAGCTGATATCCACATTTCCCTTCTTCTCCTTGATAAAGTATTAATATGTGGGTAATGCACAGAGTTTTTCAACGTAGGGACCCCAAAATAACCAAACACATCCCGATCAGCACGGCTTCCACAATTAACCACAAGGCAGCTTACAGGCATTTCTTTCAAAATTAAACTAAATTTACACTATTTATTAAAAAAACTAATCGAAATTATACCTAAATCACTTCAAAAAAGATTCCAAAATGTTCGATTTACAAAAGTAAACAATACTGACGTTCAGTTTGTGTGCCAACCAAGCGCCATATTGAATTTATTTGACAGGTCGTTGGATTGCCTAATTTAAAAGAAGGTTATGTTTACACGTACTGAAGCTGAACGAGAATCGTTGAACTATTGAACGTGTTGAACGACGTCTCCCGACCACTCTTTGTCGAACAAACATACGAGCGATTAATATAACCGGACGCGTTCACTAAAATTGATTCGAGAATTGCACTAATAAGAAATCCTCGTTCATGACGTCATGAACGGGGTACGCTCGCTGAACTAATATTTCGAGAATTGACTCCCAGGCCAGTAGATTGCGGTGATTAGGCACAAGTATATGTAAATCGGGTCTCTATTCACTTACTCAAAAATTAATGGTTATTGTGTTGATTTTCGTAGCGTCTGCGTCTAATATTGGTAAGTATTAGAACTGTTTTATATTATTTAGTAATATATATTTTTCAAAATACCTACGTTAAAAATTTTCTTGTTTTATTGGTTCTAGTAACAATAAAAATATTTTTCCTAATTTGGACATATAAAGTGACATTTTTTGTAATCGCAGCGAGTATCAAAATGATCTACTTTACGCGACCATCAGTTGCATAATGTTAAACATTGTGAAAGTGTATTCGAAATAGCTATTTATGTAGCTTATTTTGTGTAATGGCGAATATTTTCCACAAAATGAACGAGTTACACAAAACGGCATTTTGTAACGTATTACATACAATATTTTTTCTAATTATGACTAGATTACCAATTCATTAAATTAAAATTACTAAATAATATTTTAAGTTTCATTGACCAAATATATTTTTATATAAGCAATAATATTCCTTTCTTCGATATAAACTTTCAAAGTAATGTATATTATTGATTTTAAAACAGGTTTATTTTTGTTTTCTTTCGCAACTAGTAACCTAATGGTCTTTATGTAACTATAGTTTTAATATCTCATGACCATCCCTACAATACACGTCGACCTGATGCTATTTTATTTCCGCGATCTGAAAAAAGTATTGGCCAAAGATGTAGTGATTATCTGGCTCCTAGAATTTTTGTTTTGATACCTCAAGAAATAAAGGACATTTCTTTGTACAGCAGATACAAAAATAAACTAAAAATCTGGCTCCAAAAAGAGCGTAAATTAGCAAGTGATGCTATAAATCAGATTTAAAAATTTTAAAATTTAAAAATATGTATATGTATCTTTCTCTCCATAAAAACTGTCACGATAATAAGATTGGTCTATTTCTTTATGTTTTTATTTATATTATCTTTCTATTTTTAATATTTTAATTGTTATTTGTAATCTAATTTGTATTTGCATTTTATATTTTTTTAGGTTTGTTCTAATTTTAAAAAATTATTTAAATTTATGTTGTTGGGTTTTATAGGGACATATATGCTTTGTATGTATTGTATATGTGCCTTATCACATACAAGCAGTTTTAAACTGCTTCTGTGATTGCCCCCTATTGTTTATTTAATTTTTTTTTAACTGTATATGTATCAATGTATTATCTGAATAAACATTATTATTATTATTATTATTATTATTATTATTATTATTATTATTATTATTATTATTATTATTATTATTATTATTATTATTATTATTATTATTATTATTATTATTATTATTATTATTATTATTATTATTATTATTATTATTATTATTATTATTATTATTATTATTATTATTATTATTATTATTATTATTATTATTATTATTATTATTATTATTATTATTATTATTATTATTATTATTATTATTATTATTATTATTATTATTATTATTATTATTATTATTATTATTATTATTATTATTATTATTATTATTATTATTATTATTATTATTATTATTATTATTATTATTATTATTATTATTATTATTATTATTATTATTATTATTATTATTATTATTATTATTATTATTATTATTATTATTATTATTATTATTATTATTATTATTATTATTATTATTATTATTATTATTATTATTATTATTATTATTATTATTATTATTATTATTATTATTATTATTATTATTATTATTATTATTATTATTATTATTATTATTATTATTATTATTATTATTATTATTATTATTATTATTATTATTATTATTATTATTATTATTATTATTATTATTATTATTATTATTATTATTATTATTATTATTATTATTATTATTATTATTATTATTATTATTATTATTATTATTATTATTATTATTATTATTATTATTATTATTATTATTATTATTATTATTATTATTATTATTATTATTATTATTATTATTATTATTATTATTATTATTATTATTATTATTATTATTATTATTATTATTATTATTATTATTATTATTATTATTATTATTATTATTATTATTATTATTATTATTATTATTATTATTATTATTATTATTATTATTATTATTATTATTATTATTATTATTATTATTATTATTATTATTATTATTATTATTATTATTATTATTATTATTATTATTATTATTATTATTATTATTATTATTATTATTATTATTATTATTATTATTATTATTATTATTATTATTATTATTATTATTATTATTATTATTATTATTATTATTATTATTATTATTATTATTATTATTATTATTATTATTATTATTATTATTATTATTATTATTATTATTATTATTATTATTATTATTATTATTATTATTATTATTATTATTATTATTATTATTATTATTATTATTATTATTATTATTATTATTATTATTATTATTATTATTATTATTATTATTATTATTATTATTATTATTATTATTATTATTATTATTATTATTATTATTATTATTATTATTATTATTATTATTATTATTATTATTATTATTATTATTATTATTATTATTATTATTATTATTATTATTATTATTATTATTATTATTATTATTATTATTATTATTATTATTATTATTATTATTATTATTATTATTATTATTATTATTATTATTATTATTATTATTATTATTATTATTATTATTATTATTATTATTATTATTATTATTATTATTATTATTATTATTATTATTATTATTATTATTATTATTATTATTATTATTATTATTATTATTATTATTATTATTATTATTATTATTATTATTATTATTATTATTATTATTATTATTATTATTATTATTATTATTATTATTATTATTATTATTATTATTATTATTATTATTATTATTATTATTATTATTATTATTATTATTATTATTATTATTATTATTATTATTATTATTATTATTATTATTATTATTATTATTATTATTATTATTATTATTATTATTATTATTATTATTATTATTATTATTATTATTATTATTATTATTATTATTATTATTATTATTATTATTATTATTATTATTATTATTATTATTATTATTATTATTATTATTATTATTATTATTATTATTATTATTATTATTATTATTATTATTATTATTATTATTATTATTATTATTATTATTATTATTATTATTATTATTATTATTATTATTATTATTATTATTATTATTATTATTATTATTATTATTATTATTATTATTATTATTATTATTATTATTATTATTATTATTATTATTATTATTATTATTATTATTATTATTATTATTATTATTATTATTATTATTATTATTATTATTATTATTATTATTATTATTATTATTATTATTATTATTATTATTATTATTATTATTATTATTATTATTATTATTATTATTATTATTATTATTATTATTATTATTATTATTATTATTATTATTATTATTATTATTATTATTATTATTATTATTATTATTATTATTATTATTATTATTATTATTATTATTATTATTATTATTATTATTATTATTATTATTATTATTATTATTATTATTATTATTATTATTATTATTATTATTATTATTATTATTATTATTATTATTATTATTATTATTATTATTATTATTATTATTATTATTATTATTATTATTATTATTATTATTATTATTATTATTATTATTATTATTATTATTATTATTATTATTATTATTATTATTATTATTATTATTATTATTATTATTATTATTATTATTATTATTATTATTATTATTATTATTATTATTATTATTATTATTATTATTATTATTATTATTATTATTATTATTATTATTATTATTATTATTATTATTATTATTATTATTATTATTATTATTATTATTATTATTATTATTATTATTATTATTATTATTATTATTATTATTATTATTATTATTATTATTATTATTATTATTATTATTATTATTATTATTATTATTATTATTATTATTATTATTATTATTATTATTATTATTATTATTATTATTATTATTATTATTATTATTATTATTATTATTATTATTATTATTATTATTATTATTATTATTATTATTATTATTATTATTATTATTATTATTATTATTATTATTATTATTATTATTATTATTATTATTATTATTATTATTATTATTATTATTATTATTATTATTATTATTATTATTATTATTATTATTATTATTATTATTATTATTATTATTATTATTATTATTATTATTATTATTATTATTATTATTATTATTATTATTATTATTATTATTATTATTATTATTATTATTATTATTATTATTATTATTATTATTATTATTATTATTATTATTATTATTATTATTATTATTATTATTATTATTATTATTATTATTATTATTATTATAATGTCATTTTGACTTATGCTGCTATTACAAAAAATGTGACTTTTTATATCAAAAAACACGTTATGAAATACCTTATTTTATGTAACGAGTAAATGTTTGGGGAACGAGCAGAGCGAGCTCCCGCAAAATGAACGAGTTTCATAAATAGCAATTGTATGGCAAGTCTTAGAGCTATCACATACTTTTGCCGTTTTTAAGTTGTAACGTGCATCCCCGTTTTGTTATAAAAATATACACTGCATAGACTAGGTTTTTCATGAATTCATAATTAATAGGTACACCGTACGTCTAGCCTATCTGTGCCTGTAACATTTTGAAGGTGAAAACACTTAGGCCTCACTAGGCACTATGCACCCTCCTAATTTTATATAGACACCTCTTAGATCGTGAGCCAGCCTGCAGATTTACGTCTAGCCTAAATTGCGACTTTCTATTTTCAGATTAAAATGTCTCAAAAGAAAATAAAAACCTCCTTTATTTGGAATTTTTTCACGGAAAAGCCCAATACGGATTCTTTGGCAGTTTGCAACATTTGTAAGCAAACATTAAGCTATAAATCTAGTTCCAATAATTTAAAGAAGCATATAACTAGAAAGCACCCGACTATTAATATAAATTTAGCTTCAAAAAGTCATATAAATCGTTCTCGCTCCCGATCTCCAATAAATTCCAATTCTACAGTTCAGACTGAGCCTCAACCATCAACATCCCGTGAAGCTAACATTGAAGTTGCTAATGATGATGCTATCGATAAGGCAAATTTAGAAAACAAAAAACACTCATCCCAATTAACAGTTACCTCTTTTTTGAGAAAGAAAATGGGTCCCTTTTTTGAGAAAGAAAATGGGTCCTTTTAAAAAGAAGATTGATGAATGTCTGATTTTATTATTCACAAATGATTTCCAACCATTTTGTTGAAGATTACGGTTTTAAGAAATTCGTGTCAGCATTAAATCCGTCATACGAATTGCCTTCCAGAAAGACCATTTCAAATACGTATTTGCAAGCACATTATGAAGAAGCCTACAATGAGTGCACAAACTTATTAAATAAAGTTGAAGCCGTCACCCTAACAACGGATTGTTGGACCTCTAAAAATTGTGAAAGTTTTATGGCGGTTACAGCACATTTTATAAATAACGACTTTGAACTTCAGAGTGTATTATTGGACTGTTCTTCTTTTGGGGAAACCCATACAAGCGAAAATTTGGCTAACGCGTTAAAAAAAATTATTTTGGAATGGAAGTTGGACGGTAAAATTTTGATGATCATTTCAGATAATGCAGCGAACATTTGCAAGGCTATAAAAGAACTTCTAAAAATTAAACATTTCGGTTGGTACGCGCATACAATTAATCTTATTGCTCAAGATGCGCTAAAACAGGTATCTAAAATACTAGAAAAAGTAAAGTTAATTGTATCGCATTTTAAAAGAAGTACTTCGGCAATGTCCAAACTTATTGAACAACAAAGCCAACTAAATACAAATAAAGCCGCGAAGAAACTTATCCAAGATGTGACGACTCGGTAGAACTCTACGTATTATAATATGGTTGGACGTTTTACGGAACTCAAGGAACCCCTTAGATCAACAATGGCCTTAATAAATAAAGATCTTCCAATAATTTGTCTGGAGGAATGGGATTTTCTTAGGCAAATTATTAACGTTTTAAGGCCTTTGGAGAACATAACTAATGTTATGAGTGGGGAACGGTATTTAACAGCATCATCGGTTATCCTATTAACGGATGGACTGTTAAACGTTTTTGAAACGTTACAAAAACAAGACTTTATGCCTGAGATCCAGTCAGTAATAACAACCATAATTCAAGGCATTAAAACAAGATTAGGTGATCTAGAAAGTAGTTTATCTTTAACTTTAGCAACATTTTTAGACCTTAGGTTTAAAAATCTTGGATTTTCAAATAACCAGGTACCCGAGAGAGCAAAAATGAATGTAATAGCTTATGTAACCCAAATAATCAACAGTAAAAAAAAAGAATCATCCCTGGAAAATGTTCCAAAGCAAAAAGCCGTTCCAGAAGGAATGTCTATATGGGATCGCTTTGAAAAAAAAAATGAATCTTTTTAGCCCAGTGGAATCGCACAATCAAAAGCCATTATTGAAGTACAAAGGTACTTAGAAGAGCCTCCGATTTCGAAAGAGCAAGATACTCTAAAATTGTGGAAAAACAACGCCTATAACTTCCCAAATTTAGCCGAAGTCGTTAAAACAAAAGTCGTCACTATAGCCACATCCGTACCCTGTTAGAGAATGTTCTCAAAATCAGGACAAATTCTGACTGATAGAAGAACTAGATTAAGTGCCACCAAAGTTAAACAGATATTGAGTCCTTAATTTATTTTTGTTAAGTAGGTAAATATTTTTTTTAATATGTATGATTTTTATGAATACCTAACTTTGTTTTTCGTTTTCAATGAATTATATTTTTTTACCTATCTGATAATTTTAAAACCGAACTGTTTTGTATTCAATTTTTGTTTTTAAATATGTAGAGGTAGTTTTAATTTTGTTTCGAAGCTTTATTTACTGTATTTTGTGTTCCTTAAGTTTTTCTAAGATCTAATAATTATATTATGTATACGTGTATTAGTTTTTTATTATGAAAATTTTTAATTTAAAACTTTTTTTATTTTTTTTTTTAATTAACTATTTCTTTTATGTTCCGAAATATGTTCTATATTCTAATTTTAATACGTTTTATGTTTATTTTTTGAGTTAATCAGAATTTTTAATACAACTTTGACCGTCACGAATTAAATATGTAGGTATATCAATCATATCGCAAAATAAAATACAGATGCCATTTAGTCCTGTCCTGCCGTATTATTTGTACCGCCCGCCCGGAGCGTATTTTGATACCTCCTAAAGTGGCATACACAGAACGATGTCTGTCGCTGGCGACAGATTTTGACACACCCCCACTCTTTAACATTTTTGACATCGCATATGTCAAAAAGTGTTTGTGTCAATTGCGAAAGAAGCGGTAAGTTTAAATTTTTGTATACATTTTGAAAATAGTGTCGAAAAGATCCCTTTAAACTTTGCTTTATTTTAATACTATGAAGGTAAAACAAATTGTATTAATTTGGAAAATGTGGCAAAATATGCAAGCAAAAAAGAAAAGAAAAGCAAGAAGGTACTTTTTATTTGGAATATATTATTTTGTTTCCTTGATATCAACTACTTTTTAGAATTTGGGTCCTCCCAATATTTTCAAAAGAAGCTAGGCAGGCGTATGGTGCAGGTGCAAATTTAACTGCTGAAGTACAATTAAATGTAACAAAAAAATATTACAACTATTTCCGAATGGATTTAGAAACTTTCAGTTATTTGTTATCTTTGGTAGGCCCAAAAATTGCTAGAGTCGAGTTTCGCAGAGAACCGATTAACTCCCAAACAAGACTGGGTATAACCTTAAGGTAGCTATTTAAAGTGATTCAATTTATAGTTATACCCATGTAAAATGAACTGATAACTCAATGCAGTCAGTATTAGTTATGTGTCCATTGACCGTCCTGGCAGATCCAAGACAATTTATATTCCCTACCTGCTGTCCCTAAATATGATATTCATATTTTAATTTCAGATACTTAGCAACAGGAGACAGTATAGTCAGTCTATCCTATTTGTACCGCATAGGCGTAAGTACTGTCTCAGAAATTATAAATGAGACTACAAAATCTATATGGGAAGTGCTTCAACCACTAGTATTAGGTCCACCAAAAGAGGAAGACTGGCTAGAAATAAGCAGAGGATTTGAAAGGAGATGGAATTTTCCTAATTGTATAGGTTCCATTGATGGAAAACATATAAAAATTCAGGTATTCACCTATGCAATTTTTGAAATTAATATATAACGAATAATAAATTTTAATTTTAGTCTCCACCAAACTCAGGCAGTGCATTTTATAATTACAAAGGATATCATTCCATTGTGTTAATGGCTATTTGTGATTATAAATATCAGTTTTCACTAATTGATGTTGGAGCCAGTGGCCGTCAGAGTGATGGAGGCGTTTTTGCATCTAGTGAATTTGGGAGAAGGATGAATAGAGGAGATTTAAATATTCCCGATGATAAAAAAATATCTGAAGGCAGAAGGGAATTACCATTTATTATTGTTGGGGATGAAGCATTCCCCCTACTTCCAAATTTATTAAAACCTTACCCCAGAAGTAGGGCACTTGATGTAGATGAATTAGTATTTAATTATAGACTTTCAAGGGCAAGTTTAGTCATTGAAAATTCATTTGGTATTCTCACAAGTAAATGGCGTATATTTTCAAGGACCATTATTGCCAAATTAGAAAATATTGAAAATATAGTAAAAGCCACTATATGCTTACACAATTTAATTATTAAAAAAAGAAATTGTTATTTAACACCAAATTTAGTTGATAGGGAATTAAATGACAATATTATCCCAGGATCTTGGAGAAAACATAATTCAATATTTACACCAATAAACAAAATAGGAACAAACAGATTTAAAAAAAATACTAAGTTGATAAGAGATACATTTAAAGATTATTTTAATGAAGAAGGAGCAGTATCTTGGCAATGGGAACGTATTTAATAAAATTAGTATTATTTTTAAATATTTTATTTTAAATATTTGGTCACCTTGGCTATAATTTCCAATATTTTTATTTTTAAAGGGGTTCTTGCATTAGGTGGGAAACTCTTGGCAAGGGGAACGTATTTAATAAAATTAATATGATTTTTAAATATTTTATTTTAAATATTTGGTTTCAGCCTCGGCTATAATTTCTAATATTTTTATTTTTAATGGGGTTCTTGCAATAGGTGGGAAACTGTCTAAACTGGCTGCAATTTCCGTACCAAAATGCTGACTTGGTGTCAATTGTTGTTGTTGGTTGTTGGTTGTTGGTTGTTGGTTGTTGGTTGTTGGTTGTTGGTTGTTGGTTGTTGGTTGTTGGTTGTTGGTTGTTGGTTGTTGGTTGTTGGTTGTTGGTTGTTGGTTGTTGGTTGTTGGTTGTTGGTTGTTGGTTGTTGGTTGTTGGTTGTTGGTTGTTGGTTGTTGGTTGTTGGTTGTTGGTTGTTGGTTGTTGGTTGTTGGTTGTTGGTTGTTGGTTGTTGGTTGTTGGTTGTTGGTTGTTGGTTGTTGGTTGTTGGTTGTTGGTTGTTGGTTGTTGGTTGTTGGTTGTTGGTTGTTGGTTGTTGGTTGTTGGTTGTTGGTTGTTGGTTGTTGGTTGTTGGTTGTTGGTTGTTGGTTGTTGGTTGTTGGTTGTTGGTTGTTGGTTGTTGGTTGTTGGTTGTTGGTTGTTGGTTGTTGGTTGTTGGTTGTTGGTTGTTGGTTGTTGGTTGTTGGTTGTTGGTTGTTGGTTGTTGGTTGTTGGTTGTTGGTTGTTGGTTGTTGGTTGTTGGTTGTTGGTTGTTGGTTGTTGGTTGTTGGTTGTTGGTTGTTGGTTGTTGGTTGTTGGTTGTTGGTTGTTGGTTGTTGGTTGTTGGTTGTTGGTTGTTGGTTGTTGGTTGTTGGTTGTTGGTTGTTGGTTGTTGGTTGTTGGTTGTTGGTTGTTGGTTGTTGGTTGTTGGTTGTTGGTTGTTGGTTGTTGGTTGTTGGTTGTTGGTTGTTGGTTGTTGGTTGTTGGTTGTTGGTTGTTGGTTGTTGGTTGTTGGTTGTTGGTTGTTGGTTGTTGGTTGTTGGTTGTTGGTTGTTGGTTGTTGGTTGTTGGTTGTTGGTTGTTGGTTGTTGGTTGTTGGTTGTTGGTTGTTGGTTGTTGGTTGTTGGTTGTTGGTTGTTGGTTGTTGGTTGTTGGTTGTTGGTTGTTGGTTGTTGGTTGTTGGTTGTTGGTTGTTGGTTGTTGGTTGTTGGTTGTTGGTTGTTGGTTGTTGGTTGTTGGTTGTTGGTTGTTGGTTGTTGGTTGTTGGTTGTTGGTTGTTGGTTGTTGGTTGTTGGTTGTTGGTTGTTGGTTGTTGGTTGTTGGTTGTTGGTTGTTGGTTGTTGGTTGTTGGTTGTTGGTTGTTGGTTGTTGGTTGTTGGTTGTTGGTTGTTGGTTGTTGGTTGTTGGTTGTTGGTTGTTGGTTGTTGGTTGTTGGTTGTTGGTTGTTGGTTGTTGGTTGTTGGTTGTTGGTTGTTGGTTGTTGGTTGTTGGTTGTTGGTTGTTGGTTGTTGGTTGTTGGTGTTGGTTGTTGGTTGTTGGTTGTTGGTTGTTGGTTGTTGGTTGTTGGTTGTTGGTTGTTGGTTGTTGGTTGTTGGTTGTTGGTTGTTGGTTGTTGGTTGTTGGTTGTTGGTTGTTGGTTGTTGGTTGTTGGTTGTTGGTTGTTGGTTGTTGGTTGTTGGTTGTTGGTTGTTGGTTGTTGGTTGTTGGTTGTTGGTTGTTGGTTGTTGGTTGTTGGTTGTTGGTTGTTGGTTGTTGGTTGTTGGTTGTTGGTTGTTGGTTGTTGGTTGTTGGTTGTTGGTTGTTGGTTGTTGGTTGTTGGTTGTTGGTTGTTGGTTGTTGGTTGTTGGTTGTTGGTTGTTGGTTGTTGGTTGTTGGTTGTTGGTTGTTGGTTGTTGGTTGTTGTTGTTGGAGTACCTGAGGATTTTCCAGTGGCCCCATACTTTTTAGAGTTGATAAAAAAGCTTCATCTGCCTCTGTTAAATTATTTTTTTTCTTTTTGTATGGCGTTTTGGATTGCGATGGTTCTAAATCCTCCGAATCTCCTTCCAAATATGTAGTGGAACTCCTAAAATAATAATTTATTTGACTAGGCATTAAGTCAGTATTAAAGTGAGTATAACATGAGACAATACATATTCACTTAAGTATTCTAAAATGGCTAGCATCAGAGCTGTCCTTAACCATTTTTTATTAATTTGCGTTTGGTTGGCTGTAAGAAAAAAATGTACAGCAGATCAACATTTTTTTATGTCCCACCATAGTCAACATGTTAATAGATGAAATTATCTTTTTTAATAATAGTTTAGAAACTTCTACCTACCTTTGGTTTTCCATGAAATCATCAAGAAATTCTAACATTTCATAATTTCTATGGCGTTTTTTTAATTTATTAGCTTCTAGTCTCTCTTCAGCTGAAGCCCCTGAAGGTATTTTTTTTCTTATATTATTCCTTGCTCTTATATAAGAATCTCTAATATTTTTCACACTTTTTTTTATTTCGTCCGTTGTCATGGCAACTAAAACGTTTAATATTAAGAATTGCTGTTAAGTTTCAAAGATCAATACATTTTAGTTGATTTTATTTTGTATTAATATATGTTTTTTATTCCTTATTGTTTAACGCGCAGTTGCAAGAAGCTTTGTTAAATCTCTCATTAACTAATGTTTATTAGACTATGTGTAATTTGGCGTTGATGTGATTGAATCAGGTCATATTCGCTAGCTCTGTCAAAGTTTATTATTATTGACAGAGCCTGAGAATGTGATCTGCCTTAATGCCATTGACATTAAATTACGCATAGTCTAATAAACATTAGCTATTGAGAGATTTAACAAGCCTTCTTGCAACTGGGCATAAGCCTACAATTTTAAGTAAATTATTTTATGTTAAAAAATTATAAAATATATTAAATGTTACTAATCAATACCTGAAAATGATTAAAATTATTTTTTGTTTTATATCCTACCTCCTAATTCGTCAATTATTTCCTGCCACAATGACCTTATGGAATCTATAGTACCTCTATCTTTTAGAGGCATTCTGTAATCCCACAATTGTGCCCTTGCCTGAACAAGAGGTATCAAGTATTCCTCATCTTCAGGGCAGATATCCCTTTTCCCGTAAAGAGGCTTATTTTCAGTATCATTTTCTCCAGCGCTTGGCTCAATTAAACCATTTTCACACATGGTGTCATATTTCTGACATAATTGCAAAAATGCATTCTCATCTAAAATTGAAAAATGTATTACTTTCAGGCTAAGTTTTTTAGTTTGTATATATTACGATGTACATGCTAAAATCCTACCTGAATTTATCTCATCCACTTCTTGCTGACTAAGATTAATCTCGTAAGTATTTCTACTTGTTGGACTTGTTATACGAAAAAACTCCATTTTAAACTTAAAATCCAATGAATATCCAAAAGAAACAAAGTACAAACTACAAATCATGTAAAATATAAACCATGGAGGAAGGATAAACTAAACTCTTTTATACTTTTATTACCAAAGCAAAGCCAAAACTCTAAAACTAACCTCACTTATCAAAAAGAGGGGTAGTTCTATTTGACAGATTTCAGCAGTAGAAAAGTGGGAGCAATAAATAGAAGAGGGGAAAGTGTCGTCAGCGACAGACATCGTTCTGTGTATGCCACTTAAAACCTACATGATTTTACTGCAACTGGCAACTTCACATATACCTACGAACATCGCGAGTCGCGATTATCGCGTTCTCCACTCGAGGAACGGGATACGGTAAAAGAATATGCGGTATGTGACGTGATACAGAACATTTCGCTATTTGGTCTCTTGGTCTTGGTAGTTCCAAAGTAACTGGATACTTGAATGGTATGGAGCGCGACGAGACGGTATCGAAAAAACAGTTACGCGAATACCGACACATCCTTACAAAATATTACATTTATTTTACAACTTAACTAATATAAAGGCCATTAAAATATCTGGAAGTAAGAAGAAATGATATATGCAACTGATCGGAAATGGAATATTAGAATAAGTCGAAAATGGAATGATATGAGACGATATACCTAGGAATTGAGAAAGGAACTTGACAAGACAGATGAATTTGGACACAAAAATGTATTCAAATTGGATTTCGGCGAAGATAAACTCGTCTTTTTTTACCAGGTAAGTAAAGAGGAAAAACTAAAAGACAAAAAGAAATATCAAGAAACCGATAATCCTGGGTATAATTATATTTTAGGTTAGGAGAAAATATTGTACCAAAATATAAAAAAACAAAGAGGTAGATACCGAAAGGTAGGAAAAAAGAAAAAGTGAGGGCACACAAGTTCACACTCAACAATACAGGGTGATAACAAATCAGGCATTAGAATAAGGCTTACCACGAGAAATTCATTCGACGGACTGACTAGTCTAGTGAAAGAAAAAAGACAAACAAGAAAGAGATAAGGACAAGGTAAAATGATTTAGGTACAGTTACTTAAATATAGTCACGAATAAACGTAGAGGTAGAAAGTGAGCCAAAGTGATACAAAAAGGTATAAAAAAAGGAGATATGTGTTAAAGAGAGAATTGGACCGTTACATATGGTTTTAAACATAGGCTTGAATACATCAAAGGCGGCACGGCCCAGTGTCCCTTCCGCTTGTTAGTTATTTCGTGTTAGTACTTAATACCTGACCCTGGGTAAAATTATAAACAATTTCGTTTGGGTTAAGTGGCATCACGTGATCTTTTTCCATGCGGCTATTTAAATTTCTCGCATCTTAACATACACGAGCAGATTTATCTTTTTTATTCACCACGCAAAGAGGACTACAAAAACTTCGTTCTAGCAAGCCGTATAACCCCCCACTCTATCATTTCATTTATTTGAGATTTTACCTCTTCTTTGTAAACATGAGGTATTGGGTAACACTTTATGTAAAAGGTCGCCTCATTACGCATGATTATTTCGTGCTCATAGTAGTTGATTAACCCTGATTGATCTGAAAAAATACTTTGAAATGACAAAAGCAGTTCGCATAACTTTTTATACTCTTCATCGAAACACTCCACGCGTTGGACAACCGTCAAAATTTCCTCCTCGGAATAGCATTTCAGTTCCTTCTTTTTAGGAATATCTTCATACTCATTATCCGTAATTTCACTAATTGATATACCGATACCCGGATTTAATTCGTTTCGAAATGATATATTCTTTAATTCCTTATTCGTTTCAAAAATTAAATATTTTTGGTTACATCTATTAATACCTGATTGTCCCGGAGCCAATCGCATCCCAAAATAATATTTCTCGCCAACCCCGGTACAACTAAAACGGATATTAGAATTTTCGATCGCCTAGAGAAAACGAAAGAAAAACCTGTTCTTTCACCTTCGTGGCCTTGTCTCCCAAAGCGCCTACTAATGTAGTGCATTTTGCGGGAATGCGTGGAATTTTCGGTTCTATTTGTAACAATTAATTTAAATATCTTTCGCTGATACCTGTTATTTGGCTACCCGAATCCACAAGACTGGATACCGCGGTCGCTTGATTTTCAATGACAATATCGACAGTCGGCAAAACAGCCATACTTTTACAACTAGGTTCCGGTTCTTCCAAAATCTCGTCGAAATTTTTATTAAAGATAGTCGAAGTTTCCTGCGGTCTATCACTCGAATTTATCTGTCGATTATCATGCCAACTATCGTTATTCGGTTGCCTGTTACCCCTCGAACTGCGTGTATTTCTACTCCGATTTTGATTAAAATCGCGGTTTTGGGCCCCTATCGATACTTTCCTCTAACTTTTCATTTGTCCCTAAGTGTTTCTCTATATTATCAATATTTTTATAGCCCGAGTTCCTTATTCCCCTTCGGATATCATTCGGAAAATGATTAACAATCATTTCGATAAGTTCGTCCTCCATTAACGGCTTTGATAAATACTGAGCCTCCCTGTATTATTTTAAAAAATATTCGGAACGAGATCCGCGTTCGTACTCGCCAAATTTAATTCGAGAAAAAGTTTATCTTTCTTTTTCTATCCCCCAATACCTATTCAAAAATTCATTTTTAAATTTATCGAACTCGGAAAACTGTTTAAGTTCGGCCCAGTCTAACGACGAACCTCTCAGACATCCTATCGCGAAGTACATTTTTTTTCCGTCGGAACGCCAGCCTCGGCTAATACCATCTCTAGTTTTTTAATACAATATACTGGATGGACAAATCCACCTGGTGAAAAGTGTAAATTCGGACTCCCCAGATGTTTCCACACAGTAATGTACTGTCTATTATTAATAGCAAGAGTTTCAACTTGTAAATTATCATTTTCTTTCGAATTACTTGAATTGGCCATAGAAATAATATAGAAGACCAATATAAACATAACATTTAAGCAGAAATTGAAACTTACTGTGCATAAAAACGCGTCTCTGCGCCTGACATCGCAAAATAGTGTGTCTAGAAGCTTGCGCAATAAGCATGACTTGTCCCTGTAGTGTTGCCAAATATATTAAACATACCTAACAGTAAAGAATTTTAAATTAATTAATTTTTAAATTATATGATTTAAACAGTTTATATCTACGAAATATCGCCACAAAATAACTTATAAACATTTAAATAATCAACTAATAATATTTATGTGTAATTACATTCCCAAAAATATATACAAATACCGTATTAATGTCATTAATACCGTATTTTTAATGTTCAATAAGCGATTCACCTACAAATTCAATATTGACCTGGCAATAGCACTAAAATCCGGTGTTTCAAGGCTATATGACGCTGCTCTTACAGGACCGTTTGTAGTTTATTATTTATGCCGCGTTTGAGAATCCACATCGGATGCATCTGAGATGTAGTAAGTAGTAAATCTTTGATCACGTGATTCAGTATACGTAAATGTAATGGGACAGATGTGTCCGATGTGGATAAAAAACGCTCGAGATGTAAAAAATGCATCCGATGTGGATTCTCAAACGCGGCATTAATTACACGATGAAAGTGGCATTTTATTTTTAGTTTTGTGTAGTGTTTAGTCAAATCCTAGGTACAATAAAAGACATTTTTACATTAGCTAATGAAAATGTAATCAATTTATTAGGCAGCTGTTATATTTATTACAAGATTTATGTCTGCAAATCTAAACCTACCTAAGAATTATAATTATGTAAATAGAGATCTGTATATTTATATACAGGCTGCCCAGCGACGGGGAGACATTATCGATATCGGTTTTAAGGCATTTTAAAACATAAACCCGATCTCAACAATCTTAGGAACTCTTCTGTCACTCGATATTTTAATCGGTACTTCCTCTTCGTTTTTTGGCTGGCACAACAATTATTTACATTTCTTCATTCCTTACGGCGTTCGAACCAGTAAGGTTTAAAGAAATTTAAAAAAAACCTACTTTAAAAATAAAGATGTTAATGATTTTCTTATGGATCCCATCTTCAGATCTTGACTTAATGTATATAAAACTGTTTCCTTTTCTAACAAAAAGAATCCTAGAAATCGGGCAACGTGGTAAAGAATTATCGCTCAACATACATAAAAAAATATTTCAACGAATTGAGAATATCCTACCATTTTGAAGTATGTTAAAAAAAATTAATAATAAAGTGAAAAGTAGGGCATGAACACATATTATAAAGTATATAAAATGATAGATAAATCCAGTTTAGAAGGTATTATAAATAAACTGTGGAAATATCGAGAATCTCGATTTTGAATCGGAAAAATATTCTACGCAATTTAGTATGAATGCTGATCAAAATGAAACAAAGTTTATTCCTATTATTTATAAAATAGGTTTGCAATGTGCTGGTGTGGAATGTTATCATCGACTAAAAACTTTAAATCTTTGTATTAAATTGATCGAAAACAAACTATAAATTGGTTTAGGCTATACAATAGAATGTTTCTAGTAAGCAGCAACTAATTTTTATTATGGAACCGAAAGACCCTTTTAAAAGGGTTCAAAATTAAAATAAAATATGTACCAAGTAAATGTAGTAGTATTTTTTAATTTATATTGAGAATGGTAACATGAAAGGTTTTCTGTCTAACGACTCATAGTCTCGGCTGACAAAATGTAAAAAAATATCGAACATAATATTCCTGGGCCCTATTTTGTACTCCCCAGATTAAATTTAGTTGTAGCAAATGATATTATCAAATAAGATGTCAAATCACAAGCAAAATCTCGTGACTACAGTACTAATGATTGCCTGTTTGGAAAAGTATCTTTGTTTGTAAATATTTATATGCATAATTATATTTAAATGCGCGAGTGTAATGTTAAGTATAAACAAAATCCGCCCATTATGTATATACGTTTAGTTACCGACCCTAGTAGATAGGCAGTTTGTTATTGTTTTAAGTTTTACCGTAGGGAGAGAGAAAATCAATATTAGGATAAATGGTCCAGCTCCTTTCTGGTTACGTAGGTACCTAAAAAGTATTTTAGTTTTTGGTTAAGTAATTAATTATTGTAACAGTGATTTTCTTGTGATAGTACCTAATTTAGATTGTGGATTAAAGTTTTTGTATATAATTTCGCTGTTTAATAATAAACGTAGTTAAAACCGGAGCACATGGTTTTTCTGGAAAGTATTTTTAAAATCACAAGCAAAATCTCATGACTACTGTACTAATGATTGCCGAAAATTAACTAATTCATATTTTATGCCTTATCTTTCTTAATAAGGACTGTCAGAACCATATTTACCTTAACTTGAAATTTTTTTAATCGTTTTTTGTATAGAATCATCTCTAAAAATGTATGATTCAAATATCGTGCGAACTATTTGTTCGATCAATAAAAAACTTGCACCGGTCCTGTTCGCGCCAGCACCGTTATACGCATGAGCTCCGACACACTATTTTCTCCTTATGGTTTCATTTTTGATATATGGAATCGGCTTTCTATACTATTTCTATGGAATTGGCCCTATTAATTCTAAAGTTATTTACATCTGTTGAAAGGGTTTTAACCCACAAATCGCTCATCGGCTTATTTATAACTGCCTCAGTTAATTTCGATAAATTCTGATTAACTTCTAACACGTTTTTCTCAATCGCATTTGAAAAACGAAACATTACCCCGTTTAAACTCTCGGACAGTGTTTTGTTTAAATTAACGCTAAACTCTTTAAACGATTCGCACAAAGTTACTTACTGTACAAAAAATTAAAAATTTACAAGCAATCGCACAAGTAGCAATTTATCAACACATGAATGGAGATGTGGATTTATTAAAAAAGATTTGGTAAATGGACCAAACCATGTTTTTGGTAATCACCAACATTGCTTGGAGACATATTGCGATGAATCAGGGAATGTTACCAAAAACCAAATTCCTTTTTTGGAAGACTCTGGTATCATATACCATATAAATGGTAAGTTCTAAAATATTAGGTCAATTTATAATTGTTACGTTATTTTTTAATTTTAATTTTTTTAGCATCCTTAGATCGTGTAGTTGTAAATTCTCATAGTCTGATAAAAAATGAAACAAGTAATAGGGCAGAGTTATTTATGTCACTTTTGTGTAAGTTCAATGCTGGAAAAAGATTGAACCTTACCCAAAAAGGATCCTTCGAAACCAGAGCTTATCTAGCAGCATTAAGGTACAACAAAAAACCAACTTGGCAAAAGGACACCTGGGAACATACAACCAAAACAAAAAACTGGATCATACTTTGATTCATTCTTACACCAGGCTGAGAAAAACCAGGCTACGAGAGAGAGAGAGAAAAAGAACAGGGAATTAAAAGCACTTCCACATAAAAAGAAAACTGTTCATATAGAACAAAAACAAAAGAACCAGTGCTAATGTGGCTATTCCCAAACTAGATAAGGCAAATTACAGTTCAGAAGTTCAAAGAATTTTAAATAGATTGAAGGTATGTTTATATAGTTTACATTACATTTTTATTTTTCAAAGTGAAACAGTATATTTGTGTACCTACTTTAGAATTGTAGCTCCTTAAAGAATATTGTTTACAAATGTAAAATAACTATACTTAACTTTATTATAATTTATTTTAGGTGATGCCTCAAGAAATTGAGGCAATAGAGAAAGGAACGGGTCAGTGGGAAAACAGCCGTTATAGAAGCGAAAGACAAGACACTTACTGCTTCCCTATTTGGAGAAGTGTGTAAGAGGAGGCCGACAACAGATTGCCATAATCTAGTCAAAAAAATTTTTAATTCGGCTAATTTCAGCACCCAAGCTACCCAATATGGCCTGCAAAATGAATCTGTTGCTCTGCAAAGATTTAAGAATCAAAAACCACCAGCAAATAGAAAAAGTGGAATTTTTATACATGATGATACAGGATTTTTGGCTGCTTCTCCAGATGGTGAATATATTATATTATAAATTTTTAATGATTACTCTAATAACTTTTATTTTAGGTCTAATTGGAATGGCCTAATAGAGACAAATAAAAACTTGTGTTTGGAAATCCATACAAATGAAAAAATTTAATTAAAAAGAACACATAACTACTATTATCAGATAAATTAGAAATATATTTTATATTACTCTAGTATAATTGTAAATACAAAAAAGTGTTCAAAATTGGACATATGACCTATGACATATGTTACAAAACCGTTTTGTTTAACCCATATTTATAGTGTGTCTACATAAGTTGGCGACATGTGGATAACTTTATTGATAATTTTTAAAAATAAAGTTATTTTCAATAAAAATATGTGTATGGCATTGATATCAGAAGGTTGCAGTACCGGTTTTAGGCCATGCACAACTTTTTTAGGAGATTAACTTTTTTTCCTAAAATTAATAATAAAAAAAGTTTTCCATATGCCACCAACTTAGGTAGAAACACTGTGTATTTTTGCAGGCTTTGATTTTGCCCTTCCTAGAAATGTACATGTTACACATTACACAAATAAGACTTTTCGCCAGTAGTTACAAATAGGCTTGTTTTGATAAAATAACATAATATTTTTAACATTTTAGATTCAAGGACAACTGAATATTGCCAAAAAAGATATGTGCTTCTTCATATGCTATATAAATGATGACCAAGAAATGCATGAAGAAGTAATCCTGAGGAAGAAAAGTTTTTGGGAAGAAGAAATGTTGCCGAAAGATTTTTGTATGCCTGAAATCATTTACAGAAATATACCTAAAGGGCTTAGAGCAAAAAATAAATTATATTAATTACAATAAATAGATTTTCTTTTTTTTACCTTTATCATTACTGTGAACTAAATAAATATTTTCTTTAAAATAAATACTTGTAACGATTTAATTTTATGATAGCCATAATTATTTTTATTGGATAATTTATTTTAATTAAATAACTTGAGTACGCCACTGGTAAGACCAGAAAATTAAAATCGGTATTCTTTCGAAGTACCTCACTAAAAGTATGCAACACTAATATCACTCGTGTGTTAAATGTTGCCTGAGCATATCTAAATTATAATAAACTATTTTTATACTTCAATATCTATTAAGATTTAAGAACAAGCAGAGGCAATCTCTGGTCTCAGACTGTGATTCAATCTTATTAAAATGCAATTAAGAATTACGAGTGTAATTAACCACAGACTGATCGTACGACATCTATTGACAGGTGTTGGAAGCTAGGCGAGTCCTGCGAATTAAAACCCGGTTTTCGAAGAAAAAAAAAACGGTATCGATAAGGTTCGTTCTTTTTGGTGTTGGAATTGGAAAAAGACACTTGGTTTTACACGTTAATTAATATTAAATGCAGATTCAGTGAAATTTTAATGTAGTTTAAAGTTTCCCTGCCAATTAACTTGAGTTGGGAATGGTGAATTTTAAATGGAAATAGGTGCTCGAGAATAAACAGTCTGTTGCAGAAAAAGCCGACAGGCTTACACTATTTTTTTATGGCATGGACCGCCATTTCATAAGTTTCAACAAGGAAGTCCCTGTCTCAGGGGTAAGTTATAATAATACGTTTAATAAATTTCTTGGTCAATATTTTTGTCAAAAGAATATCACTAGTAAAAACAAGCTAGATATTCATAGGATGTCTCATTCTAGACTTCCTGTGGGATAGACCTCACTTCCTGTGGGATAGACCTCACTTCCTGTGAGTTAGACTCAATTTGCCTTGGTAGTCTTCTCCTTTTACGTGGTAGCCCATGCATTCCAGTAACTGCTCCTGGCGATAGTTTCACGTTTACTTTAGCTTCAGGACCGAAGAACCTACCTGCTGTAGATTTGGCAGCAGTGGAGCTTGGACCTCAACACTGATCCTTCTGGGTCTGAGAAGAACCTAGGGTGGTGGAACTGATGTTTCAGATATCACAAACCTTTTATATATTTTAATTCAGTGATTTCTTTTTTTTTAATTCGACGTTTTTCGAAAAAGCCTTGGACTTCATCATGTGGGGAAAATATATTATAAAGACTTTACTTCTATTATTAGTATAACCCTGCCATGACTAGGTAAAAACAAATAAATTTAATTATGGCTATTAAACCCTATTCTTTACTTAATCTTTAACTATAGGTAGAAAAAATTAAGTTCGATAACAATTTTTTTTAATTCTATTCTGTACATATTTTTTTTTGTAACATCAAAACCAGTTGTTCTATGTATGCGTATGAAACATCAGGAGTATGTAGTCCTGATCACTATAAGGTTATAACTACTTCAATATAATGATGTGCTAATCTATTAAATATATGTATATATAATAAACATGACAGTGAGCATATTCTAGTGTTTTATTCATGGCTGGGAATGGTTGTTAAATAGTAATAAAATTAACACTATAGAAAAATACTTTCTCATAAACAAGTCTATTTGATACTCTGAAAGAGGCTAACTACTTACCCACTACCTGCAGCGAGTGTTCCCGACTTCAAGCCACTGACACATGATTACCAGGTAGGTATAATCTCATCAAGTAAATTTAACTTATCTCTATGGATTATGACACTATGGTATGGAACACAATTCATAATTGCGTTATTTAGTATTTTCAACCAAAACCCTTGGACAGGTTAATTTTTTTACCGTTTTTTTATTAGATTATTCAACTACTTAAACAATGGTGTAAAAAAATTGGTACCTTAAATAACTATTTTTTTTTTGAGAAAATAACATATCGTAAGAAATAAAAATGTAACTTCAATGAAAGAAAATCTGAATTAAACCTCAAAAACTAAACAAAATTTAGCCCAAATGTCAAATTTCTCTCTGTGAATCGTCATTTGGCAAATTGGGGTTTAATTAAAATTTTCTAAAGAATTACATTTATATTTCTTATGGTGTGTTCTTTTCTCAAAACAAACTAGTTATTTAAGGTGCTAATTATTTACACCATTATTTTAATTAAACCATCTAATAAAAAAATAGGGCCATTTAAAAAACCAATGATGACGTCATTGTGCAAAAATACACGACGTCATAATTAAAAAAAATATGTTGCTAGGAAATTAAAAACAAAATTTGACCTGCCTGAGCGTTTTGCTTAAAAATATTAAATAACACAATTAGGAATTTTGTTCCTTGTTTTATCACCACACTATATTTAAAAGGTGTAAAGTAAGAAAATGCAGTTACTTTTCTTTCTATAAAAAAAATAGATACTTATGAAATGGAAAAAAATAGAAAATCTAAAAATCTGGGTACAATTTTTTATGCCAAATTGTTACTTAGATAGTAATTTTTTAATGAAACTTTAAAGCTGTACCTCGTAAAAGATGACATCGAACGTATTATGTACAGGAAGTTTGTAATAATTTGCCCCAATATAAAATTCGAACCTAAATATTCGTACAATATTAATTAATCGCCTATAATTCTTGATAACTTGTTTTTAAATGAGGTTAAATTAAAAAATAGTTTAGTTACAAAATTATAAAACGACTTTAAATGCCATCCAAAAAACTACTCATGATAATTAAGGGATAAAAAAATCATTTAACCACTTATTTAGCGTTGTATTATGGTTCATAGTAAAGCTCAAACTTTACTTTATTTAGAGCTTCTTTAAAAATTTAGGGAATCTCTCAATTTCTTTCAGTCACTGTCTTCGCGTTGGTTGATATTTTGCATGCAATATTTTGCCGCCATTATGATGGTAACTGGTAACAGCCTTATTAAAAATCGAGCACATTACAACGCTGCTTTCTGTAACTAGCTGAAGTGCTTTACAAGAGAAGTCACAATTTCAATAAAAAAGATGAATTCCAAACTTCAGATCACAAAAAGTTACTAAAATTCCCTGTTGCCTCTGATGGTCAAACCTATGAACTACGGATCTAGTGATAAAATGGCGGATTTGGTATTATTTTAAGAATTTCTACTAGAATCCAGTATTTTTTGACAACAACATTTGAATGCAAGATGTTTGAATATATTAGCTTTGCTATGAAGTAGTTTAGTTACAAAATTATGAAACAAATTTAAATGCCATCGAAATAACTGTTCATGATAATTTAGGGTTTAAAAAAAATAATTTAACCACTTATTTGGCGTTGTATTGTGATAAAAATGCTTCATAGCAAAGCTGAAACTTTACTTTATGTAGAGCTCCTATAAAAAATCAGGAAATCTTTTTACTTTTTTAAATCACTGTCTTCGCGTTGGCTGATATTTTGCATGCAATATTTTGCCCCCGTTATTGTGAAAATCGCAGCCTTAAGAAATTCTATGATGAAATTCAGTTTTCTGACAAAAGTAAGACGTTTCTGTTTTTATTTTTATAATTTAAAATGATGTAGAGGTGCCCACAGACTGACATACATGTGCGCCATACATGTATGTTATAAGGGGCCTACAGACGCTCGCGCATGTATTAAGACATAAACGTACATTGATGTACGCGCGGTGATGTTCACCAGTGTGTAGACAAATATTTTGCAAAAAGACCGGCGCACATGTTTTCTGTTCTCGTTTGAATTCAAGTCCGCACAGGTTTGTATGCGCAGACATGTATCCCTGTGTGTAGGCAAAAACTTACGAATTGTGAAACACTTTGCAGTGTCGTGTATTGGTTTTTAAAGGTTACTTATTTTGGTTTGTGAACATGGCAGATATAAGGAGTTATTCGAAAGAATTCATATCAGAGTTCATTGAATTATATAAATCATATCCATGTTTATGGAAAGTAAAAGCAAAAGAGTACATGGATCGAAACAAAAAAAATGAAGCTTACAAAGTGTTAGAGCAAAAACTTCAAGAAGTTGAGAAAAATGCCACGAAAGAAATGGTTAAGACTAAAATTAACAGCCTTCGATCTGTAACGTTCATTTTTGGCCCCACGAATTAATAAAATTGTTTTGGCTTACCTGGTTAATCATACGAAAAAAAAGGGTAAAATCGTATTGATGATATCACTATTATTTTTGTCATTAACTAATTTCACCTGTATTCTAACTTTTGGACATCATTATTACAATTTATTTCATCTCGCCACTAGTATAATACTTTGTACAATGGTCATATTTACAGTGTAGTGTTCACTGTTTTAATTTGCCAGATTCTCCTAAAAATAGACCAAGTTTCGTTGTAAATTTATACATATTATGTATTATAGTCTCACCTTTGGGTAATTAATTATTTACGATACCATTCTTTAAGATTTTCTTTGTTTATTTGTGTTTATAGCTGTCAGTATTGTATTTTAATTATGACAGTGAATGACATAAACGTCATTTGACGACAGAACACCGACAAGTGTCATGTTTGTAGTACGTTCCAATATCGGGCTCAGAACCCGAGGTAAGGTAGTTTCACAATGAGCGATTTTAAGTCGTGAGGGATTTTTTTGCGATCGCTGTTGTATTAATTTTTGTCGGGAACAGTTTCCCAAATGTAGTCATACTGTATATAAATATAGTTTTTAGGGTACCTTTCGTAATTGGTCTGTTAAGTTATATAGTGGGGAATTCTTGAGGATGAATTTCTGAACCCACTTGACATTTATCGGAAAGGGATTTCGGCCATTTTGGACGGCTGACGTATTGTTTCTGGCAGTGTGTGTTGAGTCACGAAAAAGACGATTTTTGTGTCGAAGTAGAATTTTCTTAATATTTAGCCCCATCGGCTTACCCTAGTTAAAGGGGATTTTAGATTCTACTTCATGGTTAATTGTGGGTAAATGGACATTTCGTATTTTGAGAGGAATTTTAGTGTATTGGAAAATTCCTATGGTCATTGGTCCAGCCCATATCTATTATAGGATTTTAACGCAATAATTGGGAGTTCACAGCATTTGGAGTGTGGAATATTGTTGTGCTGTGAATCATCTCACGTGTTTCTCATCCTTGGAAGGCTACCAAGTTAACCCTTTACGAAAAAGGGTTTCACCCAGGGGCCTGTTAGCCCAAGATTCGTCGACAATTTTCACCCAGGGGGTTGTTAACCCAGGATTCGACGACAGTTTCACACAGGGGGTTGTTAGCCCAGGATTAGACGACATTTTCAACCAGGGGGTTGTTGACCCAGGATTTCAACAGTTGTACACAGAGGGTTATATCGTCCGGAGTTCAACGGTTTCATCGAGGGAACACAGAACATTGGTATGCTAACCGCCTAGCTTACTTGTAGCTAGATTTACAATGATGATTCTCGTTCTGGATAGGAAGATGGGAATGCTGTGAAAGAAGACACCCTACTATCAGGTTTTTTTTTTATACGTTATATTGAAGTTTCATGTGCGCATTGTTAAACTATACATTCACTTTCAACCGAATGTTGTCAAGGTATTCTCAACATTATTTATACTTTTGAGCACAGAATGTTCTAGGGTTATTTCACTCATAACTTAAGTATTATCAAATAGTACATCGTTTAATTGATTAATATTTCAAGCTTTTACTTAATTTAAGCACTTAATGCTGATGTAGTAATCCTTCCGGTCGCAAAACACTTGGACTGCTTCCACGTTTAAGTTGTAATTCTTCAGTTATTAAGGGCTACTGCCATAATTTTACTTTTTTTAATTTATTCATTATTAAATGGTCCAGACTTAACGATTAAGTTAAGCAATCTCAGAAGACCCGTGTGGTGGCAGAGATTAAGTAACCTCTTCCAATCTGGGAGTTTAAGTAAATAACCTCTGTGTCTAAAGTCCTTTATATGTTGTATTTTTATTTATTTTTTTTATATTTTTTATTTAGTTCTATGAATTATACTTAATTATAAAATTTCATGGTTTAATAATTTTCTTTTGGGTAGTTTGGTCTTAACTAAAAGTTAAGCAGATATCACCTCCCAATTTGAAGAGGGTTATAAGCTTATAAGGATTTCAAGTTTACTGTTTAGTTTATAATATATGATGTAGTATAGGTGCGGTTATGCACAATATTTAAGTTAACTTTTATTTTTTATATAAGGTGGAAATTAATATTTTGCGCATGCGTCATGCCTGGTACCAAGCTAACGACGAACCGTGCTATATTTTGATTTAATAATTTATTTTGGGTTATGCATATACATATACAGTGTAAATTTTCCTTTTAATTTCCTCCAATTTTTTTTTTTTTCATATGATTAACCAGGTAAGCCAAAACAATTTTATTAATTCGTGGGGCCAAAAATGAACGTTACAGATTCCCCCTTACTTCAAGAGAATTCACTCAGGTGAATTCTCACCAGCACTAGCTGTCTTCAAATCTTTAATATTCCAAGTCCCTTTGTCATTACCTTTTTCGTCCATCAAAACATATGTCCACGGAGATACCTTTTTCTTAACTAAATAGGGACCAACCCATCGAGGTGCTAGTTTCTTAGTATAGTACCGCGCAGCATCAGAAGAAACAAAATTCTTACGCCAAACCAATTGATGAGGAAGCAATTCCTCCCTACGCCGCCGAAGATTATAAACCCTTTCGTTTTTCTGCGAAGCTTTATCTAGTCGCTCCCTGACGTCCTTAAACAAATCATCAAATGCCTTGTTATTCTCAACATTATTAATACCAATGTCAGCAGAACAATCTCTCAGTTTATCTTTAATTGCAAATTCGCTACCCTTTAAGACCATATTTCTCCCAAAATTAAGATAGTAAGGAGTCTGTTTAGTAGACTCATTAAAAGAAGTACGTATAGCACAAGTCACTTTTGCTAAGTCAACGTCCCACTTTCGGTGATTATCAGAAACATACATAGCCAACATCGTTTTTAAAGTCCTATTATACCTTTCAGTAGGATTCGCCTGAGGATGATAATGGGCGTTAAACCGTACCGAAACTTCATACTCCTTCATCAATGAAGAGAACGCTCCCGAAGTAAACTGTGGACCATTATCGCAAAGCAACAAACGCGGAATACCAAACAACAAAAATACCCCCTCTTCAATTCGTTTAGCTACTATTGGTGCAGTAGAGGATTTCAAAGGAAAAGTAAGTGTAAACTTGGTGAACAGATCGACAACGACTAAGATGAATCTATTGCCAGCCATGGATCGAGGTAGTGGACCTATCAAGTCAGTAGAAATAATTTCCCAAGGACGAGTAGCTCTGGGTTGGGGTGTCATATGTCCTTTAGGGCCACTCTGGTCAACCTTATGCGCTGCACAAACCGAACAATTCCTAACAAACGCAGCCACATCTGACCTAAGTTTGGGCCAATAAAACCTTTCACTAACACGCTTAAAAGTTTTCAACACACCCATGTGTCCAGCTAAAGGCAAATCATGCAATTGTTGCATAATCCCTCGCCTATCCCCTTTAGGAACAACTTCTTTCCAATCGTCAGCAACATCTCCTAAAGTCTTATAATTTGTTCTAATGTGTTTGAATAGCTTACCATCAATGACTCGCCACTGTGAGTACTTTATAGGGTGTTTTAACACCTTATCTATCATACCACTGTACCAACGATCTTTAACAACAGAAACCTCACTAATCTCAACATCCGGTATAGCCCTAGACAAAGTATCCGGCACAACATGATCTTTACCCTTGCGATGAACAATCTTAAAGTCGTATTGTTGGAGTTTGACACTCCATCTGGCTAATCGACCAGCAGGGTCCTTTAGATTTTGTAACCAAACCAGGGAATAATGATCGGTGATTACTGTAAATGACACACCCTCTAAATACGGTCTAAGTTTCTCTACTGCCCATAGAACAGCCAAACATTCACGCTCCGTAGTGGAATAAACACGTTCCTGCTTAGTCAACGAACAACTCAAATAACTAATTACTCGATCCCCATCTGGATGAATCTGAACGAGGACAGCACCGAGTCCATAACCACTAGCATCACAATGAACTTCAAATGGAAAATTATAATCAGGACAACTTAGCACAGGGGCCTTCACCAAACATTCCTTAATCTTATTAAATGAAACATCACACTCTGGTGTCCAGCTAAACTTCCTACCCTTACGCAACAAAGCCGTAATTGGTGAAATCAAAGTGGAAAAATCGGGAATAAACCTGCGGTACCATGAGAAAGTTCCTATCACACCACGAACATCTTTAACACATTTAGGCGTAGGTAACAACAACATAGCCTTGACCTTGTCAGGATCCACATGAAGTCCAGTCCCATCTATAACATACCCTAAATACTTCAATTGGGGACGACAAAAATAACACTTATCCCAACTAACAGTCAAATTGGCTTCCCTAATACGCCTAAAAACTTCCTCTAAAATAACCAAATGTTCCTCGAAGGTCTGAGTAACAATTACTACATCGTCTAGATAGGTGAAAACGTTAGGTTCCAGCTCGGGTCCAAGAACTTGATCAATAAGGCGTTGCCACGTCGCAGGGGCATTATGGAGTCCAAAGGGCATTCGGTTAAACTGAAATAACCCACGTCCAGGGACAGTAAAAGCTGTAAAAGGCCTTGAAGACTCAGCCACCTTTACCTGCCAATATGCAGATTTGATATCCAATGTGGATAAATAATGGGCATTACGAAGTTTGTCCAAAGTATTGGTAATATAAGGAAAAGGGTAACTATCCCTTTCAGTTACAGCGTTCAACTTGCGATAATCCACGCAAAAGCGAAAAGTACCATCCTTCTTCTTCACCAGTAAAATCGGCGAACTCCACGGGCTGTTAGATTTCTCAATAACACCAAGACGAAGCATTTCATTCAACTCCTTATCAATATGTTCCTGCATCACTGGAGAAACTGGGTAATATCTTTGTTTAATGGGTGGAGAATGACAAACAATTGTGTGTCCAGCAACATTAGAACACCCTAAACTAGTCCCCATTAAAACTTTATTATGCTCAATTACAGCATCCAAACGAGCTTTCTGCAAATCACTAAGCGTAAAACTGCTCCTAAGATGATCTACTGTGGCAATATCGACGGAAGACTCTGAAAAATGCCACTCATTATGTCTAAGATCTGGTACAACCCCCATTATTCTCCAAAAATCAGCACCCAAAATAAGAACATGTGGAACATCTAACACTACTAAAACAGGAATAATCTTCACTTGATCTCGAAGGGCAAATGGAACCAAACACTCACCAATACACTCACACATCTGTCCATTCGCAACCCTACAACTAGTTTTCTTCGAAGTATCAACTTCTAAACCTAAAGTCTGCAAAAGTTTCCAACCAGTACTACCTACAATAGTCTTCGACGCACCCGAATCCAAAAGACCTAATAACTCAACTCCAAATACGTTTACCTTAAGGTAGGGCCTTTCATCATCCCTAGCATGATCCAAAATATAGTCAAGAATGGGTTGAACTTTAGTCGAACGTTGTACAGCACTACTCTTTCGACCAGTTAAGAGCGCCTGACTTCGTTTCCCTGGTTACACCTTGGACAAGTCCTCACTGTATAACCTTCACGCTGACATTTAAAACATTTCAGCTGCTTGGGAAGAAGACAACCAATTGCTCGATGCCCAGGTTTCTTACACCGATAACATACAACTGACGACTCTTTACCAATCGACATACTATCTACCTCCAAACGATCTACATCCAAACGACCTACTTGACGTGTGTCAACATCGACGAAAGCCAAATCTCTTTCTAACACATTACCTCTCCGACTGTTAGGCTCAACATAGCTATTTATAGCATCGCGTCTATCCTCCATACGACGACATACTTGTCTCAACTCCTCTACAGTACTAGGAAGTGGATCTCTCAATCTATCTTGATAAAAAGGGTGTAAATTCTTAATAATAATTGACATTTTTGCATTTTCAGGCACAAAACATCCCAACCTACTAAAATAACTAGACATAACAGCAAGATAAACACCTATAGACTCAGACGAATGTTGTGTCCTTTTTCTGAGTTCATCAAACAAATCATCAGTATGATGTGCAGTTAAATACTCTCGTTTGAACTCATCTTTTAATTCACACCAACTGTGAGCACGAAGCCTGACATCCTTGTAGAATTGATAAGCTTTGTCGGAAAACAAATCAACACCTGAATCTAACAATATTTCTGATGGAACATGGCGAGCGATACGAAGTTCTTCTACTCGTTTGAGAAAAGCTGTAATGGACAAAGACCTAGATGATCCAGAAAACTTTTCTAATCCCCACTTATGTGGCGGTACCATTTTAGAATTTAGGCTATGAGACATATTAGCCTGCGAAATATTAGTTTGTGAAATATTAGCCTGAGAAGAAGCATGTGGAATACTAACAACAGGAGACGAAGTAGCAGCATTTTGCACACCATTCAAAAATTGTCCATCTAGATTACTGGTCACGACACTCAATGCAGCTGGTACAATAGCATCTTTACTAGGAGGTGGTCGCGATTTCGTCTGAAACTCATCATGCAAACTAATCAATTTGGTCAATATTTCTGTTTTTTTGCCTTCAAGTGCTACATCTCCAGCAGTATCCATTTGATCAAACCTATTCCATGTGTGTGACAACTTACTCTGCAGTTTCTGAGTCTCGCTGACATTATTACTCCCACTATAACTACTTAACAAAGCGTCTAACTCCACACACTTCCTGGAAAGAGCAGCCTCATCATCAGCAAACTTAAAAGGATAACTAGGGTACTTAAAACTATCACCAGCTTTTTCCATACGCAGAGCCATAGAAAGTTGAGATCGCATCCCTTCTGCGGTGCCAACATTGAGACCTCTAAAACGAAGTTCCCACTCAAGCTCCTCTTTCTCCAAACGATTAATAAACATTTTACGAGCCATCTTAATATCAAAACTCATAAACTCGATATAAATATAAGTTCCAAAATATACAGTATATAGTGCGAAAATAATAATAAAGTCAAAATTTCAACTATAATACACAATTAGTTGACTTTCTTTAAATACTCAAAATTCAAATAGTAAAAATCATTTAAAAAGGTGAATCAATGAATCAAATTGGTACACTATTCAGTTCTTACAACAAATGGTAAATGCATATACATATACTCAATTCTATCAGCATGAAAATTATCTAAGACTTATATTCATCAAAAAGCCAAGGTAATTACTCAAAATATAATATTTTAAACACGACGGCCCCACGTTGGGCGCCAAAAATGTAACCTACGAAATGAACTTGGTGATTCCACCAAAATTTTGAAACTAAAAAAAAAAATATTAAAGTATTAACTACAATTAAAAATGTTGTCTACTACGGTTACACAAGTTTCGGTTGTTCCGGTGTCAACCTTCGGGCCTTCGACGTCGCTCAGACGGCAGCTAGGGGGTGGATAGCTTACAAAAATTCCGGAAATAGTAGACAAATAAATAGGCGCCAACTGGGTCTATATAGTGGCCAAACTATGATCCTATTTCCCCAAAAACCCAGTAAATGAGGAAAGAAATAAAAGACAAACCTCAACTTATGTTCCTTTATAAAGAAAAAAATATTTACTAAATATACAAACTAATTTCCTAATGGCTTAGGTAATAAAAAAAAAATTGGAGGAAATTAAAAGGAAAATTTACACTGTATATGTATATGCATAACCCAAAATAAATTATTAAATCAAAATATAGCACGGTTCGTCGTTAGCTTGGTACCAGGCATGACGCATGCGCAAAATATTAATTTCCACCTTATATAAAAAATAAAAGTTAACTTAAATATTGTGCATAACCGCACCTATACTACATCATATATTATAAACTAAACAGTAAACTTGAAATCCTTATAAGCTTATAACCCTCTCCAAATTGGGAGGTGATATCTGCTTAACTTTTAGTTAAGACCAAACTACCCAAAAGAAAATTATTAAACCATGAAATTTTATAATTAAGTATAATTCATAGAACTAAATAAAAAATATAAAAAAAATAAATAAAAATACAACATATAAAGGACTTTAGACACAGAGGTTATTTACTTAAACTCCCAGATTGGAAGAGGTTACTTAATCTCTGCCACCACACGGGTCTTCTGAGATTGCTTAACTTAATCGTTAAGTCTGGACCATTTAATAATGAATAAATTAAAAAAAGTAAAATTATGGCAGTAGCCCTTAATAACTGAAGAATTACAACTTAAACGTGGAAGCAGTCCAAGTGTTCTGCGACCGGAAGGATTACTACATCAGCATTAAGTGCTTAAATTAAGTAAAAGCTTGAAATATTAATCAATTAAACGATGTACTATTTGATAATACTTAAGTTATGAGTGAAATAACCCTAGAATATTCTGTGCTCAAAAGTATAAATAATGTTGAGAATACCTTGACAACATTCGGTTGAAAGTGAATGTATAGTTTAACAATGCGCACATGAAACTTCAATATAACGTATAAAAAAAAAACCTGATAGTAGGGTGTCTTCTTTCACAGCATTCCCATCTTCCTATCCAGAACGAGAATCATCATTGTAAATCTAGCTACAAGTAAGCTAGGCGGTTAGCATACCAATGTTCTGTGTTCCCTCGATGAAACCGTTGAACTCCGGACGATATAACCCTCTGTGTACAACTGTTGAAATCCTGGGTCAACAACCCCCTGGTTGAAAATGTCGTCTAATCCTGGGCTAACAACCCCCTGTGTGAAACTGTCGTCGAATCCTGGGTTAACAACCCCCTGGGTGAAAATTGTCGACGAATCTTGGGCTAACAGGCCCCTGGGTGAAACCCTTTTTCGTAAAGGGTTAACTTGGTAGCCTTCCAAGGATGAGAAACACGTGAGATGATTCACAGCACAACAATATTCCACACTCCAAATGCTGTGAACTCCCAATTATTGCGTTAAAATCCTATAATAGATATGGGCTGGACCAATGACCATAGGAATTTTCCAATACACTAAAATTCCTCTCAAAATACGAAATGTCCATTTACCCACAATTAACCATGAAGTAGAATCTAAAATCCCCTTTAACTAGGGTAAGCCGATGGGGCTAAATATTAAGAAAATTCTACTTCGACACAAAAATCGTCTTTTTCGTGACTCAACACACACTGCCAGAAACAATACGTCAGCCGTCCAAAATGGCCGAAATCCCTTTCCGATAAATGTCAAGTGGGTTCAGAAATTCATCCTCAAGAATTCCCCACTATATAACTTAACAGACCAATTACGAAAGGTACCCTAAAAACTATATTTATATACAGTATAACTACATTTGGGAAACTGTTCCCGACAAAAATTAATACAACAGCGATCGCAAAAAAATCCCTCACGACTTAAAATCGCTCATTGTGAAACTACCTTACCTCGGGTTCTGAGCCCGATATTGGAACGTACTACAAACATGACACTTGTCGGTGTTCTGTCGTCAAATGACGTTTATGTCATTCACTGTCATAATTAAAAAACAATACTGACAGCTATAAACACAAATAAACAAAGAAAATCTTAAAGAATGGTATCGTAAATAATTAATTACCCAAAGGTGAGACTATAATACATAATATGTATAAATTTACAACGAAACTTGGTCTATTTTTAGGAGAATCTGGCAAATTAAAACAGTGAACACTACACTGTAAATATGACCATTGTACAAAGTATTATACTAGTGGCGAGATGAAATAAATTGTAATAATGATGTCCAAAAGTTAGAATACAGGTGAAATTAGTTAATGACAAAAATAATAGTGATATCATCAATACGATTTTACCCTTTTTTTCGTATGATTAACCAGGTAAGCCAAAACAATTTTATTAATTCGTGGGGCCAAATATTAACGTTACAGATCTAGTTTCCGAAGAGAATTAAAAAAAATGAAAGAGTCCAGAAGATCAGGCGCCGGAGCCGATGATGTGTATGTACCACATTTATGGTATTTTGAACTTCTCTTATTTGTAAAAGATCACGAGACCCCTAGACAGTCCGTTAATAACATTGAAGATGTTGGAAACGAAAGTGAAAGTGACAATCGTCATTCAGAAATAGAAAATGAAGAAGATCTAGAACTGGAGGTAAGGTTTAATTTATTTATTGCAATGTCTAGTCAATCGCCAATGCCATTTGGTTCATTAGAGTAAATAACTATCATATTATGTTATATTAAAAATTAGAAGCAAACAATTTTTATTATTTATTACTTATATTTTATAATATGGGTGAATAAATACTGAGTTATAAAATTTCTATTGTAAGCTAGTGTGGCCGAGTGGGTAAAGTTTCACCCCCTCTTTCTTCGTTCTTCACGGGGTGCTGGGTTCAATCCCCGCCCTAGAAAGATCATTTTAAATTTTTTTTGAGGGATGCATTTTATTTTGGTAGATATTTAAGTAATAAATGAGTTTACGTTAAATAATTGATTTATATTGTTTTCTTAAATAATAACTAATAAAAAATTACAGAATGATATTTAAGTAATGCAACAAATTAAACTAGGACTTCACTTTTTAGTAAATTAAATTCTTGAAGGCAGTAAAAAAATAGATATCTTATAAGAGATTTTAGTGCATTTATTACAAAGCCTGAAATAGGTACATACTAGTAAATAAATTAAGAAATCATTCTTTCCTGCCAAGGTATGGCGCCTTCGCTATTGAAATAATTCATAAATAACTGGCTAACTTCTTGTGCATCCTTGTTGGCTCTTCTATTGTAACCCCGTTGCAAACTAGTCATTTGATTTGCTTGCAAGCCTAATTCAACACTGCCATCTTCAAGATTTTCCCTATATAAGTTGTTGTCAGAGGCATACGTAGTGGCATATCTTCTTCTCAAAAAATTATGCAGAACACAGGACGCTATTACCACTTTGTCAATTGCGTTTAAGTTAATAGATATAGCTGTGTGGAATATTCTAAAACGGGTAGATAGTATACCGAAACTATTCTCTACTCTACATCTTGCTCTTGAAAGCCGATAATTAAAAATTTTCTTATCATGATCCAATTCTCTCTGAGAAAATGGTTTTAAGAAATCAGAACGAAGAGAAAATGCTTCATCGCCAATAAAAACAAAAGGCAGTGCTTCTTTACCACCCACTTGTCTTCTCGGGGATGGTATGGACAGTGTCCTATCTTTAAGCTTTCGGTAAAAAAGGCTGTGCTCAATAACTCCTCCGTCAGAGATACGGCCATTTATACCAAAATCACACATAATAAATTCATAGTTTGCGTTAACCACTGCCAAAAGAACTAGACTGTGTGCCTCTTTGTAGTTATAAAAATATGAACTTCTTCCCGTAGGCGGTTTTATGTTGACATGTTTGCCATCTACGGCCCCCAAACAGTTTGGAAAGTTACATTTCTTCTCGAAGTCGTCTGCTATATTTTTCCATTCATCCTGTTGTTGGAAACTAAAAAAATATACGTATTATTTTATTTTGCAGGAAACTAGAGATGATGTAATTGAAAGTCAAGACAGTGAGTTTAGTTTAGTAGAAAGTCCAAGACCGTGTAGTAGTCAGTCTACTATCCCACAGAGTTCATCACATTCTCGTTCCAATCAAGAAAAAGGTATATCGCGGTCTACAGTTCAAAATCAAGGGAAAAAGAAACGCAAGACAAAATCTGATGACCAAAGCCAAAGAACAGATGACGTGTTAGCTCTAGTAGAAGGGAGAATACGCTCCTATAATGAAGATCAATTTGCCATTTTTGGAAAAAATGTCGCAGCAAAATTAAGAGCACTTCCTAAAGAAACTAGATTATATACTGAAAAGGTGATAAATGACCTACTGTTCGAGGCCGAGATGGGTAACGTTACAAAAAATACTAGGATTACTTCATTAGCCAATGATTCACAGAATCTAAACAATTTTTTAAGTGATGGCGCTTTACGTGCTAACACTGCTAACCATCATAACTACAATAATTTAGATCAAAATACCAATCACCAACATCAAGGTCAGACATATTTAATCAATACAAATATATCTGACACAAGAAGTCAAGCTCAAACTTATTATCATACCACGACACTCCAACCACAGAGCCTCGAAATAAATCATCCTCAACAAATTAACAACAGAAGCTCCGACATTGGGCCAATTTCAAATTTTTTTGGAGAGTACAACCCTCTAATTGACGATAACACCAAAACTTACAATTAAATTCAAATATATTCATATGTGTTATTATTATATGTATAACATTATACATAAGTACTTATTAAAAAATACTTGGAAACTTGTATGTATTTTATTTATTTTACTACTTATACAAAGGGTGGTGATTAATTGTGGCCAAACTTGGAGGTGTTGTTCCTTAGTCAATTTTAACACAAAAAGTTAAAATATAAAGATGTGTCTGGAAATGCCTCGTTTCAGAGATACATATGGTGTTAAAACACATTTTATTTTGTATTTTTTTTTTAATAATTTTTTCCCCCAAAATTAGGTAACCCACCCGGTTTATATGAGTAATTATGATTTGTAATCAACTTTTATGTAGCCCATAGAAAGCGCTGAGATCGCCATCATTATTTAAATTTACCCTAACTTGTTTGGCAGTAATTTCTGGTATTTTTTATGTTCTTGCACCTTTCTTTATAAAAAAGGTGCACTTATTTTGAAATTTATGCATCTATGCAGTCCCTTAGGCGCTAGATGGAGTTCTAGAAGTTCTAGTTGTTTATCTAGGGCCTAAGAGACGCAAAACTTAATTAAAAAAATAAATTTCAAAATCCTGTATCTCCTAAACGAAGCATTTCCGAACACATGTTTATATAAAATTTTATTCTTTGAATCGACTGAGCATTAACACCCTTAAGTTTGGCCACAAAGTTAATTAACACCCTGTACTGTAGATACTTACTTACCTTCATATAATCATCCTTCAGTACGTTATAAATAGCGCTACATGTCTCTGGAATTATGTTGCACAATGATTGTGGAGAAATCAGGGTGGAAAATTTCAAGTCTTCATAATTTCTCCCAGTTGCCAAATACCGCAATGTGGCTGATAGTCTTTCATGTGTCGATATAGCAGATCTCATCTGTGTGTCCTGTTTTTCAATAAGTGGTGTAACCAAATTTAAAAGTATTACATAACTATCTTCATCCATCCGGAGATAGTTACGCCAATCGTCAGGTTCGAATCGTAGCTCTTCAAGTAAACTAATATGAGAATATTGGTTCCTTTTTAATAGCCAATCTTTAACCCATCTTCTTCGTGGCCGACGCCTTTTCTTCAATTGATGTTGATTTTTCTTTTTAATACAAATGCACGCCACTGCAAGTAACATTAATTCTTCTTCGCTCGACATGGCGACAATCTTTCAATACGACGCGGCGAAAACTGACATACAAGTATGTACGTGTAGGGATAAAAGTAGACCTACATACATAACCGCGCGTACATCAACGTGCGTTTATGTCTTAAAACATGCGCCAGCGTCTGTATGCCCCTATACATACTTGCGCGTTGATGTTTGCCAGTGTGTGGTGAAAAAATCGCAAGCATGTGCGTCGTACAAGTTTTTGGGTTTGGCTGAAATTCCTCAACGTACAAGCTTGAACGTGCATACAAGATTGTTGGTGTGTGGCTAAAGGTTTGTTCCAACCCCCCGTTCCCGTATCGTCATCAAACGGTTTCCAAACTGTTCGATCGATCGATCGCAGGCGCATGCGTTAGCTTTACACGATTCCGAAACGACCGGTAGTTGGAACGGTTTTGTGACCGATTTTAATCGAAACCATTTTGACAGTTCATTCTGACACTGGCAATCGTCACAATTTTCTAAACTAGTTTTTTCTGTGCTGGCAGTTTGTTTTTTATTTAAAATATTACTTATTTGTGTTTATAAAAAAATTGAGAATTCTGTAGTACTTGGTAAGCTTCATCTACGTCCAAAATAAATTAATGAGAACTATTCTCTTATTTCATTTGATGTTTATTTTAGAATTGCAAGATTTCTTAATAATACCAAACAGCGAAGAAAGGCACCCACTATCCACTTTACAACCCTAAGTAATAGCTAGTACTTCTACTTCGAGTAATTACTCAAACTCAACACCTGAGTTTAAATGGACTGTCAATGAAACAAAAATGCTTATGGATATGTATAGCAAATACAAGAACAAAGTTGGCACAAATACTCAAAAATGTTAAAACATTTTTTAGATTAATCTTTCGATTAAATTTGGCAAATGCATGTATAAAGTAATAAAAAATATTGGTTAGACGGGCCATATCTCTTATTATTCGGATGCTAGACTTCATTTTTGCCAGAAGTGTATATGAATAAAACATTATTTAATAATATTAACAAAATATTTTTTTATTAATTACAGGCAGAGGTCGTAAACATTTCGAATATGAAGCCGAAATGGTGGAAATATTTGAAAAAAAAAAAAAGAATATCCACCCAGAGATTTTGCTTGACAGCAATATAATAGATTCTTCTATTAAAACAACTTGTGAGGAGGAACTATTCATAGAATCCAAAACAGCAACCCAGAATATTACCCCAAAGGTGATCCAAACACCGAAGGCCTCTTCTGTAGCATCAAGGAGATTACGACCCATAGCTAAAAAAAGTACAATGGAAAAAGTTCAGCAGTATCGGAAAGATTATTACGAGGCAAAGCTTCAAATCGAAAGAGAAAAACTTGAAGAAATGAAAAATTGAAATAATTTAATTTCAGAAAAATCAAATTCTAAAAGAATTTAAATGTAACTGACAGTTTACTTCAATCTTGTGATTTAATTTTTGTTTCAATGCCAAAAAGTAATACTTTGTTTTTTTGTAGTTTCGACACTTATTTTTAAGCATTTATTTTTTTTTGTTTCGTTACCAGAAAGTGTTCTTATTTTTTTTTTGTAGCATAAGTAATTAGTTTGATATTTTGTTTAAGTTCCTAGTTTGTTGCATAAATTTTTATGACAACAAATTATTTATTTAAATAAAAAAACTATATTGATAATTATTTTGTTTTATTTTAATACACTAAACTAATATTACATATAATTGATCTGGTTCTAAATCTGAATGAAAAATATATTTAATACTATAAATAACAGAAACACTTGAAATAAAAAAGTAAATTAATTTAATTACCATATTGAAGAACATAATATGTACCTAAAGATAACCCAGAAGCTGAACAGTACTTCATACACAGAATTTGACTGTTCTGAATGCGTTATATTGGTGTAGAAAATTATTTTATAGAGATCAATAAGAATGTCGCATATTTATTTACAAAAATTATGAATAGCTGTTGAAATTACTCTACGATACGACACTATCAGACAAACCGTTCCCTTAAATTCACGAAGCTGTGAGCCGTTCGACATTTCCCCCCTCTCTACGTACCAAAGTACTGTTCAACTTCTGTATTTAGTATACTTATAATTCAAAAAATAAATTTTGAAATCTTATATGTATGTAGGTGTTATATTGGTAAGGCATTTGCCACTCGGTCCCTAATGATAGTAGCTCCTACATCATCAGCCTCCTCATCACCATGTTCATCATCTTGTTCCTCAACTGGATTTGGAATAGGTGGCAAATTTTGTTGATCATTATTTAAAGGCAAATTCTCATCTAGGGCTATATTGTGTAGAGTACACGCTGCTCTAATAAAATGACACATTAATGTTATGTTTCGCAGTTTCAAATGGTACAGCTGTCTGAATTTTTGTTTCAGCAATCCAAAGGTGTGTTCGATGACATAGCGATTTGTAGCTAATTTCAGATTATAGTTTTGTTGCCTCCTTGTTAGGTTACCTCTATCTTTATATGGCGTAAGTAAGTTGGGTTGTCATGGGTATCCGCTGTCCCCCAATAAAAAATGTCTTCCACATTTTTCTTCTAAGGTGTTTTTTAAAGGTGAATTTCTGAACACCCGTGAGTCATGCACGGATCCTGGGTATCCAATGAATATATCAATTATTTTTCTCCTGTGATCACACAGCTTGAATCTAAAATGAACAAATCAAAAACTAAAATAATTTCAACTACATCAAAAAAGAAAATACTTAGTATTATAGCTATATTTAAAAAAAAATGTATTGGGGTTGGGTTGGGGATAAGTTTTAGTAGATTGACATCTAGCCTACCTGTATTGAGTAATATCCTTTTCGATTAATATAAGAGTCTGGATCATTTATAGGCTTGTCAATTTTAATGTGGGACCCATCGATTGCCCCTATAACATTTGAAAACCCATTTCTCCTGAAATGATCTTCTGAAACACGTTTTCAACCATCGAAAACTTGCGGTTTGATGGCCCACATACCATAAATAGATTAGTACCCACAATACAATAAAAAAATTAGGTTGCATAGAAACTTACATTGTTGGAAAGACTTTTTTGCATTTAAAACTAACTTGATCTAAGGCAGGAATACTACCATATTTTCCAGGTTGAGGATGAAAATACTGGCTACCTCCAAACACCTCTGCTATATAATTTACCCTCTCTCTCGATAAACGGAAGTGTTCAAAAAAGACTTTCTCAGAATAGTAAGGGACTGTATTCTCTAAAAAGAATATGGAATACTTATGAACTTGTAAAATTATCAAATGGAAACTACCATTCAATTTGTATACCTATAACTGCTTACCTAAATAGTCTTCGTTTTTAACTCTTTCATTATGTAGCTGCATGTCATCGCTACTTTCTGAATCGGAGAAAAAATCACTTATACCACCTTCATCGTCACTCATGTTTAAAGAAATCAAAAAAATCAAATAGACACTTATTGAACACTACAAACTACAACTTTTTAAACAAAACGATTTAAGTAAACAAATATGACAAATGAAACAGCTGTGAAAAATCATAATGCATTGGCAGATGCTTAATGCGCAAGTCAACCCAAACAGTTCTCAATTTGAGCCACGTACCGATATTACCGTTCTGAAACCGTGACATAAAAGATCCCAAGTTAGGTTGGTGCACAAACAGGATCGTTCGATAACTGTCACTGCACATGGGCGTGATCGTTCAGTGGCGGTTTTTTGATCGGTTGGAACGAACCTTAAGTATTACGCTTTGTTCGCATACATTTTGAGTACAGTGTCTTGCAGATAGGTGGTTGGTTTTCTGATTTCACAATGTCGGATTTAAGACACTTTTACGAGACACAAAAGTTATCCTTGTTTATGAAAAACTAAAAGTAGTGACTACAAAGACCGGAATAAAAAAGATGCAGTTTATAAAGTTTTATTAAAAAGTACAAGAAATTGAACCATCTGCCATAAATAGCACTGTAAAAGCCAAAATAAATAGCATACGCGGCAGTTTCCGAAGAGAAATGAAGAAAATAGAAAATTCAAAATGATCAGGCGCAGGGGCAGACGAAATATACACGACACATTTATGGTATTATGATTTACTGTTATTTACAAAAGATCAAAAAATGCCCTGAGAATCGGTCAGCAATTTGGACGACAATAAGGAAAGCGAGAGTGGAAGTGAGCAAGAAACTGATAATGAAGAAGAGGAAAGAAAAGTTCAATTATAGTTATTATAATTCCATTTATTAGTAAAAAAAATAAATAAAAAATTGTTTACAAAATTAATTTAAACTAATGCACCATTCTTTGCAAATAAGTTCACAGTTAGCATTGACTACAGCCATTAATACCAAGCTATGTGTCCCTTTATAATTAAAATAATATAAACCGCTTTCAGCGGGCGGAATAATGTTGACATGTTTTCTATCAATAGCTCCTACGCAGTTGACAAAATTACATTTTTTTTAAATATTCTGCAATTTGTATCCACTCTTCTTCTGTTGACGGAAACTGTAAAAAATAACACACATCTTCGTAATTGCAGAAAACTCAAGAAAAGGAAGATGTAGATGATAGCGAGGAATCACTGATGAGTCCACCTATAAGATGTATGTCACATTCGTCTGCAACCAGTGATCGTAACCAGCCTATAAGTTTTCCATCTATATCATCAGCAATCAGTAAAAACTAAAGTTGATGAGCAAGCCGACGAAGTATTGACTATGGTTGGCGAAAGGCTGCGTAACAATTCAAACAATAATAACGATGCATTTAACATTTTTGGAAAACACTTTACCAAAAGAAACAAAATTATACAGAAACTAATAAATGATTTATTGTTTGAAGCAGAAATTGGCAATATTGATAAGAATACCAGAATTATTACTTCAGCGAATAGGGCAACAAATCTAATTTATGCAAATGAAAATAATGGTATGGTTGACAACTACCAACGTAACTACTACAATGATTATTTACAATCAAAAGAAAACTGTCATCAAACAACGTATCCAATGCACCAGCACGAAGCCTTCCAAAGTATACAAAGAACTTCAACTACTTCTCGGTCCGATACTAGCATTACATCTTTTTATTCAAGTTATCAACCATCTACTGACAATCAATAATATAAATTTGCCTTAGTCACTTTTGTATTTAAACGAATGTGTTTGCTCGAACTTTAATTTTACTATTTTTTGTTACCAACACTTTTGCATACCTTTTTATTTTTTATATAAACTAACTTCGTACGTATTATTTTAAAAATAAAGACATTAAATTAATAAAATATATATGTTTTTTTACCTTCATATACTCGCTATTCAATACCTCAAATATTGCTTTACTGGTCTCTGGTATTATTTTTCCCAACGACTGAGGATAAATTAGCGTTGAAAAATTTAAATCTTCACTAATTCCTTCCAGTGGCTAAATAGCGAAGTGTGGTGATATAGCTGCTCTTAAAATTGTATCCTCTTTTTTAATAATTGGAGACACTAACTTTAATAGTGTAACATAACTTTCTTCATCCATCCTCAGGTAATTTCGCCAATCATCAGGATCAAAGTGTAATTCTTCTAGAAGGTGTATTCTGAACGCTTTAATAGCCATTTTTTCACCCATTTGGTCCGAATTTGTGGCTTTTTCTCCAATGTATATCTTTTCTTTTTTTATTAAAGCAGCATACGCCGCTGCTAATAGAATATAATCGTCTTCACTGGTCATCGTACACTTCCAAACTAACTTGAATGACAAGCTAGTGTATAGGTCTGTGGGTAAAACCCTATATTCATTCATATACGTCAAACATGTATGACAAACATGAATGATGCACATGTATGCTGGTCTGCGGGCACCTTTAGCCACAATAGACAAGTCCGTAAAACGTCTAAACCCACTATTTTTAGTATAAATAATAAATTATGATGAAAATGTATTATTAAATATCAGGTAATATAAATGTATATATAAATGGTCTTTGAAATTACCTCTAAAGTCAATTTGGTTCTGTTTCCCTGTAAAATTTCTTTTTTGGGGTTAGGACATTTTGCACTTAAGCCATCGTAATTTTAATAGGACGTATTCCACAACTAATTCTAAAAGGTCGTATAGCACAAAAAACAATTAATTCTAATAGGGCGTATTCTAAATCCAATTTTAAAAGCAGTATTTTAAATAAATTTAAAAATTATTTTGCATAACCTCGTAGCATATAACTAACACATGTTTATTTACTTAAAAGTAGCAACAAAAAAACAACAACCAAAATTTAAAAAAACACGTTAAGACCGCTGCTTGAACATGTAAGTACTGTATTACAAGGAGTTCATAATAAGACAATAAATTGTTTTAAAAATATTCGTTTTTATTTCCAGTTAAATAATTGCGTGCCAAGCGCTCAAGAAGTTCTGCCTTCGAAATATTCTTTGTCTCGTCTTGTTACATCGGCTTGTGCTTCGTCAGCGATAGCAACGCAACATTCTTATAAACATTCGCCAAATTTGAGATATTAACTTTCAGGCAAATATTTTATATTCAACAAATACTTACTACTTAATATTTATAATATATTATAATTATAAAAATCTACAATAATAATAATGGCACAAGTTTATTATATAGTAACACTCGGCCATCCTGTTATTCTGAGCGTCCTCGCGTGGTGATGGGTTTTTATTTTTCCTTAATGCTGAAACATAAAAAAAACAGCTTCCTGTAAAATTTTATCAAACTTTATTATTTTATAGGTAGGATGATCCATTACCCACTATTTTTTTTATATAATAATTGATATTTTTATTACATATTCATTTAATTAAAATAAAAAAAAAATAATTACTAATTATAGTAACTATGTAATTATTTTCAATTATGGTATGGTGTTCCATTGTTATTTAATTTTTTTTTAATGTTGGTGTTCCATTTTGTGTTGTATGGTGTTCCATTTTTATTTAATTTTTTTTGATTGTTGGTGTTCCATTTTTATTTAAATTTTTTTTATTATTGCTGGTGTTTCATTTTTTATTTAATTTTTTTTTTTTTTTTGATTGTTAGTGTTCCATTTTTATGACTCTAATAAATCAATTAATTCATCCGTGCTATTTATTTCAGAAGAAGATGTATCAGATTCAATAAGAGCACCGGAATTGTATTTCCGTAATTTGTCTGTAGCAACAACTGCAGAGTACCGTGGATAACCTTTTAGACTTTTAGACCTTTTAGGGTAATAATTTCATATCGATCGTTTCCTAACACTTTCGATACCTTATAGGGCCCTCCGTATTTAATTCCGGTTTTACGACTGACTTCTTTTGAGTCCTTTTTAGCGCCTTGCCAAAGAACCAAATCCCCTACCTTGTATTTGGTACTTTCTTTTCGTTTTTTATCGATTTGTTTTTTCATTTTTTTACTTTGTAAGTACATTTTTTGTTTTGCTTTTTCTGCAATATCGTCCCTATTTTCAGAAATTATATTGTCTTGACCCAAATTCCCATAGCGATCTTTATCGAATACAAACATTAATGTATGTGGGGTGTACCCCGTACTTTCACTAACAGTGTTATTCATTCCCCAAACAACATCTGGCACCGTTACCATTCGTTTTCGTCCTGTATACTTGTATTTATACCGTCTAAAAGAGTGCGGTTATAACGTTCCACTTGGCCATTAGAACGTGGTGACGCTATTGCATTCAAAATCAATTTAATTTTCATTTCGTCGTAAAATTCTTTAAATGTTTTAGATTTAAAGGCATTGCCACGATCTGAGATAATTCGTTTTGGTGTTCCAAACATGCTAAATAAATCTTTTAAACAATAGATTACTTCTTTTGAGTTTGTTGTTTTGGTTGGTCTTGCAAATAAATATTTTGAAAACGAATCGACGATCATAAAAACGTAGGCATAATTTTTGCTTGTTTTACAAAAAGGACCTAAATGATCAATGTGCCACGTGCAAAGGGGTTCCTTTGATTTAGGTATTGGGTAAAGAAACCCTTCTTTTCTACCGTATTGGCTTTTTTTATAAGCGCAATCAATACAGGCATAAACGTATTTTTTTATAAATCGTGTCATTTTTGGAAACCAGAATTTACTTTTTATCAACGATTCACATCGTTTCAAACCAATATGACCAATTTCATCGTGGTATTTTCTCATTATATTAAATCTACAAATTTTGGGTATTACAAGTCTTAATTCGCCATTTAATATTTTCTGTAAACCCTATTATTTTTAAGACAATATGTAAATTTTATTTCTTTATCTGCTATACCCGATTTTAATTTTTCGTGAATTATACGTATTTGTTCGTCTTGCATTTGTACCGCTATTACCCAGTCATCAATGTCTATTCTTAAAATATTTTCAGTATTCCTACTTAAAGCGTCTACATGCGACATTTTGCACCCTGGGCGATGTTCAATTTCAAAATCGTAATCTTGAATAGCTAGCCACCAACGAGCTATTCTGGGAACTAATTCTTTTTTTACAAACGTACTTCGCACCGCGCTACAATCCGTAATTATTTTAAAATGGGTGCCAAAAAGAAAGATTCTAAATCGTTTAATAGATTCGACTACCGCTAACGTTTCCAATTCATATGAATGGTAAAAATACTCATCAACAGTTGTTGTTCTACTATAGTACGCTACTGGCTTTATTTCTCCATTTAATTCTTGAAAAAGAATACCTGCAATTCCTTTTGAACTAGCATCCGTGTGTAATTCCGTTTTAGATTCCGGGTTATAAATAGTTAGGACAGGTTCGTTCATTAAAATTAATTTAATTTTTGAAACCGCTTCGTTTTGATTTTCGCCCCATTCCCAATTTACACCTTTTCTTAATAATTTTGTTAATGGTGCAACTATTTCGGCGTGATTTTTAATAAACTTCCTGAAGTACGAACTCAAACCTAAGAATTGTCTTACTTCATGCACATTTGAAGGAATTTTAAAATCCTGTATAGCTTTTACTTTTTTCGAACCGGGTTTTATCTCATTTTCACTAATTTCGTATCCCAGAAAATCAATTTTAGTTTTAAAAAAATAACATTTTTCTAGATTTAATTTTAAATTATTTTTTTCGCATATATTTAAAATAGTATTCAGTTTTTCCATGCCTTGGGATATAGATTTTGAAGGGATTAAAATATCGTCAAGATAACTGATATTTCCGAATGACGTAATGGACCTAACATATTATTTACCCATCTCTGAAATGCTGACGGCACGTTACACAGTCCAAACGGTAAGCGAAGAAACTCGTATTGCCCATCTGGAGTTATGAACGCGGTTTTGTCAATCGAGTCCCTAGTCAGCGGAATTTGGTAATAACCTTGTTTCATATCTAGGCTAGAAAAATATTTATTTCCGCCTAATTTGTTTATAAGATCTTCGATATGTGGTAACGGATAGCGGTCTTTTACAGTAATAGCATTTAATTTTCTGTAATCGATGCAAAGTCTGTAATATCCGTTTGGTTTTTTTATTAAGATCGCCGGGCTGGCATATGATGACTGTGAAGTTTGTATAATACCAGCTGTTAATAATTCATCTACTTTTTCTCGCATTATTGTTTTCTCTTTTTCTTATAATCTATATGGTCTATAATATACTGTTTGTTTTGAATTTAAAGTTATAGTAAATTCGACATTATTTATTGGGCCTAGCTCGATAGTAGATTGTGCAAAGCATGATTTTTTATTATTTAATAATTGGATTAATCCATCGAAATCTTTTTTTGCAATATCACCATATTTTATTAGTGATGTTTCTATACTATTCAGGTATTTGACCTGCATGCTGTTTTTATGTTCATATTTTGATAAGGTGACCTTATTGGGTTTAATTTCCAACATTACGTTCGATTGATTTAGTACAGGTTGTCCTATAATAATATCAATATCATTCGTTTGTGTATTTACTATTAATATTTCCGTAAACATTTTTATTTTATTTATTAAAATATCGGTTTTAATTATGCCTTTTGGGATCACAAATGACCCACCAAAACCTGTAATAACCGTATTAGAGGGCATTAATTGTAAATTTGTTTTATTCAAAACTTTCATATTTGCAACATTTATTGAACTCCCCGTATCTAAATACCCTCTAAACGGAATATTATTTATTATAACAGTTATTTTATATAAATCATTTTGTACTTGCCCTAAAGTGTTAACACCTTCGACGTTTTTTTTTATGCCAACAATTTTCTCCACGGTGTCCCGTTTTCTTACAAATTTCACATCGTTTCAGATCCTGCTTTTGGGTTGGTCCAATTCGCAGTTTGAAGCAATCCTTGGTGACAAGGTTGGTCATACGACATACTACACATCGGGACGGTCCTGGGCCTCCTTGTTTTGAGGAAGATGGTGTGTTCCGGTTCCAACAGTCCTTGGCATAATGACCCAACTTTCCACAAATGTAACATTCGATTTTCTGCCTTTTTTCGGGGTGGTATATCATGGTTTTCTTCTGCGGACTTTGGTAGTTAACCTGCATTTAGCTCATCAGGGGTGGTACATTGAAATGCTCTTGCATTCGGCTGTAATTCTTGAGGAAGTCCCCGAATTACGTAAGAAATTATGGCTTCGTTATCAAGTCGACATTGTTGTGTAAGATTTAATTTAGCATGTTAATAATGCGTCATGCTTTCGTCAAAGCCCTTTTTTCGAGCAACTTGTTCTTCTAATAAGATTGCGTAATCAACACATCTGGGAAATGCTCTGGATAATGCTGTTTTCCACTCAGCCCAAGTTCAATCGTAATTATCTAAACGAAAAAACCACTTACGTGCTGCGCCTTTTAATTTCATTTGCATATAAGCGGATTTTTCGTACTCAGTCCAACCATGAATATGCGATAGTTGGTCAATTTTGTTGAGCCATGATACCACAGTGAGCTGCGATCATCGGGGTCAAATGGTGGAATTATATCACTTTTTACAGTAAATTTTTCAGTGGCAACACCGTCATGTTGATTATTGCCCAAATCTCCTAAGTCGAGGGTCTCGGGTCGGCATCGAGTTTTCTTTTTATAGCGGCCGTAATTTTTTTTTTTAATGTGTTTTTCGATTAAATCGTCATACACTTGTTTTTGACGCACTTCGTCATACTTTCCCCGATCTCACTCATTTTTCGGACACGAAACAACTCACTTTCAGTAGGAAAAGTAAAAATAACAGTTCTATAATCGCACTTCTGAACTATTACAAGGAGTTCATAATAAGACAATAAATTGTTTTAAAAATATTCGTTTTTTATTTCCACTGAAATAATTGCCTGCCAAGCGCTCAAGAAGTTCTGCCTTCGAAATATTCTTTGTCTCGTCTTGTTACATCGGCTTGTGCTTCGTCAGCGATAGCAACGCAACATTCTTATAAACATTCGACAAAATTGAGATATTAACTTTCAGGCAAATATTTTATATTCAACAAATACTTACTACTTAGTATTTATAATATATTATAATTATAAAAATCAACAATAATAATAATAATAATAATAATAATAATAATGGCACAAACTTATTATATAGTAACAACTGTTAAATACGCCTTACTAGAGTCACATGTTATATTAGAATATGTCAAATAAAGATATTTGGAGAGTAATAATCGTAGGGTAGGTAGTTGAGGGAACTCCACAAAGACTTTTAAACAGCTTTATCCAATAAAGTGTTTCATTGTGAGCATTGTAATAAAAATTTTAATAAATATTGTTTAGAAACGCATCTTAAAACAAATCATGTCCAAATATTTAATACTTCGTTCAAAAAAGGTACTCAGAAAGTTTGTGGCATTTGCAAAACGAGTATACCTGGTCAGAGATAAGGAGACATAGAAGTAATTTTGGATAATTTAAAAAGCATTCATGGCATTTTAACTCATTCCAAAGATTTAAGTTTTTCCTATGTCGTCGCCCTAATAAGAAAAGTGCCTAACTCCACTTTTTGGCAAAAATGGGATTTTGCTGCCATCTATTAGAATAACGTCTAAGCCACCTTCTATCAAAGCTGCAGAGTGTCAACTTTACCGGTTAATTTTAAATTGAAACAACAGAAATTTGCCTATCTCCGACTTGACAAATGTCAAAAAGAAATTTGTTTAAAAGTGAAGAACGAGTATCGGATGGGAATGATATTTTGTGTCATTTTTGTTAATAATAAGTTAAATTTAAAGTTTTATGTGTTAGGTGTGTAGAAGAACAAGTAAATAATAAGGTAAATATGAAGATACACTTTCGTTTATTTTAATATCTTAAAAATATTACCCAAATAATTTTACTGGAGTTAGGCATTTTGTGTATTATTGACAACACGTGAAGAAATGGAGTTAGGCAATTTTATAAACTAGCAATAATAATTAATAATAATAAAGCCCGCTTGTACATTCCAAGTTCAAATCATGGTTCAGCTGAACTCGGCTGGTACTTGAAGTCGCCCATTTAAAATGCATTGCTGTCAATTTCTGACAGGTTTCGTGCCATTTTGACAGCAATTATTGAGTTCAGCTGAACCATAATTTAAACTTGGAATGTACAATCGGGCCTTAGGGATTTTTGGGTAAAAACTTTAAAATACTAAAATAAAAACTAGAAAATAAGATAAAATTTAAAAACTATCAAGACAAGCTTTTATTTTAAATTACTGTTCTTGAAGTATCTACGTATTTAAAATGGGTTTCATTGCTACTCTAGTACCTAGTTTTTGGTGTCTACGAAAACGAACTTTGGGCTGCCACCGGCGCGGCGCGGCGTATACAAGAGGGGGTAATGGGAGTAATTACCCACTCAGGATATAAAAAAATTCGTAGTAAAACAAAGTCCTGGAAATAAAGCTACTTTAACCCAAATTAAAATGTTTCTTCCAAAGTGTATAGTATGACATCGCCCTAAGTTATTCAAAAATAGGCTATTTTAAAACCATGAATGCGTTATTTTAGGGAGCATTTTTTTCCGCGTTCCTTCCAGATTTTTTTCTTGCTTTCCCCTTTTTTTCGGGGTATTTTTTTAGGGGTGTTTTGCGTTCACCGGTGCCAGGCACAAGGGCTAGATACGCCGTTGTGGAGTTCTTTTTAACACCTCTGTAAAATCCTATTTTATGGATTAAAGTACATTTTAAATAAAAGTGTTTCTGAAAGGCGTTTTAAATTTTATTTTATTAAAGAAAGCATTTATTAATTTCAATTTAGTATTCACGTAAGGATTTTTTCCAGCAGTTGTCCAACATGTCGTCTAGAACACAAAAAATGCTGGAACTAGCAAAAGTAGTTTTTGAAGAAGGGCGAGAACTAAATAATAGTGATTCTGATTGTTTAATGCAGCCACTTAAAGAACCTTTTGGTGAGAAAATAAATAATTGAAGAAGAACTAATAAATCTACCAACTATTTCAATGCCAGATCTTGGCGACCATCCTATTGATGAATTTGCGGATATTATTACTAGTGTAAACCAAAATGAGGCTGAAAACGAAAGGGTTTTAATTGTTGGAAATATTTCTAACTTAGAATTTCATGATAACAGTAATTATAAAAATGGTGTCAACGAAACTGAGACTAACAAGGAACCCTCTGGCAATGAGACTAACTTCGAATTAGAGAAAAATGAGGAGAATGAGGAACCAACATTAAAAATAAAAAGATCTTTCAATAACAAAGAAAAGGAAGATAGATGGGACCAACTTAAAAACAAGAAGGAGAGGGAGCAAGGTGTAAAATACAAAGGCAAAAAGAAAAGAGGGTCAGAGTGGGACTACAGCGTGGAAAAACCAGCTAGATTTATTTCAGCACCCTGTAGCTGCAAACTTGGACAAAAGACCACGAAACTTAAATGTCAAACATTAAGTGAAGAAATGAGGCAACGGCCTTATAATAAGTTTTGGTCAAAAATGTCTTGGAAAGAAAAGAAAATGTATGTAAAGGGATTGGTCCAAGTAGAAGGTGTTAAAAGGAGGCGAGGAAGACAAGAAGGCCCATGAAGAAGGGATTTTTCCATGAAATATTTTCTCAAAAACGGCGTGCAACTAGTAAGAGTGTGCAAGAAAATGTTCGCAGGGACTTTAGGCCTAAAAGAACGCGGAATTGTAAATTGGGTAAGGGAGGACTACTTACAAGAACCACAGGAAAGAGAAAACATAAACAAAAAAAGTGAATCAAGACAGAAAATATATCAAGAAAGAACATCTGGCGTTGAAAAATTTTTAAAAAACTGTTGAGTCACTACTGTCGTTCATCTTCTACAAGACGCTATCTAGAACCAATTTGGAGGTCCAAGAGTCACGTGTATCACTTTTATAAAAATGAATATTGTAAAGAAAAAAAAAATACCTCCAGTATCGGATGCGAAATTTTTAAGTATAATGCAGAACATGAACATGTCAGTGTTTAGACCGAAGAAAGACGAGTATGATGTTTGTGTCGGCCATCAGACTAAAAATGTTACTGATGACGTTTATAATCTACATCAAATTTTAAAAGAAGAAGCTAGAGCGGATAAAGAAAAGGACAAGCAAGCTGAAGATGCCATTACATTCACTATGGATCTTCAGTCAGTTCTTTTATCACCAAAAACTAATGTCTCTGCCAGAGCTGTCACCTATCAGTGAGATTTAAATCATTTTTTGATTTAAATACATTTTTTGATTTAAATACTTTGATTTTAAATCTTTTTTTAAAAAATGATTTTTGATTTATGATTTAAATCTTTTTGAAAAGTATCTTTGATTTTTTATTTAAAAATTAGATTTAAATCTTTTTAAAACGATTTAAATCTTTTTAAAACGATTTAAATCTTTTTAAAACGATTTAAATCTTTTTAAAACGAATTAAATCTTTTTAAAATGATTTAAATCTTTTTAAAATGATTTAAATCTTTTTATTGATTTAAATCTTTCTGAAATTATTTAAATCTGTAAAATGATGAGATCTTTTTAAAATGATTTAAATTTTCTTAAAGATTTAAATCTTTTTAAGATTTAAATCTTTTTAAAACGATTTACATCACCTGATTCGTCAAAATCGTTATCAACCTGTCTATTCCTGAATAATAATCTAGCCAGCATGTCAGTAGGGTTGAATCAGAAATCCGAGAGAGAAAAAAAAAGAAAAAGAAAAATAGTGAAGTTTAACAAATAATTGCAATGACTAAAGATTGTTCTTAAGTATGAAATTTTACAATATTTTTGACCCGATATTTTTTTTTGTTAAGTTGTATTTTTTACACCGCAAGCAGCTGGAAATACTTTTTCATTATCGATATAATCCTGAAACTCTTTACAATATGTATTTTAAATGTATGCATTAAGACGATTATGACTTTTTGACCAGTTCAATAAACACGCTTGGCATAGATAGAGCGAATTAATTAAATTTTTTTATTTCTTTGCCTGATTCATCCACACATTTTTCAAAACAATTAACCCAAACGCGCTCACTTTGGTTATGTATTTCCCCGCAATAACTTCACGTTGAGAGAAGAACTCTTTTAATTCAACCCACTCAATTTAATTATTCATAGCCGGGAGATTTTGAAAATGAAATGCTTTTTCCGGGAGAGTCTCCTAAGTACAAAAAAAAATATTTTTAAAGAGTGATGTATGTGCATCTATGTGGGGTGTTTATATATGTATGACATTAAGCACGTTAACTCAAGGAAGAGTTGACGGATTTAAGTGATTTTTCAGAAAAAAAATCACTTTTCTTAAAAACTAGGTCTCCATTGTTTTGTGGCATCATAGGCATACCAAAATTATCTTTTAATGGGCTGAAAAATTCCTATTTACCAATCGACATGACATTTTTAAATAACAATTTTCATAACTATAGATATCAATGCTGCATAAATCCTTAAAAAATTTATCCTGATCGGCTATTTATTATTTAAAATTAATATTTCCGTAAGAATTGCATTGGACAAATAACGATAAAAAATAAATACGAGAAAAGTTGATCGAATTTTGCGTTTTATTTATGAAAAAATCACATAACTTAAGTATTCATTATCTTTGGCCTACCGAAAGCATTTGTTAAAGAGTTACCCAAATCTATAAAAATATTTAAATCTTTTGAAAATATTTATTTCGTTTAAAAAGATTTAGATATTTCGAAAAGATTTAAATCTTTCGAAAAGATTTAAATCTTTCCTAAAATGATTTAAATTTTTCGAAAAGATTTAAATCTTTCGAAATGATTTAAATCTTTCCTAAAATGATTTAAATCTTTCGAAATGATTTAAATCTTTCGAAAAGATTTAAATCTTTCAAAAAGATTTAAATCTTTCAAAAAGATTTAAATCTTTCCTAAAATGATTTAAATTGTAAAAAAGATTTAAATCTATAAAAGATTTTTGATTTAAATCTTTCTTTTTAAAAAATCGATCTTTGATTTAAATCATTTGTTCAAATGCAAACGATTTATGATCTTTGATTTAAATCGTTTTTAAAATGATCTTAAACAGCTCTGGTCTCTGCGATGTATTACAAAACTAAATTAATAGTACACAACTTCACGATTTACAATTTGCAAACTAAGGAAGCCTATTGCTTTTTATGGAATGAGGCTGAAGGGCAAACAACTGCTCAAGAGTTTACGTCTATTTTAATATACTTTTTAGAAGATAAAGTTGTGCCTAAAGCAAAGGAAACTGGCAAAATAATTATACTTTTTAGTGACGGATGTTCAAGTCAAAATAGAAATAGCATCCTCTCTAATGCACTTTTCCACTTGGCTTCTGTGAATAATGTGTCCATACTTCAAAAATATCTCACCAAAGGGCACACTCAGATGGAAGTTGATTCCATGCATTCGTCGATTGAGAGGGTTTTAAAGAGAACAAAAATTAATTTACCTGCAGACTATATCGAAGTTTGTAAGAGTGCTCGACGCAGTCCATTTCCTTACCAGGTTGAATATTTTACACATGGATTTTTCAGAAACTTTTCTGCGTTAAACTACTTTCCATCTATTCGACCTGGTAGAATGGTGGGCGATCCGACAGTTATGGGTATCAAGGCATTGAAGTATGAAAATGGTACTTTGACGTATAAACTCCGACATACATCGGAAGTTTGGGAAGAACTGCCAAGAAGAATGAAAATAGACATAAAATTTAACATAAAGTCTTACAGAGATTTACCGCCACTCTATAGCGATAGAAGAAAAATAAAGAAAGAAAAATATCAACACCTTACTTCAAGGTTTAAATCAGGAATACCACGATTTTATATTAATTTACCTCATGAGTAAACTAATTATAATTATCTACTTAATCTAAGCTGTTTCTACCCATGTTTTTTAATTTGTACCTAATCTAAGATATTTTTTCGATGTTTTTTTCAAACCAAAGTAATTTGATTATTTGTTTTCTTAATTTAAGCTGTTTAATCCGATATTTTTTTATTAAATTATTTTGATTATTGTGTTTTCTTCGTTTTTTTTAATGGGTAAGAATTTTCCTATGTCCTATTTTCAGGTGCTTTTAAAAAAGAAAAATGCCTATCTCCAAAAAATCAATTAATAAATAAATATGAATTTTGCCTATGTCCAATTCTCACGTACTTTAAAAAATAAAAATGCCTATCTCCAAAAAATTGATAAAAAAATAAGAATATCGTAATTATTTGTTAACCGTTTAAGTATTAATGATGAGTTTAACCTTGTATTAAAATTTTAACCAAAAAACCTGTATTTTGTTTAAAATCAACGGTTTTTCTTCTCTGCTGTAAAATTTTCTAAAACGGAGATAGGCATTTTTCTTATTAGGGCGACGATGTGTCAGAATTGAATGAATGGAAAACTGGGAACACAATTTAAAGAAAATGTAACAAAATCGAGTAAAAATGTGTTAGAGGTGTGTGTAACAAATCAGGATTTTACAAACCTCGTGGCCAAGAAAAGACATTTATAATTTAAGGTAAGCAGAAAAGTTGATGAATTGTGTCCTTCATCTATTAAATTTATTATTAACAATATTTTTAGAAAATTTATTTTTGTTAAAACTATTTTATTTTAGGAATTTTTTTAAAATTTATTAATATACATGTTGGATACAAACCGGAATTTGCTAATATGATACTAGCAAGAAAAGGATCTTATTGCACAATATATTGCTAAACAAATACCATTCAACCGCTTATTAAATCAGATTAGAAATGTGTAATCGATTCAAATATGAGTCGAATTCATTCAAGTACCAGGCAAGACCTATATAACATTGAATGCAGTTATCACTTGGGACATGATCCAACGTAGCATAAAAATTATGCAGTTAGTGTAGATGCTTAGGTAAATTTGATGAAAAGTCATGGAGAGTGTCTTTCTTTCTATAAGTCTCAGGGCTCAGCATGTCATAATTATCCACACACTAAACATGAAGACTTCATTTTAATAATAATGACGGCATCACAAGCTGAAATTTTAAAGAAATATGAGGAAGACGTTATTTGTATTGTTATTAGGTAATTTGTAATTTGATATAGTTAATAGTTATTGTTAAGTGGAAAGTGCAAGTTCAAATATTTTAAAATGAAAAGGTATGCAGAATAATTATTTATATTGATTGCAATCGATCATTATTATCTGTATGAAACAGGTGGTTGACTGTTAAGCCCAAACCTACAGGTTCGGGCCCGGTTTCTGCTGATGCTGAAAAGATAGTGCCAGCCAGAAATGCCACAATCAGTGAGTACATTTACTGATACCTTTTCCTCTGAAACAGAATGTAACCTAAAGTCGTCATGTTCACATAAACATAAGCACAGGAAGAAAAAATATAAACAACAATTCAGAGAACAATGGAAATAAGAGTGGGAACTGGTGTGAGCAATCTAAAACTCAAGATAATTCTGCATTTTGCAAGGTATGTGGAAAGACCATTGTTGGTGGAATAACACATATTAAAAGACATGAACAAACTATTTTGCATAAAAAAAAATATCAGAAAAGCTGAAAAAAAATTACCTCATTTGCGATAGCAGAGATACAAAAAACTAGAGCACGTAAGCCAAAGAAGGCAGAAATGAAAGCTATAATGTTTCTACATGAACATAACTTACCATTCCTACTCATGGATCACTTACCTAAATTTTTACAATCAATATGCCCAGATTCACAAATTGCAAAGGACATGGCTATACGCAGACAAAAAGCAAAGCAGTTGAATCATTACAAATCCTGTCAGAAAAAATTAATAATTCACCAGCGTGTTCTCTAATTATGGATGAAACTACAGACATAAATACTGAGAAAACCTTAGTTGTAATTGCAAGGTTTTATGACAAAATATTAGAAAAAATTATTGGCTTGGCAGCTGATAATGCCAGCGTAATGATGGGCAATACAAATGGTATTAAAGCTTGAAGATAATCCCAATCTTTTTGTTTTGGGACGTGTGTGCCATTCATTTCACCTATGTTCATCAGCGGCTGCGAATAAATTACCGAAGTCTGTAGAAGAATTTGCTCGAGGATTATATAATTATTTCTCAAATAGCAGTAAAAGACAAAGATTTTTACAGGAGTGCCAGGAGTTTATGAATGAAAAGCCTCACAAGATGTTAAGACCAAGCCAAGCAAGATGGCTATCCCTTCAAGTAAGAATTTATAAATCATCATTATTTTTGTTCTCAAATGTTACTCAAAATCATAAGAAGTATTTATATTTTTATTTACCAATTTAATGTGTTTTTTTTAAGGCAGTGATTAACCGCATCCTACAGCACTGGAATGCTTTAATTTTGGTTTTTCAGGATGCAGTCCTAGGAGAAAATTTAAAAAGTGTTGAAAATTTGCAAAATATTATATACAAGGTATATTTTAATTTTTTGTCATATATTTTGGAATTAGTTAACAAATTAACTATAGAATTCCAAAGTGAACATTGTAAAATTTCTTGTTTAGGAGAAAGAATTAGGTCCTTGTACAGAACTATTTTAAAGAATTTTGTAAAAAAAGAATATTTAGATAACATTGCCTTAGAAGACATAGATCCAAAAATTCCAAATTTACGGTAATTTTCTTAAATCACAAAGAAAAATCAAAGTTTAAATCAAGGATAGTATGAATTTTAAAAATTTAAGAATTTTAAACTGCGGCACTTCTGCAACTCGTGAGGACCACTTGAAATCTTTCTAAACGGTTGTTTTTTTTTAAACCCCTGAAGCCAACGAGCAAGCTACGCTGAATCAATCCCACACTACCTCTTATTATTATTATTATTATTATTATTATTATTATTATTATTTATTATTATAACCCCAGGTCGGACAGGGATATCTAGGAAGGAAAATAACACAGGGAACTTTAAGCCCTCACTGAGTTATTTGGGAATAGACAGGAAGGAAAACTAACACAGGAAACTTTAAGCCCTCACTGAGTTAATTGCGGATAGCTAGGAAGGAAAATAACACAGGGAACTTTAAGCCCTCACTGAGTTATTTGGGAATAGACAGGAAGGAAAACTAACACAGGAAACTTTAAGCCCTCACTGAGTTAATTGCGGATAGCTAGGAAGGAAAATAACACAGGGAACTTTAAGCCCTCGCTGAGTTATTTGGGAATAGACAGGAAGGAAAACTAACACAGGAAACTTTCAAGCCCTCACTGAGTTAATTGCGGATAGCTAGGAAGGAAAATAACACAGGGAACTTTAAGCCCTCACTGAGTTATTTGGGAATAGCCAGGACGGAAAAATAAAGGAACGGAGATTTTATATTCAAAACAGGAAATGATACCCTCCTCTTCGGTAGAACAAAATCCCGGACAGTCTAACTAAACCAATAAAAAAAAATGAACAATATTCAGTTCCCGTACTTACGACGGTTAGGAATTCAACAAATCTTTTTTAAAAGTATCTAAATTTAAAAAAAAAACGAAAAGAAAATAAACACTCTAATTCCTATCTTTTCCCAATTTACTTATTTAATAATTCTATTTACAAAGTCGATTTATATCTGAAGCAGTCCTCACCGTTCGAAGACGATAACAAAAAAATAGACACGGCCAATATCCAAACAAGAAAATATTCTTCGAATGTTAATTTAATTATTAAATTTCGGAATTTTCAAACAAAATTATTTACGTGTTAAAATGTAAATCTCAAACGTTGTTTAAATCTACCTAATTTAATTCGGTTTTATTTCCTATCTAAACTCGATGCTACGGCAAAAAAATAAAAACGGTTTTTCTGTACTAACTGCGGTAAACAAGACGGTTTTGGCTCGCGGCGCTGGTATTCGACTTATCGACTGATTCTTTCGATCGCTCGGAATGGAATTAAAAATTTCTCTCACTGTTCTTGATCTGGACTCGAAAAATATTTACCAATGGACCGCGCACGATCAACTTAAGAGGGAGAAGGTATTCAAGAAGGGGTACGGTGCTGGGTGCTGATGTTCGTTCTCGTTTAAAATATTAAAAATGATAAATTCTCAAATCTACAATTTTCTATAATATAAATTCAAAATCCTGGTTTAAAATGACTTTTGAAAACCATTGCTATATTGTGAAAGTACTATGGATTTTCGGATTATTATATATTTTAAAATAATAGATACAGGGTGAAGCCAAAAAGTTTATTTATAAATTAAAATAGTAACGAACAATTAATTTTATTAAATTGATATGCCGGATTCTAATGAAAGTTAGATTTAAAATCATTATTAAGAATACTAATTCGGCAATTGAATAAGAAAAATAGTAATGAAAAATGACTTCATTACACCTCTAAACATTTATAGAGGTGCTGCAATAGGTTGTACAAAGTCATGTGTTGGACACATCAGATTTTACTGGCTCATCTTCATTCGTTGTATTATTTTCACAGTTTCCAATATATTCAGTGACTACTTCACCGTCATATACAAAAATGACATTTGAACTCTCAGATTTATTACTATCCATATCAATTTCTTTATTACATTCATAATCATGAATTTTTCATTTTTATTCCCGCCAAACTCAATATGTAAATCCAATTGCTCGGCTTTCCAAAATACCATTGTCGATGTCCGATTCATTTATTAGCATATCGCACCCCTGCTACAAAAGTGACACAAATCAAAAATTACGAATTTTGAGTTACTGTCACCAATAACTAATAAAAATAGTTTCCTATCGTTCAGCAAAAGTGTATCAAAACAGTCTCTTAAATTAGCCGATAGATGGCGTCTATGTCGATTTTGCAGATTCAACCTGCATATTATACGTTCACGAAAACGGCATCATCTTTAGTAGTGCTATGTCCCTGCTAGAGTGAAGGTCTATTTGAAATGCATTAAAACCGTCGTATTTTGAGTGGTGACGTTATTGGTGAAAAGCGGTAAGTAAAATTCCTGTATTATTTAGATTTATGTCTTTTTTGGAGATTAAAATGTGTATTTGAAATTGTTGCATTTTGAGTTGTGTCACTTTATTGGAGTATATAATCAATAGCATCTAAATACATTTTGAGTAAGGTCGCTTTTGATGTGTAGGCTTTTGACTTATGTCATTTTTGTTGCTCAAGTTTGCTATAAAGTTCCAATGGATTGACTTAAAGTTATCAGATAATTTTGAAGCTTCGTACAGGGTTTTCCTTAGATGTGTAGCGAAACTTAAGGTAAAAGTCTGGCATGAAAATATAATGTCAGAAAAAATTGAAATGTCAAGGATACACCTAGTGCCGGTTGGCAAGATTAAAATAATGGAACGTGACGCTTCAAATTTTTTTAAATGACTTATTACAATTATTTTCATAAGTTGAATCAGTTTCTTTCGCTACTTCTTCCGCTACTCTTAGTAACTGTTATGATAGTTTGCACATTGGAGTTCAAATTGGAGTTCAAATCAATTAGAATAATTAATAATAATGATATTATTGTTATTTGAAGGTACCTGCCTAGTATGAATTGGAATAATATAATATCAAGCAGGACTGCTCGTATTTTGAGAAATGTTAATCCTGATTGTAAATCACAAAATTCTCCTACAGTCCAACGATTTAACACACTAGAACAGAACATACAAACTACTTCTAGCAATCATGAATTAGATGATTCTATTGTATTGCCCGTGTCTCCAACTGAATCGAGTTTACAAGTGAGTCAAAAACAAAATACTTCTGTAGCAATCAAAATAGTTGAAGGTGTATTGTTTATTATCTCCAGCACACTATTATTTTCAGGAACTACCAGAAATCTTGAATAGCGAAACTGAATGTGTTTCTAGTTGTCAGGAGCCGGTAGATGTTTGTGTATTTTCTGTATCAATGTCTCATACCGATTCGACTCTAGTGGTAAGTACCTTATCACGAAAATTGACTTCTGGCAATTACTATATCTGTTTATTTATTGCCTGTACCTCCAGCCGACTATTATTTACAGGAACTACCAGAAACCCTGAGTAATGAGCCTAGAGATGTTTTTAAGAGCTATGAGCCTGTAGACGACTTGACTCCAGAGGTAAGTACCTATCAGTTTTATCATAAGCAATTACGATATTCGAAATTGTATTGCTTGTGTCTCCAGCCGATTATTCTTTACAGGAACTACCAAAAACCTTGACTAGTGAGCCTGAGGGTGTTTTCAGTAGACATAGGCCTGCAGATAAATTTGTATCGCCTGTGTCTCAAACCGACTCGTCTCTAATGGTAAGAACCTTATCTCAAAAATTGAGCTCTAGCAATTACGATAGCTGAAGGTAAATTGCCTGTGTGTACAGCCAACTATTCTTTACAGGAGCTGCGAGAAACTTCAACTCATAAACTCGAAGATGTTCCTCAAGCAAAGTCGCCCAAAACCGAAGTGTCAGTCAGCACACAAGTAAGAAAAATTGAAAATATTACCCACAGTCATCCTCAACCTGGATGTAGTAATTTTTATACTGTTGCATGTAGCTCAGAACGTCCTACATTGTTGCATTTAATGCAAAAAAAGACAACAAATTACTATGTCTCACCTATGCATAGCAATGAAAGCGACGTTGATGACTCGGATGCAGATCCGGATTTCCTTAGTGGAAATGAAAGCTCACAAAGTAGTAGTTCTTCGATAGAAAGCCATCAAGAAGTTGAAAGCGAAAACCAAACAGTTAATCAAGAAGTTGTAAACGAAAACGAAACAGAAGTTAAAAAAGGTAAAAAGAGAAAATCTAATTTTGGAAAATGGAAGTTTCAAGAAACCAAATTTCTAAGAAATTCTGGACAAGCGTATGTCTCTTTGTCAAAAAGTAAAAAAACGTTTCCAAAAAAAAAAAATTGCTCCCGCCATGTGGCGAAAAATGTCGGTTCCAGTGTAGTAATAAAATTAACGAAGACATTCGAAAAGATATTTTTTCCGGGTACTGGGCGCTTGCTGATCTACAAAAGCAGAGGGAATTTATCATAAGACACACAGAGCCGATTAAACCAAAGTACCGTTACTCATGTACACAAAATTATCGGAATATGAACTCGGCATTCTATTTTGAGGTAGACGGTAATCGCATTAGAGTGTGTAAAACTTTTTTCAAAGCAACGCTGAGTATTAACGATAGACCGATCCGCACAGCATTGGCAAAAAAGACTGAGAAAGGCTTTCTAACTGATGATAAAAGGGGGAAACATGGAAACCAGCCCAAGGTAAATCCCGAAATTAAAGAAAGTGTAAGGATTTTTATAAATGCGATACCCCGAATCGAGTCACACTATTTAAGGGCTCAGACTACCCGAGAGTACATTGATAGTAGTAAAAACCTAGCGGACCTCTACCGGGATTATAAAGAAGATCGAGAGAGGCAGCAGCTTCCATTTGCTAATAGTGTAATGTTCAATCGCATCTTCAATGGCGAATATAATATATCCTTTTTCATCCCAAAGAAGGATCAATGCGACTTTTGCGAGAGTTTTAAAAATGCTGACAACGAGGCAAAACAAAAATTACTAGAGAGCTACAACGCTCATATAAATGAAAAAAAAACTCTCGCGTTTAGAAAAAGAAGCTGATAAAACGAATTTGAATCGTTCAGTAGTCGCAGTATATGACCTGCAAGCGGTAATGCCAGTCCCTAGAGGACAAATTTCGTCGTTTTATTATAAAAGCAAATTGAATTGTTTCAATTTCACAATCAGCGACTTACATGCAAAAGACGTACATTGTTACTTCTGGAATGAGACTGAAGGGAAGCGTGGAGCAATTGAAATTGGAAGCTGCGTACTTGGTTACCTTAAGCAACTTGTTGACAAACATGCTGATTCTGAGAACCCTTTGGATGTTATATTCTACTCAGACAATTGCTGTGGTCAGCAGAAAAACAAATATGTGCTAACTGCCTATTCTTATGCCGTTAATAAGCTCCCAATTCGAAGCATAACTCACAAGTACTTGATACATGGACATTCTCAAAATGAAGGCGACAATGTACATAGTATTATTGAGAAACAAATAACTAAATATCTCAAATCTGGACCAATTTATGTGCCAGATGAATATGCAACACTAATTCGAACTGCAAAAAGACATGGTCCACCATACATAGTTCATGAACTCACCTTCGAAGATTTTTATGATTTAAAAACATTACAAGAAGAATGGCGGAAAAACTTCACAATGGACACAGAAAAAGAGAAGGTTACTTGGCATGACATAAAGGTTCTTAAAGTGGAAAAACGACATCCGGATTCATTTTTTTTCAAAACCTCCTATGAACAGGTCGAATTTAAAAAAGTTGACATGAACAATAATAAAAAAACAAGATCTCAAGAGCGCAATACAGATGACCAAATCTATAATGTCATTGTTACTGCACATGCTTTTATTATAATTTTATGGTCCACCACCTGTGCCATACAGGAATTGTTTATTGTAATATATGTAACCTACCTATGGAAATTGAGACACTTCCTTAGATAGGAATTTACGTCACCAGTGGTTGGCAACACTGATCCTTAGAGGTTAATACCAAGTATTAAAAAGTAGCGGTTGTTGGTTGTCTGTTTTGCTAAATAAAAAGGGTACATCGGTAGTCTGTGTTTTATTAAACAATTAAGTACATAACATATTTTGGCGACGAGTAGTGTTGAACTAGTGTTAAAAGTTTGAGCAAGTCAAGTCTAACGTATCTAACATAAAACCTAACCTATAGTCTGAAGAAAGAAATTCAAGTAGTGAAATGGCGTTAATAGGCACCATCGACCCGTTCAACAAGAGCCACGCCGCCCCTGTGTGCGAAGTGTGTAACGCACACAGGCGCCAAGACAATAGGGGCGCCGCTATCGAAATTATTTTTGTTACACTTATACAACAACATATTTCTTTGTAGTGGAGTATCGTTAAGTAAGTAGGTATAACAGGCGCAACAAATGCCTCGTAAACAACAAAACATAATATTGCGCTTATTGTACAAGTGTCCCAAGATAATATTCACGTTTGTGGTTTAATTTTACGCTTTGGATTTTAGTTTACAATAATTACGAGCTCAGCGTTAAAATCAAAAGAGCCGCCATGAGTTTGTTTGAATGAGTTTATGAACGCAACCCGACCGATGCGATGCCTGCGACGCAAACGGGGTGGGGTCACGGGACGGGGAGTCCCCGACAGTCCGACTTTAAGGAACGAGAGAGCCAAAAACAATTGATTGAACAGTCATTTAATCGAAAGTGTGGGCAAGGTGCGCATTATTTTTTTATAATAAGGAGAAGATCTAGCACTAAAAACAATAAATAGTTTGTGTGTTACTGATTGTTTTAAAGTGTTTCCACGATGAGTGATAGTAATCAAGATAAAAGAAAGAAATTATCTGGTTACCAGAATTTAATAAGGAAAAGAAAACAAGAGGAAGAAGAACGTGATAAAAATACAACTAAAATAAGTTAATATCTTCCAAAGAATCATTAGAGACAGAAACCAGTCATTTTATCGATGAAGGTGTTGTAGAATATGATTCAAAAAACGCTTCATGTAGTGGTATGTGCTTTATGTAATTTCTATACAAATAAATATAACTTTAGTCTGTTTGTGATGTCAAGATAAAAAAAAACACTTTTCTTTTTTAAGTCCTGTCAGTCTTTTTCTTAATCGTCGAAAGGCCTCACCGATTTTGATGTGATAGATGCCGTACTGTTTTATTTTATACAACTAATCGCTGCTGGAAATCATGGGTTGGATTCCCACAAGGTGCTTTAAAAAAACTTTGTGTTTGTGTGTATGTAATATGTATTTATGTTAGAAATAAGTATATTAGTAGTATTTCAAATTTAAATTTAAAATGCTATAAATCACATTTGCTCGTCAGTTGTCTAGTACCCATAATTACAAGCCCTGCTTAGTTTGGGACTAAACGGCGGAGTTTAATTGTCGAGAAATATTGATTTATTTATTTATTTAATTTATATTTATTATACATAATTATTCATAGATAGATAAATCAGTTTATTCAGACAAGTAGATTAGATATGTACGAGCAATATTATGTTTTCGTTTGTCTGTCTTTAATTTCAGATGATGTCGCCGAAGTTTGCCTCTCTGATACTGCTGATACACCATTGTCACCGCCAAGACAATTACCATCACTAATACCAACTTTTTCCAAAGATGACCCTGGACTCTGGCCAGAAGTTTTAAATGCTACTTTGATCCAGTATCTAACAGAAAATCCGATTAAACAAATTAAACAGTATAATTTTCCGCGTGACTCTTCGGGGCGAAAATTTTCCGATTATTATGAAAGGCATTTAGAAAACGGTGAAAAGTATCACAGAGAGTGGCTGCGGTATTCAGTGTCCAAAAATGCTGTTTATTGCTTCTGTTGCCAGCTATTTGAATCAAAACATAAAAATAAATTCTGCGAGGGCGTTAGTGATTGGCAACATCTTGCTTTGTATTGCAGCAGACATGAGAAAAGTTCTGCTCATTTCAATAATTATAAAAAATGGACAGATTTATGTCACGCTCTTAAAAATAAAAACACTATTGATAGTATACAACAAAAACTTTTAGAGGTTAAAAAATAGCGATGGTACGATGTAATCAAAAGAATAATATATGTGGTCCAATTTCTAAGTACCCAAAATATGGCTTTTCGTGGCCAAAGCAACAAATTATACAATCGTAACAATGGTAATTTTTTAAAATGTATTGAAATGTTAGGAAAATTCGATCTTTTAATGACTGAACATACGATGCGTAACGAATGATTCGGATTTCAAAAATATACCGACTTATTTTGGAGATAAAATCTAAATTGAAATCATTTACATACTCGGTAACCAAATTCAACAATTTATTATAAATTTATGTAAAATTAATAAATATTTTTCAATAATACTTACTGGATTGTACTCCTGACGTTTCACACGTAGAGCAAATTAGTATTATAATAAGATTTGTCAATTTTAACACAGAAACTAGAAAGTTGGAAATAAGGGAGCATTTCCTAGCCTTCTGTCCATTTATCGATACAACTGGCGCTGGATTAACATAATTCATAATAGAAAAACTAGACAAAATTAATTTGGACATAAACAACTTAAGGAGACAGGGCTATGATAATGGATCAAATATGCTCGGTAAGAATAATGATCTTCAAAAAGGATTGCTGGGTCTAAATCCCCACGTTTTCTGTGTACCATGCGCTAGCCATAGTTTAAATTTGATCTCAATCATCATACGACTGGATTTTTTTAGTATTGTGCAAGAATTATATAAATATTTTTCGTCCTCTACCAAAAGATGGGACTTATTTAAAAAATATGTCATAAATCTGACCTTAACCATTGTCTGAAACAAGATGGTCAAGCAGAATAGATGCTATCAAACCGCTGTTTACAAATTTACCAGAAATTTATGATGCATTATATGAAACATCAAATGGTGTATCATATGATCAGGCAAAATATGACGCTAAATGTATAGCAGAAAAAATATGCTCCTTTTTTCATTCATTTGTTCACTAAATATATGGCATATAATATTGACAAAAGTAAATTTTGTGAGCAAAATTCTGCAGTCCATCGATATGAATATGCAAGTTGCTTTTGATGATTTAACGGAATTAAAGAAGTTTTTCATAAAAATTAGAACCGACGCAAATTTTGAAGAAATTGTAAATGATGCCATGAAAATTGCCGAAAAATTAGATGTCGAGGCTGAATTTGAAACTTCCAGATCCAGACCTCTAAGACGTCGTAAGACTCCAAAGAGTTTTGATTATGAACACGAAGACCACACTATAAATGATCCGAAAATCGCTTCTAAAATTAATGTATTTTTTTATATATTGGATCAAGCTTTATCCTCTGTGTTTAATTTTTTATTTAAAGTAAGTGATTACCAAGAACAAAGTCAATTAAGAATAAGCAGTCATCGTTTGCAGGAAAAACCTACAGCAAATGATTCATTGGACATTAACGCCGATGATTTGTGTGAAGAAATTATGTCATGTCAGTCTTTTTTCAAAAAATTAAATAATGATGTGGCGAAAATTCTCGAATTTATATATTTAAACAATTTGACAACTGTATGCCCTAACATTACAATAGCATTACGAATTTTGCTAACTATGCCAGTTACCGTAGCAAGCGTGGAAAGGTCCTTTTCTAAATTAAAACTAATAAAAAATTACCTGCGCTCAACAATGAGCCAGGAAAGATTAACAAATTTAGCAACAATATCCATAGAGACCATATTAGATCATATAGACATACACGAAACTATTAAATATTTCGCAAACAAAAAAGCTAGAAGAGATGTTTATTTATATTCTTACACATTTTAGACTCTTGTTGTTTTTTTAACATAGCTTACGTAATAGTTAAATTAGTATTATTAGAAAAAAGTCAGTTATTTTGTTATTAATATAAGATTAGGTAGAACATCATAAATAAAGTATGTAAAAATTTAATTCGGGTTTTATTTTTCGCAGTAATATAAAACTAGAGAACATTTATTTCGGTCAAAATTTACAAATAAGAAATAAAAATAAGTTGAAACATTAAGATTCGTGAAAAAAAGAGACGCTTCATAGGTTTCGCACACAGGCGCTGTGGGGGGTCGGCGCGGCCCTACGTTCAACCCGTAGGAATCCGATGTCTCGACATATATCGAACTATTAGAAAAGTTGATTTTGTACAATGTCGTGGAAACAGACAAAAAAGTTCCATTATTTTTAACACTAATAGAAGGAGAGACCTACAGAGTTTTGAAGAATATCCTAGCACCGGCGTCTGTAGCTAGCAAGTCTTAAGAAGAGCTTAAGGACGTCTTGCGTGAACACTACTGTCCGAAGCGCTACGAAAATGCAGAAAGGTATAATTTTTATAACAGAAGTCAAGAAAATTCAGAGAATGTTAAAGAAAATTCAGAAACATTAAGGAAATTATCAGTGCATTGTCAGTTTGGCGCTTTTCTAAATGAAGCCTTACGTGACCAATTTGTATGTGGATATTACTTTCTGAGACCACAAGACGTAGGCTACTTACAGAAAAAAAATTACATATTAAAAATGAGGACAGTCTAAATGTAAATTTTTAACTATGGAAATAGATTAAGTAGCTTGGAGATCAGTTAACCATGAAAAATATTATAATGATTTATTTTATAATATTGCTTTACAACCTGTCAAATTTAAGTTAAAAGTTGTAACGGGGGAAAATGTATCAATTGTTGGTCAAATTGTAGTAGATGTAAAATATAAAGATGAAAAATACACACTACCTTTAGTAGTATTGCGTAGTAATAATATATTCACCCCACTATTAGGTCGAAATTGGCTGACAGCATTAAAACCAAACTGGAAAAGTTATTTATTGGATACTAATTGTTGTTCCGATTGGCGTAGCTGAGGTTACCAAGTTGCTTGTCTACAATTACAGATTTCATAATAATTATCTAAATGGGTCCAAGGTCCAGGAGGCTGTTTAAACTAATTAACTGTGGAGCTTGGTTCTCTTTTGACATCAGTCATGTGTATGACTTTTAGGTGTTTGTTTATGGGTAAAGAAACTGTTTACTATGTTTGGTTATATTTTTTAATAAAAATATGAGTAAGAAGTGCAACCATAGTGAGATTAGCTTTAGCAAACTCAAAAATTTCCGCTGAAGAAAATAATGAGAAAAATATTGACAGTGTAAGTATTTTTATAAAAAGATGAGGTTAGGAAGGGATTTTAACTTCATAATTTTAATACTATGATTTTAATGGAATATCTGTTGGTATCCAAAATCCAGAGCCTTTTTCTAAAGATGCAGAAACGTTAGAGAAAGTCAAAATGGCAGTAGATAATGATAACAGCAATGAAAATAATTTGATGGGTGCCTCTTCGTCAAAAGAATCTGTAAGTAATTACTTAGTAGTTAGTAGTACTCGTAGATGATATTTTTGCATGAAAAAAAAAAATCCGGCCAAGTAAGCATCTGTTGAAGTTGAATTTGATGTTTTGAATTAAAACTTTGTTAAAGAGCTTCGGAAATTGCTAGGTCGATATGTTTTTTTTTTGACTTATAAGTTTAATGACGCGTAGTTGGGTGATATATTTTTTATTTTTACTTATCTTACATGAATACATCATTTTAGGACAATGAAAGGGACCTTGATAATTTTACTGACTTTAAGGATTCTGGAAGTGAATATGATCCCAGCACTGCTATTGCTGAAAGTACAGGTTCTAGTTCAGACAGCATTTTGGAGCAAATTGAAGATGAAAATTTAGAGCAAACACAAAGAACAGAAAGGAAGGGCAGGTCTAAAAAAGGAAGAAATGAGAAATATCCTGGACAGACGTTTAGCAACAGGAAAAAATTAAAAGATTCAAATAAGAAACACTACAGTATTAAAGGAAAACTAATCAAACCTAAGATTTTTATAGACTTTTTGTCCAATTCTACACTAAAATGTAACGAAAGTATATCGCAAGAAAACCGAAAATAGGTTTTTGAAAACTTTTGGGATTTAGCCAGTTACAATGCCCAAACAGCCTACATAGCAGCCACAGTTAGACAGCAAGGCAAAAAAATAAAACGAAACAAACAGAGCACTAGAAGGCAATATACAAGAGTTTATGAAATCAGTAACATTAAAGTCTGCAGAGACATGTATATTAAAACTCTACATAGTTCACCAAAAAGGGTTAACACAGCTTTAAAAAAAATAAGAACAGGTTCAGTTAGAGATGAAAGAGGTTTTATGCAAGGGGGACATAATAAATTAAGTGAAGAAACAAAAAATAAAGTAATACATCAGATATCCAAGTTTCCGACATATATTTCTCATTACACAAGAAATGAGAGTGACGCAAAATATTTGGCACCTGCTCTTACACTGAGAAAAATGTATTATTTATACACAGAAGACGAACTAAATCATAAACTGGGATTCTCCTCGTACAAAACAATATTCTATGAAAACTTTAATTTAAGTCGCAAAGTCCCAGTTAAAGACACATGCAATGCATGTGATGGATTTAATGCTAAAATTAAAAATTATCAACACGATGCTAAACTTAAAGAGGAGCAGGAATTAAAACACACACAGCATTTGCAAAAAGCAAAGGAAGCAAGAGAATCAACGAAGGCTGACATGGAATTGACAAAAATTAACGTAAAACTGGAGACCGCAACCTATGATATGGAAAAAGGGTTGCGGGTCGGGGAGCTCAAGAGGTAGGATCTTGTCTTAAAAAGTTTATAGACATATATTTGAGTCCAGAAACAGAGGAATTGATATTATGGTCTGACTTCTGTGGGGGGCAAAACCGAAATATCAAGATTGTAGTGTTACTGAAAGCCATCTTAGAAGTCTATCCTTCACTTAAAATAATCTGCCTCAAGTATTTGGTACCTGGTCAGTTTTTTACCTAACGACGAGAAATCGAGAGGTCTCTCAAGTACCAAATACATCTCTACACTTTGGATGAGTTTAAAAGGGTTATACAGCAGTATTCACAAAAGAAAAAAATTGTTGTTGTTGAAATGGGAAAGGAGGATTTTCTCGGGACTTCATAACTTGAAAAATGAATAACTAATAGGAAAACCGATATTAACGGAAATAAAATTGGCTGGCTCGAAACTCAAGTTATAAAACTCAGCAAAGAATGTCCTTTTTCCATGTTCATAAAATACACTCACCATGTTAATGAAGAGTTTAGGGAAATAAATATCAAGAAAATATCTAAAGGTCGTCCAAATACTCAAAGCAATTTTTTCTCACAGCTATTTGAACTATACCCAGATGCTAAAGTAATTTCTACAAAAAAATTGGCAGATATTAAAAGTTTGATGGCTTTAATTCCCAGCGATGTAAAAGACTTTTACAAAAACTTAAATGCAGCTGATTTCGAAGATGACGTAGATGGTTTCGGTGAAAATATAGATTTTTACCAGAAATAGATGACGATGAAGAGAAATGATGGAGAGAAAAGTTACTGTTCATTGGTAAATTATTTAGGAGTTTAACTTTTATTTTGTATTAAACTACTATCAGTTTTGGTTGAAGCTGAAATAAAAGTAGTTTGTCACACAGTCGTTTCTAAAGTAAATATTTTTTACTTTTCCTGTGCAGTTTTATTTTTTTCCCAAGTTATAAATAAGACGTTGACTTAAAAACATAAAGCAAACACGGCTAGAGTTTACCCGTGCATCATGAATTGTATCCATTGTGATCTATAAAAACCAAATGGACCTAATTGATAACGCACCGGTAAACTCTGGCCGCTTTCGCTTACCAATGGAGTCAGACGACATTAGATATTTGTCAAAAAGCATCCAAAGACTGTCTAAAGAGATCCATGTATTAAATGTTTAATTTATCAAAAAGGAACTAAGCGCCAATTTTGCCTGTAATACAAGGTTATAACATGAAAATTACAAAAAAAACGAAGTTTTTGAGTTAACATGTTCTTTGTATTAAAACGCCTACACAAGATACGTACACTCACAAGTGGATTTTACATGCTTCAAAAACGTTCAACTCAATTTACTCAGTTTTCACAAATGGCTGTTGGTACCTTTTAGATAAGCGCTATCCAATTTTAAATGGAAATGCGGAAGGTACCAAAAAATACCAGTATTTAAAATTACTGTTTCACTGATTAATTAATTTATCCCAAATTTTATGAAGAAATATATATATTTTACTACTAACAAGAGAAATCACCATTATTTACTTCATTCCTCTAATGAGAAGTAATATTTCTCACCCTAGGTAAATAATGATTATATTTCCTGGAGAATGACATTTAAAATTGAATTCCATTAGTTTCATTTACTTAATTTGACAAATAAGTAGAAAATAATCAAAACTAGGTTTATCAAAATCTAACCAAATATGGTATATATCAGTCTTAGTAGTAAAAAAAATCTATATACAGGGTGTACAAATAAAAACTCTCAGGCCAGAAATAGAGATATTTTAATTCTGTAAAAGCCAGTTCACAGAGTCTAGCCATTTTTGATATACAGAGTGGGTCACTTAAAACAGTTTCATCCTGTTTTTCGGCATTAATCATTGGATTTTAAGAAAATGCTTAAACACGTCGATTTTTATTCCAAATTGAACATATTTTAACAATACAGACATCTGTCTTGTATCAACCACCTCCCTTGCACTTCTCCAACACCTTAATTTTAAATAGGTAATATACCATGCACTTCATTGATTGATTCAGAAATATGTCTGTACATTGCGTTAATTAAATTTTTGCGCCCTCTAGCGGGATAAAAAATTATTACGTATCATAAAGAGTGACACTACCATGTGTAGTACATCATTAGAAAAGTAATTTAATGAGGAATTCAGAAATAAGACTATTCATTGCCATTGCCAAAAACTGTTCGTATTATAAAGTGTGCTACCTTATTTGAAAGCAAATTTAATTACTAATTCGATGTACCACATAACATGTGCCAAAATTGGTCATGTAATATTTTAAACATTATGGCTAACTTTATTTTGTTGCAAGTGCAATATGGAAATATTGTAATTATTATATGGTGCAATGAATTAGTTAATAAATTAGGTTTCAAATGATGTGTCACATTTTATAATACGTTACAGGTTTCTTTATTCCGATAGAGGGCGCTAAAATTAAAAATATCGCAATAGTCATATTTCTGACTTCTCCATAAAATTACCTTATCAATGATGTATCATATATGGTACATTCCCTTTTAAAATCCAATGATTAATGCCAAAAAATAGGATGAAACTGTTTTGAGTAACCCACTCTGTATATCAAAAATGGCTAGATTTATCGAATTAGTTTATAGATCAGAATGTGCTTAAAAATGTATTTTTACAAGATGCGCTATATAAGAAAAAATTATTTATATTTAAAATTGAAGCTCTCTTAATGCTCTATGAACTGGAATTTACAGAATTAATATATCTCTATTACTTACTAAAATATCTGGCCTGAGAGATTTTATTGGTACACCCTGTATACTCGTACTTCGTCTCTACGTCCCTCAAGACATAAAGTGTATAATGTACTATTATTAATTTTTTTTATAATTTTTATTTTTCAGTTTCATTAGTACATGTCGTCGAAGGAGTTACTTTCAAATATGATGAGCCTTCAAATGTGCAATTTGAGGAAGGTAAATTATTTGTGTATTAATTTGATATGGTTCTATGTAATTATATTGTATAATTTTAGTTGAAAACTTCGACGAAGAAGGGACAAGTAAATCTGTTTTAAACAAAAATGTATTGACAGGTATATACATCCTATCATACTAACATATAAATTGTAAAAGTTTGGATGTATGGATGGATGAATGGATGTTTGTTGTTCAATTACGCCAGAACGGCTAAACGGATCTGGATGAAACTTGACATAGAGATAGATTATAGTCTGGAATAGTACATAAGCAGCTTTTTCCCAAAATAATAAATGATGCACGTGGGATAAATGTGTTTTTTTTCACAGAGCAAGAGATCAGACATGATTTTTTGCATAGTTGTAGTGAAACATGAAAATTTGAAATATAGCAATTAAGAATAAATAAATATGACGTGTTTAAGGGTTTTTGAATTTTACAAAAATAAATAAAAATTATTAAAAAAATAATAAAAAAATTATAAAAAATTAAAACTGTTATTCACGTTTAATAATTGAAAACGATTATTGAGAATGAGTTTAAAATTTTACAATTGCATTATGATGCATGGCTCATGATACCTTCATATTTTATGAATAGCAGTTATTAATCAAAAATTGAAAATCAGAACTACCTATCACAAACAAAAAATATAACATATTTGAAGTATATTAGGCTATGAAAATCATTTTTGAAAAATGTGACAAGACGCCTTTAGCCACTTGTGTCTTCAATTGACGTTTTAAAATTTCAAGCCAAGCGGTTTGGTCAGCTAGTAAAGATAAATGAGGTTAAAAAATGTCGACAAAGCCGTTGTTTTTTAAAACTTAATAATATTTGCAAACATTGTTTCGACTTACGAAATTATTTTGAAAGTAGCAAAACTAAGCAAATAGTTTCATATTTTAAGCTTTAAAATGGTTTTAAGTCGAAATTATCATTGCAAATATAATCAAAAATAAGTAGTTGAAATCGACGTCTACAATGAATTTTTTTACTTTAATATATTTTTTATTTTAGATACATCAGCTACCCCCAAAAAAACTAAAAATAAAGAAACAAATATTCTTAACATATTAACACAGGTTATGTTGCAGCGAATTGAGAGAGAGAGAGAGAGAGAGAGAGAGAGAGAGAGAGAGAGAGAGAGAGAGAGAGAGAGAAGAAGCAAATAAAGGGGCTGCATAAGGTACGCCTAGAGGAGGCAAACTTAAAAAAGAGGCTGCTAGACTGGTATAGTATAGTTGAGTATATCCATGGACACACTGTATATGAACAAAGAACTTGTAACATTTATAACTATGAATGTACCTTATTCTCATGTAATATTTTTTATATTTTTAGGTGCAAGCATTTCTCAGAAATTCGCCATTATTTCATTCTTTACGACAAAAATGTGATTCAGCTTATCTCTGTTTTAGGGAGGTACTGACACAATATAGGAATTGTGGAAATTTGACAGAAATTCAAAAAAACTACAACAAAAAATTAAGAGTAGAGTGCTCATAGAGCATACCTTTGATACTTTAAGCTATATCACCTAAAGCTGAGAAACATTGAAAGTGTGTGTCATTTCATATGAGCATGTGTTCTTTACATTTTGAGTATGGGGTCTGAAGAAGAGGACATATCGTCGATCCAATGCCAAAGTCACGAATGTGCCAATTTGTCCATATTCGCCTATGTACGGCAGCATATGCAATTTTATTCATATAATTTAATGCCAGAAGCACGAAAATGCTTGCTTATCCCTTCTCCCGCTACCAGCCGAGACACATTCCACGAGAGCGTCAGTTATTTATTTGCTACCATACTAAAAACACGAATGTAACACGTTCGTGCTTTTGCCGTTGCAAATTATTTTACTTTTTAAGATTCAAATTAACGAATGTGCCATATTCGTTGTATTGGCAGTGTCAATAACTGTCATTCGTTTATTAGTTATTTTAGTGATCTTGGTAAAAGATGAGTTCAAGAATAGAAAGAATAATGAAAAATTGTCGAAAATTACAAGCTCCAAGGTAAGAAAATATTTGCAAAATAAAAAGAAATTAATCGCTTAATCCCTACTTTTCATACAAAGCCATATTTTTTTTGCATGCCAAAATAATTATTTTAGTTTATTTGTTACATTGAGTACCCACTAAATTGAGATTTGTTTTGCTGTGTGCAAACCGTCTGACCTTATATTTTGCTTAATAAATAATAAAACATCATAAACCCGTTGGCTATGTTTTCTATTACTTTCTTTTTCGATTTTCAGATGGTACTGTGCTTAAAGAATTGCCTGTGAGAAACACTATCGAGAATCTAGATTTGCAGCAACAGTGCACTGCAGTACAAAATTTAGAAGGTAAGAAAAATCTATCTATTTCTACATACAATTTTCCACTTATTGCCTGCAAAAAAAAAATAAAAACCTTAACCTATGCCATGGCTCGCTAGCCTTCTATTTAGTTTTGCTCTATGCATCAAGTTTTCCTTTTGCTTATGCTTTTCACTTTTACATAAAAAAAATAAAAGAAAATACGTTTTTAATGTTTTCTAGGCTACGAACATTTTACTTTTAACACTAGTGCCTTAAAGTAGATATTTTAAAGCACTAGTGTCTTAAAGTAATATATTTAAGGCTAGTAGACAGTATAAAAAGTTCCATCTTTAACACATTTGCAGAAAAAAATATTTTTTTAGGCGACATGTCCAACTACGAGCCAGTGAGAAACAACACGGGTTTACAGCAAACATGCAGTGACATTGACCAGCAACCGTCAACATCTCGTCTGATTGACCAACCTAACAATTTGCCCCCAGCTTTACCACGAACACTAGAAGAAGATTTGAATGTTTCTAGTTCATCTTCGGATCTATATGAACCTTCAGGTTCGTCACCTTCAGGTTCATCAGACACAGAAAATGAGAGCCCATTGGAAAGTGACCTCGAGGGTCTTGCGAACCAAAAACGGGCATCTACCAAGAAAAAAAAAAGAAGAGACGAAAAGACTTGGAAGAAAAACGTTAGAAAGCTCAAGAGACTAAAAGGTGAGTCTTACATTGGTCATAGGGAATCGAGAAACCTTCACGTCCACTTTTGCCGGTACCTTGTCTCAATAAGCCAAAACATAAATGTGCAACTTTAGTTACGGAGCCCCACCGAATCAAGATTTATAACGATTTTCGCAATTTAAGCTGCACTGACGATCAACGTCAATTTTTACACAATCACATTGAAAAAAACCCAAAAAAACGGACAACAAGAGGTATCGAAAATTCCAGAAAAAATTACACCCGTACGTATAGTCTCACGGTTAATGGAAATAAATTTACAGTGTGTAGAGAATTTTTTATGGCTACCTTAAATGTTACAGATGCCTTTATGCGAAGTGCCGCAAATAAGCGCTCATCTAACGGAGTTTTAGAAAAAGCTAAACGAGGGAAACACCAACCATCAAATAAATTATCACAGAATGTTGAAAAATTTATTCGAAACCATATTCTCTCGTTTTCAGCGGTAGAATCCCATTATTGTCGGCAATCCAGTACAAAGAAGTACCTTGACGCATGCCTTAATATATCAATAATGTACAGGGTGTACAAAGAGTTGTGCAAAATTGAAAATGTCCAAATTGTTACATTTGAAAAATATCGCCAGATATTCTCTGAATACAACTTAGGCTTCTTCAAGCCGAAAAAAGATCAATGCAAAAAATGTTTGGCGTACAAGGGTATGTCTGAAGAAGAGAAAAAAGCAGAAGAAGAAGCTTATCAAAAACATGTGAAGAGAAAAAACAAAGCTAGGCAAGCCCGCGATGAAGACAAGTTAATAGCGAAAGAGAATCCTAAGGTTTTGGCATTTAATTTCGATTTACAGGCGGTCTTAACAACGCCAAAAGGTTCCGCGGGACAAATATTTTATTTGAGAAAACTGGCTGTGTTTAATTTCACCATTTACAATTTAGGCAACCAAAATGTTATGTGCTACCTTTGGGACGAAACAAAAGGAAAAAGATGGGCAAATGAAATTTCATCCTGTGTATATGATTTTATTATGAGCCATTCTGAGATAGAAGAGGTCCGTATGATGTCTGACGGCTGTGGAGGACAGCAAAAAAATTCAATATTTGCAACCATGTGCATCCATCTGCTTGTGGAACATCCATCATTAAAAGTAATTAATCATCGGTTTTTCGAAACAGGGCACACTGAGATGGAGTGCGACTCCATCCATTCAAAGATAGAAAAAAAAGCAAAATTTGTACCCGTTTATACCCCAGAGGGATGGGCGCAACTTATAAGAGATGCACGTGTTACTCCACGTCCTTTTGCTGTAAAGTCTTTGACGTTTGATGACTTCTTTGATTTTAAAAAGTTTTCAAATAATAATTACATCAATTTCAATAACATTCCCTGGAGAAAGATTTGCTCCCTTCGATACGTTAAAGAGAATAGTTCCATAAAAGTTTTTTACAAAATAGACTTTACCGATGTTTTTATTGAAGTAGACTGCAAAAAAACTCGAGGACGTCCAAAACAAGCGGACTTAAAAAATGCCTATCAAAATGACTTGCCCATCAGCGAGGCAAAGTGGAAAGATCTCGACAAAATGTGTAAGGATTTAAAAATCCCAAAAGCGTATCACGATTTTTACCATTCCTTAAAAACAAACCACAATGTGAGGGACAATTTACCGGAACCCCATATTAGTGAAGGATCCGATACTGATGAAGATTAAACCTTATTTAAGATTTTTCTGTACCAAAGTTTGTTGTTTTTAGTTGTTTATTCCAATAATGATGAATATCTAACGTTCTTTTATTTTTTTGCAGAGAAATTTGTTGTTTTCTTTTTTTAATCAATTTAGGTTTTTTTCTAAAGGAATTTGATGTTTGTCTATTTTGTTTTTTAAAATGTTAAGTTACATTCTAAATAAAAATATGGTTAGTTTTTTCTAATATTTTGGTTTTATTTGTTTTAACGAAACATAATATATCTAAAACTTTGCAACGCCAAAACAACGAATGTACATTTTTTTGAAAAAAATTACAAAAACTTTCAATAATGATTAAGTACCACAGAATAAAATCTCTATTTTTAGCTGTGTCTTCAATTTTTTAATTGCGTTTTTCTCAAAACATCGAAAATGCACATTCGTGACTTTGGCATTGGACCGACGATATTGCAATAGTGGAAAATAATGAGAATATGGAAGGCGATGAGGTTGGATTTAATTTTAGAAAGTATATTGCCAGCGTATTGTACGATGGATAATAATTAAACAGTTTTACACCTATCCATTTTGTTTCATTTATAGTAATGCCTGTATTTAATAATATAGTAACTACTCAACGTTTTAAACATTATCAAAATTCATGGTGAATGTATATATAAAGAACCAGAAGGGTAGTCGTTGCTGACTAGTTAGAAAACCAACCAATTATTGGGAAATTCAGCAAATAATATGTTAAAGAAAACTTTTTTTACTTCATCCAATCTTTCGGAAATTTATTTAATCATTTCCATCAACAGGATAGACTACAAAATAATGTTGGAAAATAGTTACCAAATTAAACTAAAGTTACTACTTAAAATAAGTTGAGATTTTTCACTACATGTTGTATTAAATTGGTATATATTTTTCATAAAAAAAGTTAATTTAATTTCTATATTAAAAATTAAAATTACTAAGATTAAAGTTATTTCTTTTCCAATTCCAATACACTCCGTTGTTAAATTTATGAAGTTTTTGTCAACTATTTGAATTTGTCAAAAAGTGGCATTTTACTCATAAATATTGTAAAAGATTTGAATAAAAGAAAAAAACAGTTCTTTTAAAAAAAAATTAATTAAAAAGTTCTATGTGGGCGCGCGCGCGCGCGCGTTGGTGCGCTCATCCTTAGGAGGACGTGCATCGACATATAGTTAACCTTATATGGACGTTCATGAATTGTGGGGACATTTCCGTGTCCGCTTAAGGTTTTTTCTATTGTATTCGACTCGTCTCGTCGCGCTGATTCGAACGGTACCTAGTTTATCGTAAAGTCCCCATAGAATCGGAAATCGTAAGTGTTAAATTAGGTGTTAAAGAACCATTCTCTTAGAATCACTAGTAGGCCACTATATATCTTTGCTTAGTGCTGCCATCTATAACGCTACGTCGTATATTTTTAAACCACCTTCTGGGGACACTGCAAAATATTAAATCTTTTATAAATAGCTTTGCTTTAGACAAGGTCAATAACTGTGTTCATTTTGTATTTGTGTATAAATAACGCAATAAAATCTATATGAAACTTTATTCTCTTTTGACAGATTCTTTTTATAATTCATAAAAAGACAACTATCATAACAACAACGATAAAACAAAACATACATAGGTTGTGGGTTCGGCTCCATGTTCTATGTCAAGTGTGACAACTCGCACTCTTTGAACGCGTTAAATAATTAATTCCCTGGTATCAATCTCAGCCTAGTCATATTCTTTCAAAGACATACACATTTCTTCCCTCTGTTAAAAATTAAAGCGTATGTAATTAATTGGGCGAGAATCTGGATGGTGGGAATCTCGTCCGGTTTGATCTGCGAGGATTATGTGGAGAGCATAGTAAACGTTGTGGCGCAGGTATCCTTTGTTGTTGTGGGACAATTGGTGTCGCTGGTACAACTGACCTTTGTTGTCTCGGAGTAACTGGAGTAGCTGGTGCCCCAGGAGATGCTGCAGAGGAGGCTATTATAACCGGACTATTTGGAGGTGCTGTGAGCTCATAGAAGTGTCTTCGTTGCGTAGTCTCTAGTTGTTTTGAGTTAGCTTCGCGATCACTAGGCGGTTTTTGATCTGGGGAACATTTAATTTGGTCGATGTGTCTTTTCGCCTTTTTATTGTCTCCATACTGTATCTCGTAATGGATATCTCCTAGGCGGGTAATTACAGTACCTGGAATCCATTTGTCCAATCTTGGGTTGCCAGACAAGAAATAAATGGATTGTCCTGGCTGAAATATTCGGAATGTAGAATCCATTTCGACCCGTTGTTTCTGCATAACTTTGGTGTGCGTGTCTTCTGGTTGAACCAAGTCCAAGCGGGTGCGCAGGTTGCATCCTAGGAAAAGTTGTGCCGGGGATTTGCCTGTGGTGGCGTGTGGGGCTTTGCGATACTGACGGAGAAACTCGTTCAGATTTGTTTGTAAGGTACTCTCTGTTGTTTTCATAACTCGAAGGGCATCCTTTACCGTTTATACATACAGCTCGACTTGTCCATTCGTTGATGGGTGGTACAGAGTAATGATGTGAATTGTGTTCCATTATCAGATACAACGGTAACTGGTACTCAGTACACGGCAAAGATGTCGTCCAAGATATTGACAGTTGCGGTTGCCGTCGTCACCTTAGTAGGCTTCACTTCCAACCACTTGCTGTAGGCGTCTACGATGATCAGAAGCATTTTTCCCGCATAATAAACATGAATCCTTTCCCATGGTGCCTTGTGATACTCCCAGTGGTGTTCTCTAAATTTGGGTGGTGCATATTCATATCTAGCACATTCGATGCAAGACTTGGCGGCACGTTCGATGTCTGCATCGATATCTGGCCAGAAAACAAACGAGCGAGCCAGCCCTTTCATTTTGACGATGCCGATGTGGGCAGCATGCAGATCCAAAATGATAGCGTCCCGTAGTGTTGGCGGTATAACAACTCTGTGCTCAAATAATAAGCAATTTGCCGCAAGCGTATAGTTAGCTTCAGGAGCTTTAAATCCATGGCGAACAAGGTCCTGTCCCGATTCCAATACTTTGGTGATGTTACCAAGATGTTGATCTCTCCGAGTAGAGGATAAATGGGGGACCAAAGGGATGCATTGCAATGGGGAATCAAAAGGATGCGATGCATTGCGATGGGGAATCAAAAGGATGCGATTGTATTGCGATGGGGAATCAAAATGATGCGATTGCATTGCGATAGGGGATCAAAAGGATGCGATTGCATTGCGATGGGGAATCAAAAGGATGCGATTGTATTGCGATGGGGAATCAAAAGGATGCGATTGTATTGCGATGGGGAATCAAAAGGATGCGATTGTATTGCGATGGGGGATCAAAAGGATGCGATTGTATTGCGATGGGGATCAAAAGGATGCGATTTGGAATCAAAAGAATGTGATGGTGGATCAAAAAGAAGTGATGGGGGATCATAGAAAAGCGATGGAGAATCAAAAAGCGATGGGGGAGGTAATGATCAAGGAAAATGACTGAATTAACTGGTTATATGAGAAGGTGTTGTTAAGGCTTAAACAAGTCTGAGAAAGTTTATTCAAATAATTCAAAAACAAACATATGCATATTCTAGTTTAATTGTTACAATAAGTTTATTACATATATCATTAACATAATCATTTAAATCAATTTCATCACTTATTACAGCAACCTCATTAAAACCACGGTATTGAGTGTTTTTATCCTCTACACATTTGTCGCAATTATCATTACATTCATTAGGTTTACACAATACATCTTTTTCATGTATTTTGAATACAAGGTTTAAAGATTCATTATATCGTCTCTCAACCTTTGAGTAAATCCTTATTCTTGGAATTGTATTCAATTCGTTTCTCGTATATTCCTTATAGAAATATCCCATACAATCATAAGCTTCTAATACCCCGTCAACTTTAATGTATGCATACAAACCCATTCTGTTTAATAAAATGAGGAAAAAGAAAAACCTACTTTTAAGTGATTATTTATACCCCTACTTGAGCGTATTCAACATCCATACCTACATAACCGGTTATTCTAGCCTTGAAGAAGTTTTAGAACAACCTATACTAATTGGTATAGTGACTTTCGGTGGGGGTTTTCTATTAAAGGAGAATATATTTATTATATTGATCAGTTTGTGTTAAAATGAATCGTGAAATGGTTAAAGATGTATTTCTTGGTGAAGAAAAGTTTTATTTAAATAATTCAAACAGTAAACATGTTACAGTATGTTTGTCTTATATTAATAACCATGTGTTGCGATATCTGGAAACAATAACGATTTAGTAATCTTTAATGAGAAAGAGTGGCAAGACTTTCTCTCTTACAAGAATGTGATAGATGATTTTTTTAAGTCAATAACATTCTATCGACAATGGTAATTTTTTTTGGGAATTTAAGCAGTTTTTCGCAGCAAATGCCATTAGAATATTTACGGGTCATTCCAGCATTTATTTAGGCTCAAGCAGTGTTGCAATGTTATGGAATACGTTACCATTAATAACACATCATTTGGATACATTAAAAGGTCAGCATTTTGCTAGCTCATTAAAAATTCTTCAACTGGGTGTTAAAAACAGTGCTGATGTAGTTAACGATAGTCTCAAGATAATGGAACCTTTAAAGAAAATAAATCCAGTAACTTATGGGATGGCTTTAAAATTAATTTATCTACATCCAGAGATACTTAAAGAAGATTTACAACTATGAAGAAAGTAACTTTTAGAGAGGATCAAAATAAAGCCCATTACTTGATTACCTGGGAATTTGCTTACAGAGAAGCTAGAAGATGTAATATTCTAGATAGAATAAGGTTTGATTATCGTATTCAAGAAACAGCGAAAATTATTAATCCAATTTTAGATGTAAATCATAGAAATAAAATGTATGAAAAAATAAAATATTATAATTAAATAGGTTTTTATTAAGGGAGTGGGAGAGAATGTTTGGAGTGGAGTGGGGGTCTTTGCATGTGGGGGTAATATAATAAAAGGAAGCATTAAGAATAGGTGAGCATTAAGAAAATTGTATTATCCATAATGGGTTAAGAAACATACTATTGAGGTAACTTTCGAGTGTTGTGGTAAAAAGTATGAAGTAAGTGAGTATAAGATAAACCGACTGGGGTTAGCCATGAAGAAATGTAATTGTGAAAATATAAAAATGTACATATGGTCTGCTGTTTCTGAGGATTATGGATATCCAGCAATCATAGCTGCTTATTGGCTACATGAACCCATTGATTTAGAGGTCCCAATCTTAATCACTAACCCAATATGTTTTATGGAATTTGATGAATACTATCTTAATGAGGATGATGGTGAACATGGTAATCAACTCAGCTGTGAAGTACCCAATAATGAATCAACCACATGGATTGTAGCATTGTCTGAAAATAAAAACGAATATAATTCTTGTGATGAGGACGATAGCATTATATGCAAATCTTATATGAAAAGGATGAAAAACGTTTAATTGAAGAAATAGAATAAAAAAATCAGGAGTCAATAAAAGAGTATGGTCAACCACTCTACTACCCGAAACGAAATATGTGTAATGATTCAGCATTATTATGTTTTACTGAATAAAAGAATATTTATTACTTAAATTTTTATTTAAAAAAATAAATACATATCATACTATATCATTTTTATTTATCCATGCATTATGTGAACTATCCATTCCAAGAAATTTTACTCGAAGTTTATTCCCTTTTTTAGAAATAATTTTTTCTATTAGGAAAATATCAGGATATTTAACTTTTTGCAATTCTTCAGTATAGAAACCACCTTGAATTTCTTCTTTTTTTTTTTCATCTTCCAATATGTAAGTAGTTGGATTTGTTAGTTTAACTTTTTTAACTTTAAAAATTTCATTGGTCCAATTTGGTGTGAAAACATGTCTATACTAGCATTTTTATTTCGTGAGCTACGTTATGAATTAAATGGGGTCGTAATAGATTCCGTAAGAGACCTGGGTTTAACTTCAACAATAAAAACATATTTAAGTCTTAATGAAAACGAAAGTGTACTAATGCAAAATGCTGGGTGGTATCCTAAAGAAATAAAAACAATTGCGACAGATTCTAAAGGTGTTACGACTGTAGAAACTGAAAAAATATTAGTAGATAAAAATGGGAACTTTAATGTTTGCATACCAATAAAAATGTTATCAGGTTTTTTTGAAGACTATAAAAAAATAATTTTAAATATGAAACAAGAACTAGTATTGATTCGATCAAGTGATGTTATTATGTAATTAAAATAAACTGGTTAGTCTTGTATGTGTACAAGTTTGAGGATATGGGTAGCAGGTAAACAAAGGGTCATTAGTTAGCTTGGAATGTAGTTTAACCAGTTAATTCAAGGTCTTGTAAATGTATCTTATCAGACCGGTATAATTTATTATGTGATTTAAATAAACCGGCTAGTCTTGTATGTGTACAAGTTTGAGGATATGGGTAGCAGGTAAACAAAGGGTCATTAGTTAACTTGGAATGTAGTTTGACCAGTTAATTCAAGGTCTTGTGAATGTGTCTTATCAGATCAATTTGGGTAGAGTTTAGGTAATACTACTGGTTATATGAAAAGTAGTAGGATTTTCTCTCATATAAGATCATTATTGGGGAGATACACATATTCATTTAACACTATATCTAAAATATTTCGCAATGGATAACGATTCTGATACGATGTCAATCTCTGAAGAAGATTCTATGTCTGATGATGGAATAGAATCAGACTATTCGCGTTCAACTATAGAAGTAAATCTATCAGATTACGAAGATTTTGAGGTGTTATCGTTGGATGGTGGGGAGTTTGAGTACAAAATTAACGATAAACAATTGGTCAATATCTATTTTTTTTTCATTTAGGAATTTTGCTTTAAATTGTTTATGTAATGTACCTAATCTCAATAGGAATTTAAATTTAAAAAATGATGATGGTGGTCGTTATTTATTTTTTGGACCACCCTGTATATATAAATTTTCTATTAAAAAAACCACATTTAAAAATAAAAGTCGACGTGTCCGAGCGATTTTTTAAAAAACAAACCCCTAAATAATAAATAAATTTATTACTTCGGAATAGCCAGTAGACTAAAAATTTCTATTTGTAAAGAATAGTATCATAGTACGTATATAAGGTGCGCGTTTAATATGTTTTATTTGTTGTGGTGTGATTATTTTAGCAATTACTGGATTTAAAAACTAAGTAAGTACCTTTTTCGCTTTATACTTGTAATTACGCGTATACTTTAATTATATAATTTTATTGAATAGAGATTTTTTCAGTAAATAACATTTCTATTTAGAATTTAAAATAATTTATTCTAAAAAAATATGATATTTACTGGAAACAATCTTTATTCGAAATTAATTTTTTAAAAACAGTAAATAATTTATATTTACACTACTACCCACACATTGCACTCTAGAAAAACAACAAATACTATTTTAATTATATTTTATTAGTCTATTATATGTCTAGGAATTTTACAGAGAATATATAATACTAATAATAATAATGACTTTATTGCTCATAATCTTACAAATAATATATACAAAGGAAACAAAGTAGAAAAATAACAAATAATAATAACTTCTAATACGAGATTACATACACATCGAGCAATGGGCGACGTTCGCAGAATCGCAGTTAAGTGACGCTCTTCCACGCAACCTTTTATGTACCCTAATTTATATTAATAATTAGACTATTAAGTGTTAAATGCATATTGAATAATAAATTATAACTACCTCTTTTAAAAATATCTAAAACTAAAAAGAATAAGAATAAGAAAGTTACAAATACTTTTATACAAGTAGCTAAAGTTTCTCTTGCAATAACTTTTAAATAATATAATTTTATAAAAATCAAGAGAAAATTTATTCTAATAAATTTACTTTTGATGCCTTACCAATTATATCATCTAAAGAAGAAATTGCAAGAGTCACTTTAGATATCTTTCTTTGATATTTCTGCAGTTTTAAAAGCAGAGACGCTCGTTTTAATTTTTTTTTTCAACAATTTGTTTAGACTCACTTATAAATTTTTGTAATTTTATTAAATATTCCTCCGTGGTTTTCTTTTCTAGTACTAAATCCCGCTCTTCACAGAAAGTTTCTCAATCGTAGATGTTTCGTGAATGTCTTCTTCTTCTTCTTCTTCTTCTTGTTCCTGTTCTTCTTCATCTGATGAGGGTATATCACTAAATGCCTCCTGTTTAATGATTTTTAAATTTTTACCCCTTGATGTTGGCGTCGAGTTACAAGGGTGTAAATACTGTGTGGACCTTAATACGCCTGATGTTGATGGTTTTACCTCGGATGTATTATTCCCTGATATAATAATACATCTAGTTGTACCTATCGGTAAAACTTTACTAAAACTACCGTCAGTTACTTCAATATCGGAATCATCGTTTGACAAGGTTATATTTTGTAAAATGTTTGCTTTCATTTTAAAATACTACAGTATTCATAAAGTTTAAAGTTAAAGCATATCTTTTAAATGAATTCAAAATGTATCCCTCCATTCAAACAGCTTTTTTATCGACCAATAAGAGTTTTTGCTTTCATCTCTTCTATATTTGGTCAATAAGAATGCGCCCCCCATCCCATAAGCAAGGTAAAATCTAATTTTTCAAGCACCGCCCTAATAAAAAAGAAATTGCATAAAAAGAACTAATTTTTTATGTCACTTTTTGTTAAATTATTACACCACTTAAGTATTCAGTATAAATAGCTTGATTAGCATATTGAGAAACATAAATTGTATACCTTAATTGTTATTATCCACAGGTAGATAATCAGAGATGGTCTCGACCTCAAAATTATTTAAATTAGTTCGCGACGTCCAACAATATATGTGTTGTATTAATTTTATTTTTGGAAATAAATTTATAATAAAAAAGTAGATTAGATGTTAGGCACAAACAGATTAAACCACTTAAGTATTCAGTATAAATAAGATGCTTGCCATATTGAAAACATAAATTATGCATTATTATCAGGTGAATGATTCGAGATGGTCTCGACCTCAAAATTATTTAAATTAGTTCGCAACGTCCAACAATATATGTTATATTAATTTTATTTTTGGAAATATATAGATGTTTGGGTTAGTATCTGTCAGGTATAAAATTATTTAAATTAGTTCGTGACGTCTAACAATATATGTGTTGCATTAATTTTATTTTTGGAAATAAATTTATAATAAAAAAGTAGATTAGATGTTCGACACAAACAGATTAAACCACTTAAGTATTCAGTATAAATGAGACGCTTATCGTATTGAAAACGTAAATTATGCATTTTTATTTTTACAAGGGTGAATGATCAGAGATGGTCTCGACCTTAAAATTATTTAAATTAGATCACTATATGCAGAAATACGTGTGTTGCACCTTCATTAATTTTAGGAAATAAATTTATAACGAAAAAATTAAACATGTACCATGTAAAACTGATAATTAATGGGTATATTTCGACGAAATATAACTTTGTTTACGTTTGAGACAAATACCTTTGAATAAAAATATTTAAATTCATTTACCTCTAAATTATTTTAGATCCTTAATTGACTTTTAATTCATATGCGGATTACTTATCTATGTAATTAGAAGAGAAAATAGGGTTTATAGAAGAATAGCTTCAAATTTATCTCAGTAAAGTAGAAATCTTATTTAGAATATATATTTAACTTTTATATGTCGCTTTTATTTTCATGTAATAAGGAAGAAGTGAATATTTACAAAAGTATTTACGTTAACGTGATTAGGAGATCAGTTTTGTAATACTAATCATCTCCTCACATCTCTTTGACCCCCATCACTCCTTTTGATCCCCCATTGCATTCTTTTGATCCCCCATCGCAATGCAATCGCATCCTTTTGATTCCCTATCGCATTGCATCCCTTTGGTCCCCCATTTATCCTCTACTTCTCCGGGTCTCCCGTGCGATGGTCTCTGCTCGGACTGGTAACTGTGTAGTTTGATGTACAACAAATTGGTCAAACTCGTCATAGTCAGTGGCGGATCCAGGGGGGGGGGGCTAGAGGGGCTATAGCCCCTCCCATTGGGACATGAGAAGACACTACTAAAAACCAAATTTAAAAATATTTACTAATTTACATAAATTGCATTGCAAACATAATGTATTAATAATCGGATGAACATAAACCACCCAATGTATTAGAAAAAAATTGGCGGGTTTAAGAACACAAATGCAAATCGGCAACGCCTCTGAATTACTTTACCGATTATTCGACCGCGCAGGACCTAGCGGGAGATGCCTACTGACGCCCGCCCGGTCCAGCACTTCCAGTTGTGGTTTTGTGCAGTTGTGTAAGTTGTGTTGCCGTTGCCAGTAGCCTGCCGATATTCGACTAGTCACGTCACGATCGCTGCGCTGCGTGTATTGTTTATTTTATTTTGCCGCTAAAAATGAAACGAACTTGATTTCTATAAACCGAAACCGATAGATGACAAAGAGCGAGAGCCAAAACGATTGAAGGAAACGGAATCAGATGCTATTCCAAGTACATCTGGATCTAATTTGCAGGTAGGCGGAAGGCAGGATAGGCCTCTAGGAAAAAAATTGAATAGGTATTTATTTATTTAATTTATTATTTACAGGAACAAGATTTGTTATCGTACGATATAGGCCTCGCGGTAGATAAAGAATGTTGAACGATAATGATAGACTAAAATTTCTGAAAGAAACATGGAAACCTGATCGTAACTATGTATTTCCATGTCAGCAAGAAGGCAAGCAGGTCAGAAAATTTTGCTACGGTTGGTTAGAACGATTTAACTGGGTATCTTACAGTCAATACAAAAGTGGAGCCTTCTGCAAAATGTGTGTACTATTTGCACCAATGGGTGCTGGAGTTGGATGTCAGGTATGGTATAAAGTTGAAAGGAAACTCTGCAATAAATGTTTTCACTACATAAAACATTTTTCATGAAAAAATTAATTGCGATTTGATTAAGGGCTCGTGCTCGGTTTAAATCCGTTTTTACTTGTCACTTTTTGGACGAAGTGAAGTATATACAGAGTGTTTCATTTAGTCCTAGGATTGATAAGCTGATTAGATGATTAATTCCTATTTTTATTTACAGCCTCTTAAAACGTTGGTGAATTAACCGCTCACAAAATTCAAAAAAGCTTTGGATATGCTGCATCATCATGAAAGCAGTCAATATCACAAATTTTCGGTTCAGAAGTCTGCCGGATTTTCTATAGCTGATTCTGGCAAAATGCAAATATTGTTCTTCAGCTTGACCAAGCAAAATTAGATATCATTGAGGCTAATAAAAAAAGACTGAGACCAATACTGAAAAGTATAATATTCTGTGCTCATAACAATATACCTCTAAGAGGCCACAGAGATGATGGAGAGTTGGTGGTTCAAGAGTACCAAAATACAGTTATTCCTAATAACCAAGGTGTGTTTAGAAATTTATTATTATTTCGCTTAGACTCTGGAGACGTAGATCTACAGTCACATTTTAAGAATACTGGCAAAAATTGCACAATTATTAGTAAAACCGTACAAAATGAAATCATTGCTTCAATTGGAGAGGTTGTACAGACATCCATCGTAAATGACATAAAAAAATTTAAATTCTTTTCTATTCTCTGTGATGAAACCGCAGACATAAGTAAGAAAGAGCAAATGACTTTGTGTATAAGATATGTAGATACCGAAATTTGTGTATTAAAGGAAGAATTTTTGGGATTTATTGAGATGTCTTCGACCACTGGACAGGACATTAAAGATGCAATTTCTAAAGAATTAAGACGAATGGGTTTATTACTTGAAAATCTCAGGGGGCAAGGTTATGACGGTGGAAGTAATATGGCTGGCAAGTTTATTGGCACCCAAGCTCTTATAAAAAATGAACAGCCGTTAACATTGTACACTCATTGCTTTGCTCACTGTTTGAATCGATCTACGATCTCGTATATCAAAAAGCTATGAACTATTAATGTTGACCATGTTATAACTATGTTTTCAAAAATGAAATCCAGAAGGATTGAGCTTTCCAATTGGTTTGATAACTAACTTCATTGCTAATTTTTTCATTTCGTTTTTAAATTATTTTGCGTTATGTACGATATACATATATGAATTATATGGGTTTTATATATTACATTTCGTTTTTTTAGCCCCCCCCTATGCAAGTCCTAGATCCGCCACTGGTCATAGTCCTCTGCTTTCTCCTTCCTGCGTAACGAGTTGTAGTAGATGGTACTAACTGTTAACATCGCATGCACCTGAGAACAATAGTCGGCGTTCGCATTCGCTTTTGACGTTTTGAAAGTCACGTCAAAGTTGAAATTTGCCAAATAGTCTGCGTAGTTGGCCATTCGACTAATGCAGAGAACCGAGAGTGACTTTTCCGTGTGTAGGATCTGTGTCAGCGGTTTATGGTCTGTGATCAGCGCGAAATGGCGAGCGTAGAGGTAGTTGAAGAACTTTTTTACAGCCCAAACGATGGCGAGTGCTTCTTTATCTATTTGAGGGTACCTTTTTTCCGCAGCTGACATCGTGCGACTTGTGTGTGCAATTGGACGTTCCTGTCTATTACTAAGTCGGTGAGATAGAACTGCCCCCCAATCCCGTACTGCTTGCGTCTGTTGCCAACAGCAACGGAAGTGACGGATCGTACTGCATCAGGACTTGCGGCGAGATCAAATTCTTCTTGATGTCCAGGTAGGCCTCTGTACCAGCTGAAGTCCATGCAAAGGGGTCCTTGAGGAGCTTATCTTGAAGAGGACGTTCCCTTGTTGACAGGTCGGGGATGAAAGAGCTGTAATATGTTGCCTTGCCAAGAAAAAGTTGCAGTTCCTCCGGCGTCGATGGCTTCAAAGCATCTCGTACCGCTTGAATGTGTCCATCCGATTTATGTATCCCATTTACGTCGACCTTGTGGCCCAGGGCTTCTAGGACTGTTTTTGCGAAATAGCATTTTGAACGGTTGAGTCATAATCCATGTATCCTAAAACGCTCCAGAGTTGACGTTAGGGCCTGCAGCAGGTTATCAAATCGATCTGCGTAGACGATGATGTCATCAAAGAAATTGACAACATTGGGTAGATCCTGGAGAACTGTGTCCATGCGTCGCTGCCAAATAGCGGGGATATTTGCTGCTCCATACACTGCGCGTGTTGGTTTAACTAGTACATGGGTGGGAGTATTCAGCGTTAACGCGTGACTAAATTCTTTATCAACTTCTAGGTGCGTATAAGCGTCGACGATGTCCAGGTGGCCGAATAGGGTTGCGCCTCTCAACTTGTTGAAGAGATGCTCCACTTTTGGGATCGGATGTTCGTCAATTATGATTCTCGGGTTCAGTGATTCTTAATTTACCGTTTTTCTTGGCCACAATGTGGGTGGTTGAGGCCCATTCCGAGTAGTCGACTCGATTGTAAAATCCTGAGGCAATTTTAGCATCAATTTCCTTGCCGTAGGCATCTCGTAAGGCGAGCGGTACTTCCGCGCTCGGGAGAAGACTGGCATAGCTCCTGGTTTTAACTTCATTTTAGCTGGAGGACCTGTCAGTTTGCCAGGGGTTTCTCCAAATAAATAATCATATCTGGTTAGTAAATGGTCCAGCTGTTTCTCTTGGTCACGGTGAGAACTTTCGGAACTTATGTGGTGGATATTTGGTGCACCGGGGTTGGCTTGGTGAACAGGCCCACACAGTTTATTTCGTGCACAAATTCTGCAATCCATTCTCGGCCCAGAAGCGTGTCGAATTCTTCATTCACTACATACAGATTGAGCGCCATCATGGTTGCTCCAATGGTGACGTTGACACAGACACGACCGATACAATTGATCCGGTGGCCCGTGTAACTGGCAAAGTTTCGATCTGTCTTCTGTAAATTAAAAACATGATCAATTTTGTCAAGATTATGTTTGCTTATAATTGAGCAAGGAGCGCCTGTATCAAGTTAACTTCTGCTTTGGACATCGCCCAGAGCGGACGTGTGTACATTATTACAATCGAAAGTAAGGTTAAATTCGAAAAATTACAGTCAGTGACAAAGCCCTAGTGCTCCGGTAACAAGTTTTAGATCGACGCGCAGACGCGAGAATATCGTGACGGCTACACGTCAACGCAGGTGAGGGCCCCAAACCTGCGCTAAAACGTGCAGATTTCGTGATATCGCCGCGCAGGACAAAACAGAATACCGGACAATACCAGGTGCGCAGAGTGCAGACTGTGAGATTCGGAGTGCCTAGTAATTTTAGTTGAACAGTGTAAGAGCCCTAGCGCTCCGGTGCATTAAACACAACTGACGCGCAGACGCGAAAAAATCGTGCAGGGTACACGTCATCGCAGGTGAGGGCCCCGAACCTGCGCGAACGCGTACGAAAACGCGATTTCGCCGCGCAAGTAGTAATAATCGACTGGAGTAAAGTGCGCAACAGTGTAACTAAATAAAGAGTATTTGCTACTTTTTGAACTAATAATAGTCAAAAACAAAATTGCCACTAGCGAATCATAACAAAATTACCACAAAATTCGAACGACCAAACAGGAGAAGTGCTCCGCGAAACCCGGCATCCTCACTCGGGGTTCCGTGTCGGATAAGTGGGTTTACCGATACCAGTTATAAGGCTGATTCTTGCATAGCAGGAATCAGCCTTTTTTCTACAAAACGGTGTTTCTACATACTTTCCTAAAAGTTAACCGTACACCAAAATAATATGGCCGAGGGAAAGACAAACTCCGAGCTCGACCAGGAAATGAACGATCTAGATAAATCAATACGACAAGCCGAAGATGAAATCCAGAAAACTGGGAAAGTATCGAGGAAAACCTCAGTGAACAGAACCCCACCGAGCGGACGCAGACATAGCATTAACTCAGAGTCACCAGAAAAATACGAAGGTCTCGAAGCATTGCCAGTCACCAAAAGAAAAAGAACGACACAACCTACCAATGAAGCCGCAAAAAAAGGGACCAGAAAGAGGTCCTAGAAGATCAAGCAAACAAAAAACTGGAAGAGGAGGACGAAGAAGAGGAAAAAAAAAAAGGATGGAAGAGGAAAACCGCCTGATACGGGCTATCGAAAGATTGGCAAAAGAAGAAGAAGAAAAACGCCTAAAAATAGAGGCAGAAAACAAGGCCAAAGAAAACAGAAAACCCGGGCGACATAAGTGCGAGTAAAAAGGCGAGTGCGAGTACGAGTGCGGGAGTGAGCAATACACAGGTGAGTGGAGAGCATGGCGGCCGGAACAATGAACCTAAACAATCACAATCCCAAAACTGAACTGAAAAAACAAATCAAGGACGCAGTAACTAGAACGACGCCCGAAGGACGGGGAAAAATAGCTTTTGCAACGAAAGAACAAAAAACGGTCCTCACGGCCATGGACGAAATCACAAATATTTACACTGACATACTGACTCTCCTGCTAGTGCAAGAGACGGAGATAAATAAACTTCAAAAAGAAAACTTCGAACTGAAACAGAACGACAAAAACAAACGAGACAACATTAATACAAACATAGACGACAAATTAAAACAAGTACAAACCAAGATAATACAGGCAATAATAAACAATCCACAACCACAAACAGGTACCAAAACACCGATACATAAGACCCTTAATACAATAAATAACACTAGCGCTACTCCCTATACCCCAACGACAGTAAACGAGACAGACTTTCCAGCACTCGGACAAAAAACATATGCCCAGCTGGCAAAAAGACCGACAAACACAGAAACCACTGACAAAAAACCATGGACAACACCAGAACCTTACAAAAAGTTTGATACCGTTATAAAATTAAAAGAGGGACAACAGGGAGACACACTGACGGAACTTAAAAAGATTATCAAAGCCAAGGACATAGAGGGGACACAAATTAGACATACACGGACAGCAATAGTACTGACGTCACAAACCAAGGACAAACAAGACGAAATCTTCAGACGCACACAAAACTCCACAAAACTGGACATTAAAGATGGGACCAGACACAACGAGCCGACAATCATACTGACAGGTATTCGTAAAGCCCTCACACATGACGAAATCACGGACGGACTAAAACTAGAAAACGACGACTTGGACAAACTATTTGGAGACAGACTAAAACTACTAAACATAGTATCAACAAGACCCTGCAGGAACCCTTACAAAGAAAACGTATATATACGAGGACCGACGGACATAATCAAACATCTACTGAAAACGGAAAAACTATACCTCGATTTTCAAACAATCTACGTTAACGAAGCAACACAACTAGCACTATGCTTTAGATGCTGCCGCTACGGACACGTATCTAAACATTGTAGGGAACCGACGCCCACATGCTACAAATGCGGGGACGGGCACGACGGAAACACATGCGACAAAGACATAGAAAAACACAACCGTATAAACTGCGAAAGGCTACGACTGACACCACGTAAACATCAAGCGAGAGACACAAACTGCCCGATATACATAAGAAAAATGGACGAAGCAAGGGCACAAACTCAATACAACTAACACAAACACAAAACAAAAACCCACCAAACAAAAAAACAACACACACCTACACCTACAAAAACAAAAACCAGACAAAACAACAACAAGGGTTCCTGATACATAATGAAATTTATACAATTTAACATGGGACGAGGCATACAAGCAGCCGACCAACTACTAAACAAAATGACACACGAGAACATAGACATAGGACTAATACAAGAACCCTCACACACACTTAACGGACAACAAGACTTCGACATAATAAATAAAGACAGTAAAGCCCCCATACTAATACATAAAAAATGGACGAACAAAACCATCACACACGCAGACATGACAGACACAAACACGACGACAATCACAATCGAAACAAACACATCAAAAATAAAAATTATAAACATATACGACGAACCGGGAGGCGACATCAATAACAGACTAAATAAACACAAACGTAAAATCGAAAACACCATTTCACAGATTATTATAGGGGGTGACATGAACGCAAAGAACGCCAACTGGGGAGGCACAATAACGGACACACGCGGAGAAGACATCATGACTTGGGCAGTACAACACGACATGACAATAAATAACACACACGACAGCCCACCGACATTCAACTCTAACCGAGGCAAGAGCTGGGTAGACCTCACTATTACAAGACACACAAACATACACGACTGGGACGTAACAGATGAAGACACCCTAAGCGACCACCAATACGTCACATTTAACACAGACAAACTAAAACACCACCATACGAAAACAAACAAAATTAAATTCAACATACAAAAGATAGACAAAAATAGACTACAAGGAGAAATAGAGAACACGGACTGGACAAACAACGAAGACGACAGCCACGAAACAGCTAAACAAACACAAGCAAAAATACAACAAGCACTAAAAAACAGCATAATCAACAACACGAAAACAAAAAACAAAAGATCACAAAGATGGTGGACAACGGAACTAGACAAACTAAGAAAGGACACAAACAAAGCACGCAAAAGATACCAGACAGAACAAAACGCTCTTATGAGACAGACCAAACACGACGCCTACATAAGACAAAGACAAAACTATAAAACGAAAATTAAAAATTACAAAAGACAATCACTACGACAAATCTTAACTGATAACGATCCTAACGACCCATGGGGAGTAGCATATAAAATAATCAGCAACAACAAAAAACAAACAAATACCCTCACCACAATAGAGACAGAAAATGGATTATGGACAAAAGATAAACAAGAAACAATTAAATACCTACACGCCAAATATTTCCCAACAGACGAATCAGAACAAGACACACAAGAACAACAAACACTCCGACAAAATATACACAATTACGATAACCAAGACATACAACCTGAAATAACAATGACAGAAATCACAAACACACTAAAGGACATGAAACCAAATAAAGCGACAGCACAAGACGGAATAAACAAAGAAACCTTACAGCTTATTAACGACATACACCCAGAACTACTATACAACCTCTACAACAACTGCTGGACAAACATGACATTCCCCAAAAACTGGAAAGACGCAGACATGATATGGCTAAACAAGAAAGACGGGGGACAAAGACCAATTTGTTTACTTCCGACGATGGGCAAAATCCTGGACAAAATACTAGCACGAAGACTGACATACTACCTGGAAACAAACAATGGACTTAACGACAGGCAATTCGGTTTTAGAGAAGGACGGACGACAACAGACGCAATCACTAACGTCACAAACCAAATCAAGGACAACATCAAAAACAAAAGACACACACTGGCAATTACATTAGACCTAAAAAACGCATTCAATACAGCCTGGACACCAAAAATCGCAGAGATGCTACAGAGACGGAACGTACCTTTTAAACTCGCAACGACTTGTATTAACTTCCTGACAGACAGACGAATCACGACAGAAGACGTAACTGACGAGACAGAAAGAGGATGTCCCCAGGGGTCTAGCCTTGGGCCCATACTCTGGCTGCTCGTCATGGAAGACTGGTTTGACATGACAGAAACACTAATGACAGACATCGACCTATACCAAGCTTACGCAGACGACCAAATAATCTTACTAGGAGGGACATCATTAAAACAATTAGAGAACAAATGGACGCAGACATGGGAAAAATGCGTAAGCTGGGTATCGCAAAACAAACTGACATATAACACAACAAAAACAGAACTAATGTTTATACCACACAACAACAACACGAGACCACCACGAATTAAAGACGGGACACGCAACAATTTCCATGTTGCAAAGAACACGTTACCTACTTAGGACTTACAATAGACAACAAACTAACATTCATAGAACACATAAAACGAACAAGACAAAAGACAACCGATATTGCCAACAAACTATACGCCATCACAGGACGCAACTGGCGACGCAGACCGGACATACTACGGTACATGTATGAGCATGGGATAAAACCCATGGTCTTATATGGATCGGAAGTATGGGGACACAGACATAAAGACACCAGGATAATGAGACATCTACATGCGACAGAAAGACCTTTCCTGCTAAGAATTACGAAAGCCTACAAAACAACACCTAACTTGACATTACCTATCCTAGCAGGAGTTACACCACTGGCAGCAGATGCAGGAGCCAGCCACTTTACATACAAGACACTACATGACGAAATCTACAATAACAAAACCAGGACAACAGACAAAGCCCATCCGGCATACAGGCACTTACAAATTGGACACAACGAACACACGGCAGACATTACAATATTCACAGACGCTAGTATAAAAGGGGACTCGAAAACAATAGCCTTATCAATACAAAACGAACACACATACACCGACATCAAGACAAAAGTTGACACAGACAAAGACATTAACACATTGGAACTACTGGGAATACTACAAGCATTGAAACATATAACAGACAACATTGCCATATACGGGACAAAAAACATACAGATACTTACAGACTCAACAAATACGATAGACACACTAAGAAAGACAAACACAAGACAAAAAATCGCAATAAACTACATAGCCATAAAACATAACACAAAAATTACATTCGCACATTCAAACCGTAATACATCAGGTATTAAAAGAGCTCATAAGTTGGCGAACGAGGCGCATGAACACCCGACTGACAACATACAATACAACGACAAAACACTAATCAGACGAAAGAGACATGACAAAGCGATGAACATATGGCAAGACATCTGGGACAGCGGACAAACAGGACGAACAACATATAGCTACATTAAAACAGCCCGACACAAACACTTAAATATAAATAGGAAAACAGTACAATTACTAACAGGGCACGGCAATATGAACGCCTACCTACATAGATTTCACTTACAAGACACAGACGGTACCTGCGACATTGACGACGTTACGGAAGACTCAGAACACATCATATACACTTGCACTAGCGACCAAAGACAAGCAGCCAGATCCACACTAAGACACAGACTCAACACAAAAGGACTAGACTACCTACCGCAAGACATAGACCTCCCCGACAAAGATCTGGCTAGCTGGATAAACGATTGGGCAAACAACCTACTGGACGACGACGACCCGGGGAACTAATAACTAAAAAGGACATTGTTCCGACCGACAGGCTATCCATTAACCAAGGATCCTGCGAGATTCTCACACTACAATATTTTGTATGTATAACTTATTTATTTACTCAGTTATTTCATTTTACTCTCTCTGAATCTATGTTTATTTATTTATTTACTTTTCCTTACACTATCATATTTTTGTTATACTTCCCTCTTGGCATGTAAATAGAATCTATACTTTATAATTTTCTCCTAACTCATTCTGGACTCTATACCTATTATTTCTGTTTATTTCTGCTTATTATCTACCTTTTATCTTTGGGAAGCTCTAACATTAAGGTCTAATTGTAATAACATCTATAATGGAATGTAACTAAACAAACTTACTTGTTGTAAACTAATAAAATAAAGAAAAAAAAAAAGGATTCGGCCCCCGCTAATTTTTAGGAGTGCGGAGATGGAAAGGGTTCCCTTGGTCGCGGTCTCGGCTAGATAGCGGGTATCAATAGCCCGATGCCTAACGGTAAGAGGGCGGGCTCCTGGAGCCCATCGTTTCTTCTCTGTATCAAGTTCAGCTGGTTCGACACGACAGAGACAATAACGACAGACATTGACCTATACCAAGCCTACGCAGACGATCAGATTATTATTCTAGGGGGAACATCACTAAGACAATTGGAATTAAAATGGCAAGCGACATGGGAAAAATGCGTAGGCTGGGCCACACAAAATAAACTAACTTACAACACGTCAAAGACAGAAATCATGTTCATACCATACAATAACAATACAAGACCACCACGACTCAAAAACGGGACACAAAATTTAGAATTGAAAGAACACGTAACTTATTTGGGACTCACAATCGACACAAAACTGACATACATAGAACACATAAAACGGACAAGACAAAAAACGACAGAAATCGCGAACAAACTTTACGCTATAACTGGACGAAACTGGGGACGTAGACCGGACATCCTCCGATACATGTATGAGCATGGGATAAAACCCATGGTCCTATATGGGTCGGAGGTGTGGGGACAAAGACACAGAGACACCAGAATAACCAGACACACGAGACAGAAAGACAATTCCTGCTACGTATCACAAAAGCCTACAGGACGACACCCAACATAACATTACCAATACTAGCAGGAGTCACACCACTGGCAGCAGATGAAGGAGCCAGCCACTTTACGTACACGACACTACACGACGCAATAGACAACAACAGAATCAAAACCATAGACAAGGCCCATCCGGCATACAGACATTTACAAATAGGACACAACGGCCACACCATAGACACACTGATACACACAGACGCCAGCATTAGAGGAAACTCGAAAACAATAGCGACAACAATTCAAAAGGACCACACACACACAGACATCAGGACAAAAGGCCAGATCATTACTCAGACACAGACTAACTGACAGAGGACTCGACTACTTACCAACGGACATAGACCTCACGGACAATGATCTGGCCCACTGGTTAAACGAATGGGCAGGGGAAATAATAGACGACGACGACACTGGGGACTAACACCACAAGGTAAAATCAAAGTTTCTTCAGGTTCTCCGCCCACAAGGAAACCTGCGAGTTTCTCTACCATACTATAAACATTGTAAATAACTAATATTGTTAAACCAAACCAATCGAATTGTCTTTTAATTTTAATTTTATAACATGTTTCAAGCATTGTCAACAATTTTATTTTATTTTTATTTGTTCTAAGTATAAGGAAAATGTAAGGATGCAAAAATGTAAATTGAAATAAATAAATAAAGAGCAGCAGGATTCGGCCCCCGCTAATTTTTAGGAGTGTGGAAGTTGGGATGGGTTCAATTGGCCGCGGTTTTTCTAGATAGCGGGTAACAAAAACCCGATGCCTTACGGTACGAGGGTCGACTTCATCAGAGTCAACAGCTTCTCTCTGTATCAAGTTCAGCTTTGTACGGCCGACAGAGCAGACTTGATATATATTCAAACGTAAAGTGAGGTTAAATCTGGTTAGAAATTGTGAATTCTAAAAGAGCTCTAGGGCTCCGGTGCTAAAGAAACCGGCGACGCGCATGTGCGAAAATATCCTAGTGTTAAAGTGGACGGCAGGTGAGGGCCCCAAACCTGCGCGAATTCGTTTTAAAAGGATATCGTGTTGCGCCAGTGCCAATCGAAAAGTGCCGACGAGATACATTCGGGTTTAGTTATTCGCCTTCTCAAATTCGAACGTAAATAAAAATAAGTTGGGTCAAGTGTCCGGTAATTTTACGCGTCGAGGTTCTCGCAGGTTCTGCGGCGCTAACAGTTACACGGTCATAAATACAACAATTTTTGGAGACGTTTCTTGGTTCTCAAGAAACGAACTCTTTTTTTAATCTCGAACTAATCAAAAAAACGGTGTAAGTGTCCGGAACAAAGCAGTGAAACTATTTACCTTGCAGTTCAAGTTTCGCGGTACAAGTGCGAACGCACGCAGTTTTTAAGACTGATTCTTGACCATCAGGAATCAGTCCTTTTTTCCACTTAAATCCTTTCCACATACTTTTTTCGGTCCCTCGTCTATCAGTGCGGATAAACTCAGTTCTATAAGGCTGATTCTTGACTATCAAGTTTCAGCCTTTTTTTATTTGGCCAGCCAAATTCTACAAACTTTCGTAAATCTAAAATCAGGGTAGCATGGAGACGGATGGAAACACGGCCGATCCATTCGATTCATCGGATGAAGGTCAAATAAAAAAGCTAGAGAAGGAAATTAAAGACCTGGAGGGTGCGACGACAATACCCAGACGGGAGAGCCTTAAAAGGACACCTTCGAAAATACGCAGCTTCTCGGTCTCGGATCCGGTGGCAATCCAAACGACCGAGAGCTCCCCAGACGAAGACAGAAAAAGAAACAGGGACTCAGATACAGAGAGCCCAGAAACAAGGGAACTTAAAAGTGCAAAATTAAAAATGACAAAAGACCAAGAGGAAATGGCTAAACAAGCAAAAATCATAGAACAAATGATTAGAAAAAAAAAGAACAAGAGGAAAAAAGAGAAAAGGAGCGTTTAGAAAAGATAGAAAAGGAGAAAGCAGAAAAAAATCGAAAAGGAGAGACTAGAGAAAATAGAAAGAGACAAGAGGAAGAAAGCAGACCAGGAAACCGTCAACACAAGTGCAAGTTCCGCGAGTGCCGGGCCAGTGTCGGGTAGTGCGGCGCAAAGTTCAGCAAATATAACTCAGGTGAGCATGACGTCAGGTTCACAAAACACAGTAGAATCACAAGGGGGACGAGACTTCACAAAAACACAAACGACAATACAAACAACAAACGACAAAATGAAAGAGCTTAGAAAACAAATGAAAGAGGCAGTCACAAGGACAACTCCGGAAGGGAGGGGGAAAATCGCGTTCGCGTCAAGGGAACAAAAAACCGTCTTAAACGGACTAGACCACATGGCAACTCTTTACTCAGACCTTATTACGCAATTATTACTTCAGGAAATAGAAATAAATAGACTACAATAAGAAAATATAACATTAACATGGGACGTGACATAAAAATGGGCAGAAGACAACAAACTGACATACAACATGACAAAAACAGAAATCATGTTCATACCATACAAAACCACAAGAGAACCCAGACTAACAGGAGACGGACAACAACTACAAATACAAAACCACATAACGTACCTAGGCCTCACCATAGACAACAAACTGACGTGGATCGAACACATAAAACGAACAAGACAAAAAACGACGGTCATAGCAAAAAACTATACGCAATAACAGGACGCACGTGGGGACGCAGACCAGACATTCTTAGATTCATGTACGAACACGAAATAAAACCAATGATTATATATGGCTCAGAACTATGGGGACAAAAACACAGAGACACACGCATAACAAGACACGCGACAGAACGACCATTTTTACTGAGGATAACAAAAGCCTACAAAACGACGCTTAACCTGACACTGCCGGTACTAGCCGGGGTACCTCCACTGGCAGCGGACGCAGGGGCAAATCACTATACATACAATACATTCCACATGGACATACTGCAAAACAGAACCAATACTACTGACAAATCACATCCGGCACACAGGAAACTCAACACAGAACAACACGGACACATACTATTATACACACAGACGCCAGCATCAAAAACAACAATAAAACAGTAGCAATCTCAATACAGAACAACAACACACACAAAGGCATTAAAATAAAAGTGGAGACAAACAAAGACATAAATACCCTGGAGACAATAGGGGTGACGCAAGCTGTAAAACACATAACAGACAACCACGTACAATACATAAACCAAAACATACAAATCCTCACAGACTCAACAACAACAATAGCCTCGTTAGACAAAAACAACACAAGACATAAACTCATAACAGAAATACAAAGACTAACACATTCTATTAAACAACATAACATTAATATAACATTTGGTTACATACACACAGAGATCAACAGAAGGAATGAAAAAAGCACACAAACTGGCAAACGAGGCACACAACGAATATACACAGACAATACAATACAAAGACAAAACAGACATAAGAAAGAAAAAACACGACAAAACAATGACACTTTGGCAAGACACATGGACAACCAGAACAACAGGACGAACAACACACGACATCATAAAAACCGTAAGACACAAACACATACAAATAAACAGGAAAACAGTTCAACTTCTAACAGGACACGGGAATATGAATGCGTATCTGAACAGATTCCACCTACAAGATACTGACGGCACCATAGACGGACAAAACGAAGACACACGACACATAATTTACGATTGCAACGGACATGACAGACAAACAGCTAGTTCACGATTCAGACAAAATTTGACGGAATAAGGACTCAACTACTCACCTCAAGACCTAGACATAACGGACAGCACACTAATGAACTGGACAAACGAATGGACAGACGGACTTTTACAAGACGACGAACCGGGGACATAACCACAAGAAATATAACTGTGGTTTGTGAACCTAGACGACATAGCCACATAAACCCACATGTAACAAAATTGTACAGATAGCTATAAGGAATTTTATGTTTATTTATTTATTTATTTATTTTGAAAATCTATTTAATTTACTCATTTTTAACTTTTATTTATTTTACTTTTCGCTTGGGAAGTTCTAAACTATGCATCCTCTATGTTTCAACTCGACCAATGTTTGATAAATTTTTGGCAAACTGTATTTATTTTGAAAACCTGCTTAATTTTAACCACTTTAACTTATTTACACTTGCAACAAACATGCTTTAAGTATCAAGGATAAATTTATTTTATATTTTATTTTTTATCTTGCTTGTGAGGCTTAAACTGCCATGCCATGCCTTCACCTAAACTCATGCTTGGGAATTTTTTTTGGGGCAATACCTGTAAATTTAAGAAAAACATGTAAATATAAGTGACTTTGTAATAAAATTGTAAGTTTTTGGGAAATAAAAATTAGGGCACAACGGTCTTCTCCCCGCTCATTTTTGGAGTGCGGAGTTGGGATGGGTTCCTTTGACAGTGGATTCGCTGAATATCGGGTAAATCACGCCCTATGCCTGACGGTTGGGGGGCCGGCCACTTAGGCCAAACAATCATTCTCTGTATCAAGTTCCACTACAGCTTTGTACGGCTGACAGGGCAGACGTGATAATTCTACTATCGAAAAGTGAGGTTAAGTCTAGTCGAGAAATAGTGAATTCTAAAAGAGCTCTAGGGCTCCGGTGCTAAAGAAACCGGCGACGCGCATGTGCGAAAATATCCTTTTCCAAAGTGGATGGCAGGTGAGGGCCCCAAACCTGCGTGAATTCAGTTTAAAAGGAAATCGTGTTGCGCCAGTGCCAAGCGGAAAGTGCCGACGATATTCATTCGGGTTTAGTTATTCGCTAGTAAAGGAGCAACACGGGTTCTGCCTCATTCCCCATGTTAATTCCCATAAGAAATCGCTAAGGTTCATTCTGCACTTTTTTGTCCATATCAAGGTCATTCGTCTTGACGTCACGTGTCATGACGTCACTAGCCAACTGTTGCCAACCTAACCTAACCTTACTCGACCTTGGGGCCTTGTTGCCAGCCTGCTATATCTGCCGCTAGATGGAGTCACTTATTAATTAATTTATTATTCCGCAACTTACTTTACATCATTATTCGATATCACAGCAACTCAACATACACCATTATTAATTTTATTTATTAAAAAAAAAAAAGCTGTTACCGCGGGGAATCGATCCATCGACCTAGAGATTACCAGTCGGCATCTTTATCGCTAGGCCACGTAGACTTTTAAGAAATTCTTACTTTATATTGTATACATAAAAAAAGAGATAACACTGGGTCGTGGTCGATAACGATATACTCGGTTTACTAAAAGATGGTAAAAGACATCGGACGTTATTATTGGTCTGATTCAAATAGTACAAACGGCACTAATATAAAGGAAGTGTGACGTAGATTACCGTTGAAAAGAAAAATCATGCGATTGCCAAAAAGGCATTAACATATCTCTGCTATTATTGGTTCAATTCAAACAGTAGAAACGGCACTATGAAGGAAACGTGACTTAGATTAACGTCAAACAGAAAAATCATGCGCAGAACGAAAAAGCCAGAATGGCCTTAGCATGTATCACGTGGTCCGATTCAAACGGGAAAAACGGCATTACGTATAGAACGATTAACGTTGAAGAGAAAAAACATGCCAGAAAGGCCTTAGAATGTATCACGTGGTCCGATTTAAGCGGGAAAAACGGCACTACTATGGAGATGGAACGCAGATTAACGCTGAAGAGAAAAATCATGCGATTGTCAAAAAGGCATTAACATTAATCTCTGCTATTATTGGTCCGCTTTAAACAAGTCAAACGGTACTATTATGAAGGAAATGTGACGTAAGTTAACGTTAAAGATAAAAATCATAGGCAGTAGCATTGTCAAAAAAGCATTAACATATACCTCTGTTATCAATGGTCCGAATAAAACGGTACTATGAAGACGTGACGTAGATTATTGTTAAAGAGTAGAATTATGCGCATTAACAAAAATATATTAACAAATTTCTTTGCTATTATTGAACGAGACAAACAGCATTCGCAACTTGAACTGTCGTTTATCTATCATGGGTATATTTGCCATCTATACAAGTGCCTCTGAAGAGTATTGCCGAGCCTAGCCCGTATTGAAGAAAACGGAAATGTAGGTACCTAAAGAGACATTTATAATAAATCATGCACAGTAGTATTGTCAAAGAGGCATTTAAGTTTATCCCCAATAGTTCGTTCGATTCAAATGGAACATACTGCATCCATTGGTATTCATTTAAAATAAAAATCATATGATCGCCAAGAAAGTACTATCTTTTACCATTGCGTCTGAAGAGTATTGATGAGCCTAGCTCATACTGTAGAAATAAAAGTGTCCACACAGAACAATGTAACACGTCTTTTTAACGAATAATAAATAATAATATAACCGCGAACAGTAAAAATTGATAAAGCGGTTGTGAATGCAATATAAGGCTCTTATTAAAAAGGGCAAGAATTCATTTGAAACGTCTTAATTAGTGTTCGTTTAAACGAAAATCCCAATAACTAAATTGTGTGTATCTTTAGATTAACAAAAGAGATAAATATAAACAAATTTTTCAGGAACAAATAATTTTAAACTATCTCAAGAGAAAAAAATTATGCAGTTCATTTCCCCACTGATGCTTTAAAAGGTGCAGAAGACATTTTATTTAAAAAACTAAATTTTATGACCATGTACCAATTTTATGTAGTAATTTTATTTTTAATTTGCTCTGTGTGCCAATAACGAATTATTCTAATGAGAAATATATTAAGGGATTTGTCTTCGAATAAGAGTTCTAAACGTTAAATGAACTGATTTGCTAATTCGAAAAAATGATTTATTTAAAATTCTTAATGATATTTTCAACCTCAAAATGTTTGATTCCTGAACTCTAGATGTCAATTATTCTTTAAATGGTACCTGAAAAAAAAAATTATGCAGTTCATTTCCCCACCATCTTATATATTGTTCAACAATATAAGGAGATAGAACTATGGCGCGTTTTATTTTAGAGTGGTTTCCCCAGGAGGCCTAATCCACTTGTAATAAAGTAGTTAAGTACTCAGTTCGGCTCTAGATTGTAAATGAATAAAACATTTATAAATGGCTCTTTTTTATATTTTTCTAGATTGACTCTTTTATTATTTTGCTATAATGACTCTTTTTTATTTTGCTCTAGATTAGCTCTTTTATTATTTTGCTTTAGAATGGCTCTTTTATTATTTTTGTTATAATGGCTCTTTTTGTAAACCTCATCGGCTCTAGATTGTGACTAGGCTACCAATGGGAAGTGGCATCTTTTTTAATTCTTTTAATGATTGTGAGGATAGGTTACAGGAAAGGATTATCTTTTTTTAAATGGCTCTTTTTGTACCTCATCGGCTCTAGATTGTGACTAGGCTACCAACGGGAAGTGGCATCTTTTTTAATTCTTTTCATGATTGTGAGGATAGGTTACATGGGAGGATTATCTTTTTTAAATGGCTCTTTTTGTACCTCATCGGCTCTAGATTGTGACTAGGGTACCGATGGGAATTGGCATCTTTTAACTTATCTAGAATTATTTTTTATATGGCTCTTTTATTGTTTTTGTTATAATGGTTCTTTTATTATTTTGCTCTAGAATGGTACAGATCTTTTTGAATGGCTCTTTTTTATTTTGCTTTAGAATTGCTCTTTTTTATTTACCTCTTCTTTTTTAAATGGCTCCTTTATTATTTTTCTCTAGATTGGTAGCAATAGGAATTGAATACCTAACCACTTTATTACTAATTTTAGCAAAATAGCATATTATAATTGAGAAGATTCATCCAATTTTAAAACTTACCATCCATAGGATCATCATTGATTGAATAATGACCCCATGGTAACGTTTCATCTGACCCAGTAATTAGAATTCTTTTATCATCTTCATGACTGAGTGCTACTTTTCGTTGAGTTATTGAATGTACTTGATGTTTTTCGGATCGTATTAAATTTTGAGAGACAGTTTTAGAACTAAAACTCTCTAAACATTCAACGTAATCTTCAAAGGTTATGACTGATTTTACCACAGATGACTTTACGCCCTTAGCCTTTTTTGTCACGCCGTAATTTTTCATAATTTCTTCAATTTCACTCTGATCATACTCCATTTCCTCAAGCTCGTTCTTCTTCTTCATAATATCCTCAGTCCTATACATAATCTGTCATTGGTACACCATTATTTTCGTCTTTCATTAAACCTAAAACTTTTTTATTTACAGGGGGGATTTCATATCTATTTGGTTGGGGATAGTCAGATGTATCGAAGTATCGGAAACAGTCTCTCTTTATTGCAACGTAAGGGTCTTGATTGTTAATTTCATATATTAACGAATCGGTGTCGGTATAGAGAACTGTACAATCTTCAAAAACTGAGGACATATAACCATAATGGAAGTCATAAAGAGTTGTCTTTGCCAAATCCAGAATCGCTTGACCGACGTATATAGGTTTATTTAAATATACTTGCAATTTCCTTAACTCAACAGCTACCAAGTTTTCGTTAAATATCGTGCAATTTTTGAACTCTGGTTTTGAAATATAGGATTCTGCACCGTATCGCCCACTCCATTCGGTTAGAAGACGGATATTAACATGTTTCCGAACAGACTCTAAACTTTTACCAAATATAGCATTGTTCATTAGTTTGAATAAGTTTTTCTCAAACTCATTCTTTGCAGCTTTTCTTAAATTTGTATTAAGGTCAATATAAGATTTTAGCCAAGGACTCTGTTTAAATTTCAACACTCGATGAATTTTTGTCACTATTAAACCATATGCTAAAGCCTGTTTTAGTGTGCGATAATGAATAACATATTTTTCCTTGCGGTTTAAGGTAGCCATTAACTTTGTAAGTTCTTTGACAGTCTTTGAAGGTTTGCCAGTTTTAGGATTAATATGCTCTGGACAGAAAGGAATATCTTTATGTCGGTCATGTAGATGTTGTGGGTACTCAAGATCGACTTCAAGTATACACCCCTCTGCTGCATCGTCGGGAATAGACATCACATCAATGTTAGTATTTACCCATTCGAATCCTCCATATGGTAAATATTGTGACATAGCCCACCCATACTGATTGTTTACATCGAAATACATTAAGTATTTGGAGGGCTTTGAGGAATCATAATTAGGTATGTACTTGTTGTTGGCGTGTGCTCGTCTTTTCGAACAAACTTGGCTAAGACCACCTCGGATACCTTTTTCCACAAACAAAAACATATCAGGATGCGTAAGCAGCTCCAGTTCCTGCTTGGTATACTTTAACATCGCATCCCACGTAAATCCAGGTAAAGTGTAATAATGTGCCGGATCAAGCTTATATGTTTTCAAACAAGTAGTTCTAAACTGCTCGAAGACATCTGCCAGCAGAAGAATATCAGTCTTCATGTATAACTCAACATAGTCACCCAAGTCCCGGCAATTAAATTTGCTCCATACTTTCTGTGCACGTTGGTATAGACGACGAGGACAGGGCTTATCTTCCAACTTGTTGTAAAATGATTCTATTGGAGGTAAGTAGGTTTCATCAAAACGATCGAATGAGTCGAAATAATCATAGGGCATTACACCTTTCTTTGTTAATAAATTAAACTGTTCTCTAGGTAAATAGGGAAATTGGGACCTAAAATTAGGAAATTCGTCCATGTATGAAGCTAACTTGTCCAAAGAAGAAGCCATGAACCGAAAACTATCGATAAAACGGAACTGAATAGGATACTCATTAATATGTTTTGTAAATGAGATGGTACTTTTCCTTGGTGATGGGCAGCAGATCAATGGATCCATTCATTCTGGTTGCAATATCGGTAATAATGAAGTGAGCATCATAACCACTTAAATTATGGAAAACGACTGGGACTGTATGACTATCTTTGAAATTGATATTGCACGCTTCATGGGCGGGGCCCCTATAGTTAAATTCGGGGATCATATGAAAATGATCGCGCACTTTCTTATCTTCAAGTGTGAATGGTTGCTCACATATATGACAATGAGTAGCTTTTTGAAATTCTGCTTCCTGAGTAGGAGTCATGTGGATATTATAAGGACACCAAAAGACAGTTGCTATATCTTCAGCAAGTTGTGCCATTTCATCAGCGAACCATTGCATGCAATCAAAACCTCGATATGATCGATAAAACGAAATGGAATTATCATAAGAGCACTTTAAGTAATAACCGACAGCAGCAGGAATATGGTGTTGAGGTTTTTTAGGATCATTCGTCGGTTTAAGAACACTCTCAAGATCAGCATAAACAACAAATGGAACTTTTTCCTTGTTTTTAAAGTTTTTAAATTTGAGAATGTTTTTTCCAGGTTCGGGCATTTTAATAGCAGTTTCATTTAATTTTTCACAATCTTCAATATGGCTGTTTAATTTTGATTCGGAACGGAAATAATGAAGACACCGATCACAGAAGTATTTTTGACTTTTCTCCTTACTGAGTTGTTTGGAAAGAAGACGAGAAAGATTTTTAATCCAAACAAAATTATATTTTACATTCTCTCCCTCCTCATAGTACCTATCCTGAATAAGCAATAGGTTTACATGTTGATCTTTCTTATCTTTAGTAAGATAAGTGGGAAGAGTAATAAAAGATTTTTTCTGTTTTTGGAGGATATAAACATTTATGGAAACATTATTTTGAATTTCGAAATTTGGAATTTGTTTCATGGTCATTGGAAATTGAATACCTTTTAATTTGAGAACAGTTGAGTAGTGAGGGTAAGATAAAACTCTATCAGAATTTTTATGGATAGGATATAAAGCAGATGTAACAGCCCAAGCGAAACATGCATTATCATCGTTCTTAACATTAACACAAGCATGTTTTTTAGCGATTCGAGGAGGAAGTTCTATGTACGAAGATCCAAGTTGAGGAGTGAATTTGTTTATGTTTACACCTAAATTGATCACCTTCTTTAAAGCCCAGCCACTATCACGTTCTTGAAATTCTTCAAGTTCCGTTAAAATAGGTTTAATTACGTTTTCATCAAACCATTCTTCAAGATTGGTTTCTCTATAAATTGGTGAATTAGAGGTAGTAAAGTACTTGTACTCATTAAGTACACTAGCTCCCTTTACAATTTCAAACTCACCACCAAACGTTGTGTTAACCTTCACAGCAGCATCTTTTCTTAAAGCATTTTGTATCCTCTTCTTGAATAAGGCCTTAGCATCGATCAAAAAAGCCTTGGGATCCTTGTGTTTTAAATTGGAGATAACTCCAGTGCGGATGCGACTGTTAAATGCTGTATCAGAATCGTCCCACTTCACACGTTTGCATGCACTCTCGGGTCGCGATGTAAGCCCCGCCCCCTTTTTCCCCATAGATTTTATCTGGTTACGATAAGTTTTAATGTTTCTGAGGCAAGCTTCTAAATGCTGTTTTTCACCCTTCGTTTTTGCATCTTTTAAAGCTCGCTTAATTTTCTTGCAACTCTTCATACATTCTCGAAGTCCTTCTTGAACTATTTGAGCATCATAGTTGGAAATTAGCAGCCCTAGAAAACTGGCGATATAACTAACCATATCAGCGAATAAAGACATTTTGATAAACTTTTGATATCTTCTAATAGACGACTATACTGCACAATAATCTGGAACAGAATGATAAGACTTTTGGTCGGACGGAAAACTAAATGGTTAAACAATTTTGAAAACCAAACTAAAAGGCCTCTAAATTAAAGAAATTTGTGTGTTCTTCGCCATAAGAAACCATGTAAAAGTGGTACTATTTCAGTCTCGGCCGTTAATTTGATCACTTTTTTTATATATGAATAATATTTTTTTTTCAATTGTTAGCTAAAAGGTCATTGAATTCATAGAATTTATTCACGTTTCTACATACCCTGTAAAGTAATGCTTTAGGTTCAACCAGAAATTTTGGTATGATTCCGATTACATTTTGAGATATAAAAATGTGACTAAACGTATGCGAGAGTATATTAGATTTAACCTTATTAAAAGATGTATCGAGCAAGAATTTATTCAAGCCAACTATTGTGGAGTATGCTTAGCTGGAAGTTTGATATTTTACGAAGTGGCTAAGAAATAACAAAAAAGTACATGTGGGCACTAAACTTTACTCAAATGGTACTAAAATAACACCTCATTTTTGGATTGAACATAATGATATAATATATGCCCCTACAGTAGCCATTACTCAACATTATCTACCGCACAATCTTAACGTTACTTATACACGAGAATATAAGTTAAAGAATGCTGAAGACATAAAAATGATTGAAGTTTATCAGGCATTTGAGAAGAATAAATCCGCAACCGCTTATTTTAGTGAAGCCCCCAAACATCTATTAGAAGTTCGTAAAAATATTTATCAAAATGTAGAAAAAATATTTAATAAATAAAATTTTAATGGATCTATTTGTTATTTTATCACATAATCTTGGTATTATTCCTCAAAAGACAAAAGACTACCGAAGATCCCCATCATATTTAACCACCAAAAACATCTGTAGCCAGCTGAAGTCACCTGAAGTTAGTTGAAGTCACCTGAAGACTCCTCTGAAGACTCCCTGAAGACATCTGAAGACCGCAGAAACACTATTTATAGGGGTGTCACATTAAAATGCTTCAGTTATAATAGGGCAATGGATGCGTCACGTAAACGAAAAATTGCCGAACTTAGACGTATCATTCGAAAAAAGTATAACACCTTAAAGAAAATGGAAGATAATAAAAATGAAAGAATAGAAAATATACTAAGTCCTATTACAGAACCTTTGAAAGAAATAGCTGAAGCAAACGAAAAAAACGAATATCTAGATAAATACAATGAAAAATGTATCGATTATGATAACTACTATGGACCTGTTTATATAGATAATAAATGGCTAATGGGTACTAAGGAACTAGAATTTACTAAACACAATATAGTTCTAGGTGATACCAAGTTTAATGCTACTCCTGGTTTATATGAATTATTATTTTCTAAAAACCCAAAAAATTTTACTCCTAAGGACCATCAACTTTACAAACAAATTTTAGATATAACTTGCGCTCACCTTGATTCAAGAGGACATTTAAGGCATCAAGCTGACAAATTAAAATTTAGTTCCATCATTAGACCTCTATTTAAAAATAAGACAAAATCTAAAAGTTTTAAAAATGCTGTTGAACGAAGACGAAACATGCGAGATGATAGGCAAAACTTTAAGCAAATACCGGGGAATACTAGACCTGTAAAACCCATGAAAAGAGTATCAACTATGAAGAAGACAATGAATATATTTATGATCCTAACGAACTTTGCGATCGATTGAAGTTGTTGATGGCTTCGAAGCATGCTGGAAATACCTCGGTAAACAACGAAATCGCTAGCATAATCGACGTACTTCGAAAAGCAGATATCATATATTAGAGTACATTACATATTTTAATCATTTTCATCATGAGTCTCAATAAGTTTAGACGTAGACGACAAAGTAATGACGCTCCAACGATTAATATAACGCAGTTGGAAAGCAGATTCAAAAATGTTTTTGATATGAAAAATTCTACGCTAAATTCAAATATCAGCAAGTTAAATGATATTTTAAACGTTATCAGCAGTAAAACAAAGGACCTTGAAACATTTACATCGAGAAATCCCCCTACAGCAGGTAAACATATGGCAACCAAAAAATATGTAGATGATGCGATTAAAACAAACAAAGGATTCCTTCGTAGTGATATAGCAAAAATTAAAACTGACACGAATATAATACCAAAATACACTCACTTAATACAGTTTTGGAAGAGATTGAAAAAACGTTGACACCTCTACATTCTGTTATAAATCAAATCCAAACTCAATTACAACACCTGTATAATGAAGATCTGAAAAAATTACGTGATGAGCTTTTGATTAAAATTACTGATATTACAAATTTAATGTCAAAAAATATTGAGCAGCTTAACAATCAAATTAATATAGTTCCAAATGACGTAATTGATGATGTAAAAAAAGAGGTGGGATTATTACAAAAAAATCTATATGGCATTAATCAAATTACAAAAACCAATGAAAATGAACTAAAAGTATTGCAAAACACTTTACAAAGCACCAATCAAATAACGAAAACCAACGAAAAGGACTTATTATTACTACGTGAAACTGCAAATGTTCAATTTTCAGAAATTGACTTGAATATCAACGATTTACAATCACGAATTACAAAACTAACTGCAACACCTTAATTTACATCAGTCATCATGTCAAGGGAAAAGATTCGAAGCGAGTTGCTTCGACCTGCATGCAAAAACTATTCTAGACGTCGTACAATTATTAAGGATTTGGATGATTTATGGCAAATGGATTTGGCTGAAATACACCCTTATGCACATTAAAATAAAATGATCTGTAATTATTATTACTAATAAAATAAATTGGGCATACTCGCTTGTTTTAATACATTCTCACTAATAATGTTTTAAAGTATATTTCACCTATAACCCCCGTATATGTAAAATTTTTAAAAGTAAATTTTGTTTTATTTGCAGTATTCATCAAACCTTAAACTGGAGAAAAAATATTATTATTGAAATAAATACTAATTTGAAAGAGTGGTTTAAGGTATATGCGATTGATAAACTTTTGGTTAAATTAGAATCCTTTAAAGAACAAGACTTGGGGTGGGGATTATTGGAAATTTTACATTTAAAAGTTAACATGAATAACTACTGTCATGTTAATGTTAAGTAATATAATAAAAGGAATGTAAAAAAAAACTCAATCAATATAAAAAAACAATGATTCTTATTGATTATTGTGGACAATTAATAGTAATAGACTAACATCATACCCTCATTTTAGTATATCATAAAAAAAAAGATAACTCCTATAAACTTGAAAGATATACCCAAATTCGAAGCATTAAATGAACTTTCTATAAATTAGATAATTGTTAAAGCAAAATATAAAATTTTAGCATAAATAAATTTTCTCCTCAAATAACTTTGCTTGTGATTTTTTCTGAAAATAATTGGAATAGTTATAGAAATAATAATGCTAATTAATAATTGGGTAGGTAATATCATTGGTTTGAGTAGATTTTATTAAGAACAACATTCAGAACATTATAAAAAAATTGGTAAAACCAAAGTTGTTATCCTCAACAAAACACACAAAATTAAGAAATTTAAAGACCATAAAAACAAAGAATTTGTCTTTTTTTGAAATTTATGTAGATATTGACTTTGTAAACAAGTAATACACAAATGTATCAAAAGCAAGAAGCATTTAGTTTTACATATATGAAAATATCAATCAAAATTTGGTCGTGACTGTTTGAATTGGTTTGTAGATTCGCAGTAATCTAGAACAAATAAACCTAACTCTGGAAGAAGAAAATAATTTTATAGCATTAAAACAAGCTATTCTGTCGGGAACTGGAGTCAGAAAAATGCATCGTTGTCTTAAATTCAAACATTCATGTTGATTGTTGACTTAAACATAGATATACGAAAACAGAGTAAAAATAAATAAAAAAAACTTTTCGAAATTAATGACAAACACTCACCTACTGCAAAACAATCGATAACGAAACAAAAAATATAAAGACTTTAGGTTAGTGACTAAATGAATAGAAAGATACATTTCACAACATTATTTTCATAGTTGTACTATATTTAGTGAAAATATGGTAATTATTGAAATAAGTAAACTAAAAGTAACTTTAAACAAACCAACTTTTATAGAAACATCAATATTAGACATTTATAAAACTGTTATTTACGACTTTTATCATAATTTTATAAAAAAAGAGTTTAATAGTATAGCAAAATTAAAGTATACAGACACAGACAGTTTAATTTATCATTTCTGAGACTTTGATATTTATAAACATATAAAAAAGATATAGATAAATTTGATAAATCAGATTAAGTATCCAGACAATAACTTTTTTGACATTCCGAGTAAGAATAATAACGTTTTGAGTTTGATGAAAAACGAGAATAAGAGTATCACGACATACTTTATTGATTTTAGATCAAAAATGAATTCTTTAAATGTAATATCAGCATTATAATCATCAGATCGAATAATGATGATAAAAAAATAAAATTAAAATTAGGAAATCAGCTTTAAAATATATACAATTTAATGATTAATATAAGTGTTTATTCATCAAAATTCTATCATATCAAAAAAAAAACATGAAGTATATACACTATTTCACAAAAAAAAAATGCATCGAGTCTATGATGACAAACTAAATAAATAATAGTTCGTTTTTATTTACTTGATTAATTTATAATCAATTACATCTTGAATGGATATCTTAAAACTTTTCTGTAAGTGACCTAATTATTTAAAAATTTTAAAAATAAAAAAATATATTTGTTATTTAAGAAGCTAATTTAATCAAAAACATACTTTTATATTTCAGTGAAGATACTAAGAGAGGAAGAAGAATCTTATGTAAGAAAGAACAAAATCTAATGTCTGGAATATGATTTAAAACGTATACAGCCGGTGTAGTAGAGGAAGTAGTATGCTATGTTTATCGTAGCCTCATTAATAATTAGAATGTCAAAATTAAAATTTTGACTTGTCCTGAGTATTTTCAGACAAGACCTTGTAACAAAACTAAGGTAATTGTTTCTAATTTATAATTAATTAAAAGGTTTTTCAATTATAACCTAGACATAATTCATTTAAAAAAGTATAAATATGTGGTTCATTATTAATTATGACCTGTACTAAAAGGAGACATCTAAAAATAAAATAATTGAAAACATTTTTCAGAAAAAATACTTTTGATGTATTGTCTAATTTTAGTTATATACGTTTAGCTTACAGAAATCAATTAGGTGAAGTTCAGGTAGAAAATTATTTATTTTCAACTGAGCCAGGAATATTCTACCTATATAAAATAATTAAAGCCAATATAGTATTAAATACTTCCCACTTTCTATTTTTACGAGAAGGACTTTTAGGAACTGAAATTAGACATTCACTAATCACACTGTAGCATATTTAATTGGTAACCATAAAAATTATTATCCTATTGCTCAGATTAAAAGTGTTTTTATATTGTGGAAAATATAATTAGGAAAAATTCACTGAAAATAAATCTTTAGTTGTTCATGGTTTTACGTTTAGTCTAGAAAAAATTCAGACTTAATTTTGCGGAAACCAAGAAGAATAATGCTTTGTTTTTGTTTAATTTTATTTTTAATATAAAACTGTAAAATCTTATATAAATTAGTCTTATATTAGTGACGGTATTTATACCTGTATTGAATGTCGCCAGAACAAATCATTAACTACAAACAAATGCTGTCTAAACATTATAAATGCAAGGATAAAAGAAAACATTGTAAGTTAACCCTTGGATTCTCATAAATTACAACAAGGAATTTCTAGTGTGATCTAGTATGCAAAACGAAAAAAAAAATCATAAATTATGTACTGAAAATCATTGATTGTTAAAATATTAATAATAAATAAATATTATAATTGTTTTTTAGTATACAATAAATAAAGTAAATAACTATATGACCCATTTTTAATTTAATAATTATTTGACTTACCTGCTTTAGTTAAATGATAAATCACTTTGAACTAAATTTACTTTTATATTAACTTAAAATAGTGCAACACACTTTTTTTTATTTTTAAATAAACTTCTCTGGAAACCAAATCTAAATTAACTATTAACAATGTATATACATACATTTTAAAATGATTGTGATATCTGTTATTTGAACTATGACCTTTTTTAATATTCGAACAATTGTTTACTTTTTTAATTCTCCTAAACATCAGCAATTAATTTATATTCATTAAAGACGTGTTACATTGTTCTGTGTGGACACTTTTATTTCTACAGTATGAGCTAGGCTCATCAATACTCTTCAGACGCAATGGTAAAAGATAGTACTTTCTTGGCGATCATATGATTTTTATTTTAAATGAATACCAATGGATGCAGTATGTTCCATTTGAATCGAACGAACTATTGGGGATAAACTTAAATGCCTCTTTGACAATACTACTGTGCATGATTTATTATAAATGTCTCTTTAGGTACCTACATTTCCGTTTTCTTCAATACGGGCTAGGCTCGGCAATACTCTTCAGAGGCACTTGTATAGATGGCAAATATACCCATGATAGATAAACGACAGTTCAAGTTGCGAATGCTGTTTGTCTCGTTCAATAATAGCAAAGAAATTTGTTAATATATTTTTGTTAATGCGCATAATTCTACTCTTTAACAATAATCTACGTCACGTCTTCATAGTACCGTTTTATTCGGACCATTGATAAGAGAGGTATATTTTAATGCTTTTTTGACAATGCTACTGCCTATGATTTTTATCTTTAACGTTAACTTTCGTCACATTTCCTTCATAATAGTGCCGTTTGACTTGTTTAAAGCGGACCAATAATAGCAGAGATTAATGTTAATGCCTTTTTGACAATCGCATGATTTTTCTCTTCAGCGTTAATCTGCGTTCCATCTCCATAGTAGTGCCGTTTTTCCCGCTTAAATCGGACCACGTGATACATGCTAAGGCCTTTCTGGCATGTTTTTTCTCTTCAACGTTAATCGTTCTATACGTAATTCCGTTTTTCCCGTTTGAATCGGACCACGTGATACATGCTAAGGCCATTCTGGCTTTTTCGTTCTGCGCATGATTTTTCTGTTTGACGTTAATCTACGTCACGTTTCCTTCATAGTGCCGTTTCTACTGTTTGAATTGAACCAATAATAGCAGAGATATGTTAATGCCTTTTTGGCAATCGCATGATTTTTCTTTTCAACGGTAATCTACGTCACACTTCCTTTATATTAGTGCCGTTTGTACTATTTGAATCAGACCAATAATAACGTCCGATGTCTTTTACCATCTTTTAGTAAACCGAGTATATCGTTATCGACCACGACCCAGTGTTATCTCTTTTTTTATGTATACAATATAAAGTAAGAATTTCTTAAAAGTCTACGTGGCCTAGCGATAAAGATGCCGACTGGTAATCTCTAGGTCGATGGATCGATTCCCCGCGGTAACAGCTTTTTTTTCTTTAATAAATAAAATTAATAATGGTGTATGTTGAGTTGCTGTGATATCGAATAATGATGTATAGTAAGTTGCGGAATAATAAATTAATTAATAAGTGACTCCATCTAGCGGCAGATATAGCAGGCTGGCAACAAGGCCCCAAGGTCGAGTAAGGTTAGGTTAGGTTGGCAACAGTTGGCTAGTGACGTCATGACACGTGACGTCAAGACGAATGACCTTGATATGGACAAAAAAGTGCAGAATGAACCTTAGCGATTTCTTATGGGAATTAACATGGGGAATGAGGCAGAACCCGTGTTGCTCCTTTACTTTCGCTTTCTCAATTCGAACGTAAATAAAAATAAGTTGTGTTAAGTGACCGGTAATTTTACGCGTCGAGGTTCTCGCAGGTTCTGCGGCGCTCACAGTTACACGGTCACAAACAAAACAATTTTTGGAGACGGTTCTTGGTTCTCAAGAAACGAACTCTTTTTTTAATCTCGAACTACTCAAAAACGGTGTAAGTGTCCGGAACAAAGCGGTGAAACTATTTACTTGCAGTTCAAGTTTCGCACGCAGTTTTTAAGGCTAATTCTTGACTATCAAGAATCAGTCCTTTTTTTCCACATAAACCTTTTCTACATACTTTTTTCGGTACCGCGTCTATCAGTGCGGATAAACCCAGTTCTATAAGGCTGATTCTTGACTATCAATCAGCCTTTTTTTATTCGGCCAGCCAAATTCTACAAACTTTTATAAATTTAAAATCAGTGCTGCATGGAGACTGATGGAAACGAAACACGGACGATCCATTCGGATCATCGGAAGGAAACCAAATCAAAAAACTAGAAAAGGACACCTCCCAGGACACCCCCGAAAACACGTAGTTTCTCGATCTCGAATCCGGAGGCAATCCAAACGACCGAGAGCTCCCCGGACAACGGCAGAAAAAGGAACAGGGACACAGATACAGAGAGCCCGGAAACAAGAGAACTAAAAAGTGTGAAATTAAAAATGACAAAAGACCAAGAGGAAATGGCTAAACAAGCAAAAATTATAGAACAAATGATCAGAAAAGAAAAAGAACAAGAAGAAAAAAGAGAAAAGGAGAGATTAGAAAAAATCGAAAAGGAGAAATTAGAAAAAATCGAAAAGGAAAGATTAGAAAAAATAGAAAGGGACAAGAGCAAGAAAGCAGAACAGGAAAACGTCACCACCGTCAACACAAGTGCAAGTACCGCGAGTGCCGGGCCAATGTCGGGAAGTGCGGCGCAGAGTTCGGCAAATATAATTCAGGTGAGCATGACGTCCAGTTCACAAAACACAGTAGAATCACAAGGGGGACGAGACTTCACAAAAATACAAACAACAATACAAACCACAAACGACAAAATGAAAGAACTCAGAAAACAAATGAAAGAGGCTGTCACAAGGACAACTCCGGAAGGGAGGGGAAAAATCGCGTTTGCGTCTAAAGAACAAAAAACCGTCCTAAACGGACTAGACGACATGGCAACTCTTTACGCAGACCTCATAACGCAATTAGTACTTCAGGAAATAGAAATAAACAAACTACAACAAGAAAATATAACATTAAAAGGAAACAGACAAAAATCAGACATCACGGAAGACAGATTAAAAAATCTCCAAAACGAAATAATAAACGCAATAAAACACAAAACAGACGACAAAGGACCACAACTGACAACCACAGGTCAAACAAACACAAACACGCCACCTACACACATTACAAGCACAGACTTCCCTCAACTCGGACAAAGGACATGCGCCCAATTGACAAAAAAGACAACCACAAATGAAAACACGCAAGAAAAAAAACCAAGGACAACCCCAGAACAAATAAAGAAATACGACACAGTAATTAAAATAACATGCTCACCGAACTTAAAAAGGTCATAAAACCCAAAGACATAGAAGGCACGCAAATCAGACACATAAGAACGGCTATAATACTAACTTCACAAACAAAGGATAAACAAAACGAAATACTAAGACGGACACAACACTCAACAACACTAGACATAAAGGACGGTACCAGACAAAGAAGAAGAAGAAGAAGAAGAAGAAGAAGAAGAAGAAGAAGAAGAAGAAGAAGAAGAAGAAGAAGAAGAAGAAGAAGAAGAAGAAGAAGAAGAAGAAGAAGAAGAAGAAGAAGAAGAAGAAGAAGAAGAAGAAGAAGAAGAAGAAGAAGAAGAAGAAGCATTTGAAGTTATCCTCACGGGAATCGAAGTATGTGATCAGTTAAGGGCAAGTTCAATTTCGTTTGACATATAATCACGATTTTTTTTAGGTTAGAAAATTGTATTATCGATTTTTTCATTCTAAGTAATACAAGACGTCACTTTAAATTTCTATCTCTTTATGTCAACAAATATGTAACACGATGAATTTATAAAACGTATGTCACTAATGAATATGTGGCGGCAACTGACGGCAACACTGTCAGCTACTCCATGGCTACTAGAGTACATACAGGTCCGGTATAAGCCATATATAAATGGAAAATAATAATTTAATGTTTTGGTTGAGTTAAATAAAATATCAAAATTAAATATTCATTTTTAAGTAAACTACATTTTTAAATGTATACGTCTTCAATCAAAAATAATATAGGCTAATACTCAAGTGTATACGAGTGTACTGGACAAGAGATAATTTTACCCTTTACTCCAGTTTTTTGTAATGAAACCAGCGGTAAAATAGATATTTGTGTACCAAGGCTGTATTTTGGCCGAATTATACATATGCGTTCGAGTCTAAGATAGTTCTGGTTAAGTATAAGAGTAATAGGCAAGAAACGGGTGTTCAATCAAACTTGACATCGAGATAGATGTCACATAAGCAGGTGTACTGAAGATGAACTTTGCAAAACCAAGCATCAGATAGGTATAACATATATTCTGAAAACTATGCATACTACACTGAATAAGAATGAATGGAAGTGTCAGAAGGAGGCTAAAGGCAAAAAATAGACGGAACAGAGCCGAATGGATAGATAAGTAATATTTTAGCCAGGAGAGAGTCGATGAGTGTTATAAATATAGTTAATTTATTAATGTATTTTTAATGTATAATTTCAGTTTTTTTTCATTTTTGCTATAAAACTATGGCTGACATAAAAAACTCTTAAAAGTATATATATTTTCAATCTTTATTACTATACATTATTTAGTTTTCATTTATTCTCTCTGACCTAGGGAAAAGGTTTGAAACCCTGGTCATAATTGTTTACAATGTTGGTGTTCCTAATGATACAAAACATTACAGAGGAATGATACTTAGCCGGTGAAATCTCATCGAGTTCACGCATGACGTATTGTGGTATGGATCTGATGCATCTGCAGATTTAAATTTATTTTTGCGTACTGTTTTCTATCAACTGATACCCCAAATTTATACAAGCCACGTCTTCGCACCACAATGTGACATAGCATCAAATCTGCTTAATCTCCTACCATTTTTTTTAAGTATCAAGGATATTCTTGGTGTAGCTGATCATCATGTTTCGAGTCATCGAACCTAAAAAATAACAAATATCAATAAATAGAATTCGGAATTTATTTAAAAAATATTTTTCTTTGGGAATTATATAGGATTTCTCGTTAATATACTGACAAACTTTTAAAGGTGGTAGGTGCATCAAAATAAACATTTTTTTGCTTAATAAAATAAAAATAATTTTATTGCCCAACAAATTAATCCATTTACAGAACAAAATACATGAAATAAATGTTAAACATAATATTTCGACAGAAAATAATTTTAGCAACAGCAAAAAAAAGAAAAGAAAGAATTCTAAATACATTAGCTACAAATTAGTACTAACTAATGGTCGAAATAAATATCCCAATCAGAACAAAATTAATTAAAATTTGAGCACATTAGCGTTGTAGGTGAATTTCTTCACAAGTCCGTTCAAATACTTGCTGTATAAAATGTTTTATGATATCTAATGGCTATTTGGGGAACATTAAAATTTATTTAATTTATCAAAAATAGTACATCAATAGTGTTATGTAATATTTATAAAAAAATGTAACACTGGAAACTACCCTTCTATTTTCGAAAGAAGCAGAGATTCTTCAATACCTCGAATGGGATACAGCTCATCTATTTTAAAAGAAGGGTACTTGAGAGATCGCCGCTGAACATTTTCCAATGATCTTTTATGAATATTGTAAATAAGGTTCCATATAAGAGATGCATATTCTAGCCTGGAACGAACTAAAGAAAAGTTAAGGATCTCCAATCTTTAAGAGTTTGTAAAAGAACGAGTATTACGAATTAAGAACCCTAAGCTTTTCAACGCAGAAGCAACGGTATTTTCAATATAATCCGAAAAAGTAACGTTTTGGTTGAATAATATACCTTAATCTTGTGCACAAGTCCGATAAAGGTAGGCTGTTAAATAAATAATCAAACTCCAACTTGTTAATACTTCTAGTATAGGAACATACTTTACATTTAGACACATTCATAAACAGCTTGTTTTCATTACACCAATTTTCAACGATTCCCAAGTTGGGTCTGTAAAAATTAACAGTCTTGAATTGATGAGATTGAGGTAAATATTTTTAAGTCAGCAGCGAACAGCAGGTTAAATTTATTGCCAAGTCATTTATAAATATACTAAATAATAGTGGCCCCAGATTGGATCTCTGTGGAACTCCAGATGTTGCTGTGAAGGGTGAAGATGAAAATCCGTTGTAAAAGACATAATTAAAACGATGATTTAGGTAAGATGAAAATAATCTCAACAGCGACTGATCAAACTCTAAGCTTTCCAACTTCCTTAGAAGAATAATATTATGATTTTTAATTATTACAAAATACATTATGGGCAGGTTGTACAAAAAATATTCTAAACATATTTATCTAACAAGAGTTTTATTTTTAACTAGTTATATTCAAAAATAAATGTAATTTTTAACAATAACCGATGAGTATACAACAAGGTTCACAGTTTAAACTAAGTCTACATTTTAACTGCCTATTGAACAACCCGCCATATGTACAATTAAATATTAATTGTATTTCTTTAAAATTCTGTTGATCAAAAACATTCGATAAAAAAATTAAAAAGTATTGGTATAAAGGTGGTTTTTATATCTATGCTATAAAGCATGCATTGAAGCAGCATGTAGATTATCTAAGTATCAGGTCAGAGAGATTAAAATTAAATAACATATGTAGTGGGATTCTCATCTTTCAGTACGTCTCCTATCGAAGAAAGAATCGCTGTCCTGATCAGAAGAAATTAAAGGAAGAAAATTAGGTCCCCTGTTATTTTTAATTTATATTAATGAATGTTGATGTAGCAATAATCAATATGACATTTACCTGTTTGCCTATAATGTCCTTATCTATGTTTCTTGTAAGTTGTAAGGATTTAGATAACTTAGTAAGAGTTAATTGTCAATGGAACTCTGCAAAATGTTTATAAATGATGTTGCAATCATTTTTTAAAAATCAACACAAATACCTAAAACAAAATATATGCTGATAAGTAATAACTATATGCAGTTTGTAGACAAACAATATACGAAATTGGAAGAAATTCTATACAGTTAAATAGAAAAATTCAAATATTTAAGGATAATTATTCAGAAACAGAAGAAACTCACAGACCATATGCAAATACTGTTATCAAAACAATTGCAGTTAAATTACATTTCCTATTTAGAATTTGATTATAATGATTGTTATATTATTACATTTTTTACTAAATTTGAATATTGTGATATTAGCAAACTAGCCAAATAAAAATAAAATAAAAACCGAAAACATACCTGGATCTACAATAATATATAAATAATAAGTACATTTTATCTTTTAAATTTTTAAAGTCCATTAAATTGAAATGACACGTCAAACCATAAACGTCAAACTTTCAAAACAAACATACTTTTGTTGTGTTCCAAACAGAAAATACCATTTATAGAATAATTTATTTACTTGATATCTTTCCCCGTTCAACACCTCGCCCCTCGCTCAGGAACATGGTCAAATTGGGCTAAGCCATTTTACATTCGTCTGCATAGGAAGCGATGTTGCAATTTTTCATTTTAGTGTCTATTCCGTCTGTTCAGATGGCAGCATCTTGTGGGCCCTACATTTTTAAATCTTATCACAAGAATCCTGAAATAATTAGGCAAAAATAAAAGAATGTATTTTGCGTTTTAACTTTTAAATACTATAAAAAATGATGAAAAGTCCATAACTTTTAAATATTTGTTAAATATCACTTATTAAAATATTATGCATTAAAAGTAAAACAAACTATACGTTACTCGGATTAAGATTGCAGCGCTCATGCGGTGACAGTTGGAACTGCTGTAAGGAGTAGTTTATTTGTTTACAGTCGCTTTCTTATGGGTGTTTATGTGTATTCAGCGTTTTTAAACTATATTTTGTTTAGTTAATTGCATCTTTTTCGTGAAATATATCTTGGTTTTATTTTTTTTGTGTTATTAGTGTGTGTTTAGTGTGATAGTCGTTTTATTTTACAAACTATATAATTAACTTTTTTGAGTTTCATATTCAGTCGTTTTCAGGTAAGCATTTGTAGTCAAAGTTTTAATGGAATAAATTTAACAGTAAATATATATTTTTTTTAGAAATGAAGCTAAGCATTTTAGAATACTTTAGCTATTTGGGCGGATCTACCAATTCTAAAAGTGTGGTTGAAGGGGAAAATGTTTTGAATGCAGGACATCTTATTTTGGCTGGAAAGACAGTAGAAAGTTCTGAGTGGATTGAAATATATGGTTTGTGTTTACAAACAAGTTCCTTAGAATCTAATCCACATGAAATTACAGGGACATTATCAATTTCCAATATGATCAAGGTGGACAAACTGTTATGTTCATGTAAAGCAGGAAACAGTGGAAAATGCAAACATATCTCGGCTTTTCTTATTAAGTGTATAAGGTGTGTTTTCGAGCCCAAAGAAAAAAGCGTTATTGTGCAAAAATAATTTTAACTATTGCTAAATATATTAATTTTGTTTTAGGGAAGATGTCGAGTCATTAGAAATCGTTTCTCAAACTGACAAGACATGTGTTTGGTCAACACAAAAGAATATTACCAAGGACAAATATCGGCCAGTTCCGATAGATGAAATGTCTTGTTTCAAAACAAAAGTAATACATAGTAGTACTACAGTTGATGGTAATGATGTTCGGAACTTCTTTTGTAATAAATTACCAGTTTCAGCAATTGCCAAACACAGGTTTGATTTATATTTTGTAAAAGTGGACTAAATTATAACTATTTCACCTTTTAGGGAAGGGCGACGAGAAACTCCAAAAATAGGTCCACAAATAAATATTTGTCGAAATTTTGTGACAGAAATTTTAAGTAATTCTTATCAGTCTCCTCTTATGATGAACTTAGCATCAGTCAATGTACCTGTCCAAAGAGCTTTTTGTGCACAACTATTAGCCAATTTGGATAATGATGACATAGAAGTAGCTATCAATATTCCTCAAGGTTCAGGAGATTGGAAAAAACTTAGGAAATATCGCATAACAGGTAGTCGATGCTATGAGATATATACTTTCAAGAAAAGTGATTGGAAAAATAAAGCGATAAAGTATTTCAATCCAATTGTTATTAACAATAAGTACATAAAACATGGCATAGAGAATGAAAATAATGCAAGAGATGTTTTTATAAAAATTTCAAAAATGGATGTAGTGGAATGTGGATTTGTCATTTCAGCAGCAAATGAATGGCTAGGTTATTCACCAGATGGCATTATATTTTTTAATGATCAACCATTATATCTTTTAGAAATAAAATGCATATTCGAAGGTAATATTTTTAATAACTATATAATACATTATATTAAATACCTGGTATTTTTCTTATGACTATAAGCTATTTATGTTTTTAGGTAAAACAAAGACTATGATGGAAGCACTTCCTAATATAAAATATGTTATTAGTGAAAATGGGCAGTATAAATTAAAAAAAAATCATAAATATTATGGTCAAATACAAATGGGTATGGCAATATTAAATTTACAGAAAGCCTATTTTGTTATTTATGCATCATTTGATGATAGCTTATTAATTGTACAAGTGGATTTTGATTACAAATTTGCATTTGAGATGTTATCTACCGTAAAACACAATTATTTGGAAAAAATGGTGCATGTAGCTTGTAATTAATAAAATTTTATGTTTATTATCCATTTTTTATTTAGCTTAGCAATTACCATCTTCACTAGATATACCTGACACAGAAGCAATACAAATATTTTTTTGTTTTAACATAAATTACTAATTAAAAGATATTTCTTTTATCTAAAAAATTAGGCAAATATAATTTTTTCACTTCTTGGCTTTATTATCAGATTTTAGGGATTACATTAATTAATTTTTGAAACGAAATACAAAATAGAAAGCATACACATTATGTAATAATTTATATAATACCTGATTTTTACTCATGTAAATTATAGAAAATTTATAAAAAAAATAACGTATCAACTTAAAAGCCATTTTACTTAAAGTATTCTGAAACAAAAAATTAAAAAATGCTGAAAATTTAAAAATATAACAATACAAAATTGTAAATCTATATATTAATTTTACAAAAATTTATTATCGGCTAAAATAGGTGATGACAGATTTGTAATTGCACTTATAATAATAAATATATTCTCAATCATTGGAATAAGTGTCCAGTTTAATTTTCCGTTCAGTATTTTAAATATTTTGAGTCTTTGGTTTGAACGTTCAATGTGAACCCTCGCTGATGCAATTTTGGCATTTAAAATAGATTCCTCTACAGTAAGTTGATACTTTTTTTTTAAAAATGGAGGCCTAATTAATTTTATTTTATGTATATTACAAATATCTTCAATCCGAAATCCTTTATCAACCATAACTGCATCTTTGCCAGCATCTAACAAAGATATAATATTACTTTCTTCAAATATAACTTTATCTGAAGCTCTCCCTCCATAAGGTTTGCTGACATATGTAATGAGACCACCTGGGGAAACGCCAGTCATAAATTTGACAGTAATATGTGATTTATACTGTGAGTAAAATCTTATTCGACAACATAAACATTTTGGGGACTGTACAAAAATCTCTGTGCAATCCAATATAACTCTCACTTGCTGAAACTCGCTGAAACAAATGGGCATATTTTGAAGTACTTCACTTTTGGGTGGAAAAAATATTAACGGCTTCAAAAGATTGGCTAACACTGGGATTATCTCATAAATGTAAGTCTTAGCTAAGTCTGCAGTAATACCAAATAGTAAGCTCAAAGTTACATATGTCAGACTTGTTTTAAACTTGGTTAACAATAACATAACACGTTGTCGCACATTTAAACGACGAATTCTTTTGTCTTTGTAATTTTTTTCAAACAGTTCCACAATTGAGTCAAAAATTGCAAAGTTGTTTATACCTGTGAAATTTTTAAGTTTTTCATCAGTTGTTATAAGTTCACAAATTGTCAGTACGTTTGGTGTATTCACTTGCACTGCAATATCTCTAAAACTAGGGCCTGTCTGCTGTGTTTTAGCTATTTCTTGGGAGTTAAGTAAGGCTATCAAGGTTTCTGCTGCTTCTTTATCTTTCTGGTCCTCAATATCAAGCACATTTTCACAAGGGGCAGACACTTCAACTACCTCATTTTTGAAATTGCTTGAAGCGGCAGTTACAACTGTCTCTGTTCTTGTAGTTATTTTAGATCTAGAAGACGGTCCTGGTTGTGACTGAACAGAAACAACTGGCAAATTCCTGGTAGGAATAGCTTGAGATTTTAATTTTCTCCGTTTTACTCTAACTATAAATAAATAAAAAAAATCAAAATGGTTATTACATACAATTAAACATTTTTTATACTTTTCTGAAGGAAATCACTGTCAGTGAAATGTAGAGAACACACCCTCATGTAATTAGAAACTTTCTTTCCCATTTTTAATATTCTAATCCACATTTGTCTCTTATCGACCAGTTCTTTATTTCCAAACTTTGTTTCAAAAAAAACCTTGGACTTTCCTGGTTTTGGAAACGTATGAAAACTTAGTTCAGGATTTTTTTTCGCCCATGACGAACACTGAGGTACACAACAATAATGATTATTCATTATAAAAAAAACAATAAATTCACGATTACTTATAAAAAAACACAAAAACCAACGAAAAACAATAATAAACCAAAATAAACAACGCCAAATGTCAAAAACTAATCCTTACAGCGATTCTCACAAGGTACGCCAGATGGCGTATCGGTTATGACGAGAGGCGTATAGACTTTCCATCATTCTTTACAGTTTTTTGAACTCATTTATGAAAACAGTTTTTGAAAATATTATCGTTCAGAGCTGTATTTCTTGTGATAAAAAAGTCGCCGTCACTTGTCATTGACAACGTGTTGAACTTGCCCTTAAGCCCAAATAAAGATAAAGAAGAAGAAGAAGTAGTATGTGATCCTCACTAACCTAACTTATTACTTAACCGTATTTTGATTTTACCAGTGATTATTTATCGTTTACTTTATTCCAAACAAATATTAATAATATAAGACTAATTGATTTACACAAGAATACAAGATTTAAGGTGGGTTTAGCCAGCTCTTAATGCATAACTTTAATTCACAATTGATAATTATTAAAACTTAAAAATTAAATACATCTGTTTATACAACGCATAGTGGATTATGTATAATTTAGTAGATAGTGGATAATTCATAAAGTTGCCAACTGTTAACTTTTATGCATTACGCTTATGAATTGTGTACAAAAAGCTTTAGCGCGTGCGCAAATGTTCCATTGTTGATTATTTTCAAATTTATAACCATAAAATCTTGTTTGTTTACTTTTTATTGTTTGCTATTTTTTGGTAATGGTTGTAGATCTTTAATTGATATTTTCGCAAAGGTATACTTACCTATTGATAACATTTTAACATTGTTGGATTTGGTAGTTTGTAATTAGGATTTCTAATTTACAACTTGGGTTTTTTCTACCTGTTTGCAAATAAAATGTTATTACCTGCCAGTTGCTGATTTTCAGTTGAAGTTTGGTTTTTGTGAGAATAGTGTTTGGTCAATAAGGAATTTTAATAGAGAATGTTCAACATTTTCCAGGCATTTGGAACACTAAAGATAAGGAATATCGCAACCTATTGGTTGTGGAAAATGTATGGAGAACCATTGCGGCTATATTAGAAGAAAGTGGTAATATTAGAGTTTTTAAAATTTTTGTGCTTATTTGTATAAAGAATTTTTTTCTAGTCGAAAATTGCAAAGAAGCCTGGAAGAGTATACGAGCCAAATACATTAGAGAAAGAAAGTTTATTTCAACATTGCCCTCCGGATCAGGCTCCTATACAGGAAATTGGCCCCTTTTTTCAAGCATGCATTTTTTAGCCCCCGTAATTCAAACAAGAAGGTTAGTATACTTAATAATTATTGTATATTTTTATTAGCACCCTAGCAAAACTAGTTTGTCTGTCGCTGTTTTTTTTGCAAATTTGGGGCACACATCTTTTGTCTGCTCTGTAAAAGTTTTTGCTCGGGAAGAACCATTATGGGTAGGGATTTTGTTATTCATTATTAATGGATTTAGTTAGCTGTTTGTGTGGATGCTCTGCTATTATTGCAAACCATAGGTTTTAATTTTATATTATATTTTAGATTTGTGATAAAGAAAGAAAAAACTGCGACTAGAGTAGTAACACAATCGGTAGTATCGGCACAAACCTGTGAAAATGAGCCTAAATTGAACCAGTTGACTTCAGATTCAGAACTACAAACAGATAAATGCAGTACTAGTTCTTCTTCCTCTAGTATTGTACCCCACTATATCGAAAAAGATTCCTTCTTCGATTCTTCTTTACATTCAGAAGAATCTGAAGCCATACCTAAAAAAAGAAAGTACTTACAGAAGTTCCGGGAAGAATGGAAACAAAAGTTCAAGTGGTTAGATGCATGTATGCAATGTACCATTAATTAAAGGAGGAGTACCACATTTTAGAAGGCCTGAACAAAATGCATTACACACAAAAAAAACTATGAAAAGCAAAGAACATCCCAAAAATTACAAATTATGTTTGTGAACCAGATAGAATCTTGGAAAACTCTGTTAAAAGAGCAGAGTAAAAATTAGTGGCATTTCTTCATGAATTTTAGATTAAGAACTTTGGAGTTTTATATAGAGCTGGCTTCTAAAATCAAAAAACGTTTTAATTTTGCTGACGAAGTTTTAAACTTTTTAAAAATACTCAACCCTGAAGTTGCTGTCTCTGGTGAAATTGGTAGCATTGCTGTACTATGTCAGAAATATTTCCCTCAATTAGTATCGAAAAATTAAATTCAGAGTGGCGTGTGTATATATATATATATATATATATATATATATTGAATTGTAGTCGTCCGTGGCATCCGTATAGATATGACCCTTGATGGCATCCGCCCAATATACACCATGTATACTGAGAAGAATTTAAAAATACTAATAGCGTCTTTCGTGAACTCTGTAAGTTTGACAACACTGCTCCGTTTGAAATTGCATGAAATGTTTCTAGTTTGTGTAAAATTCAGCCCCTTTTAGACCTTAAAACCACATGTGTTTATTTTACGGACGTTTAGTTGTACTTTGAATAAAGACCCAAAAATAGATATTTGGGTATTGCTCGTATTTCTTTTACTTTAAATAAATAAAGTGCCTTGGTTTATTTGGTCATAAATTTTTATTTAATTTTTTATTTTATAGGCGACAGATATATTTTGGATAACATATTCTTTATCTTCTGGTTCAGTAAATTATTTTTAAAAACATAAGGAACTAAAACACATGTAATTTTTTAAAACAGTTAAAGCCCCATCTTTTGTTTTACAGCGTGTGGAGGTGTATTCGAAATAATATAATTTGATTTAACAAGATATATACAGTAGGAAAACAAAAACATGAGTGTTTACAAATTTAAAAAATATCAGTGGCGTTAAAATATAGAATAAAATTAAAAAGCATACAATTAGTTAGAATTAAAATAAACGTTAGATAAATATTTTATGTCTGTTTTAATATTTTTTTAATATGTATCATTACAGGGATAGTTCTTTTGTTTTATTTGATTTATTTTCGAGAATTTGTACATTTTCAAAACCAAAAGAGTGCAAAAAATGTTCTATATAGAACTTGTGTATTTCTTATGACTCCTAAAAAGACAAAAAACAGTCCAAAAATGACGTTCTTCTTAGTAAACAAAATCAATCAAAGAAAACTGTAACAGGGTATTTTTTTTTCTAAAATTTTACTTTAAACTTAAATTGGAGTTAATATAAATTTGGGTTAAACATGTAATATTAATGGATTTTTAGTTTTATAATGTTACTATTTTCTATTAAAACTTGGAAAAAATAGTTGTTTAATTATACATAAAAGCACAAGATTTTATGCCGTGGCTGGTGTTTCATAGCCGAAGCGAAGAGTTATGTTTAATTAAAATTTAAAATTGTCACTTATCCTCAAATTTCTTAAATACGGACAATTTTAGGAAAGTTATGTATAAAAGAAAACATATAGAGAATAATTTTGCAAACAACTTTTATTTAAGGAAGTTTCTTCTCCAAGTATAAATAACAGATACATTCAATAGAGTAGAAAAATGCCCTTGTATAAAGTAGCCCCAGATGTTCTGACTATGCCCAAAATCTAATCAGGTTACCACATAATAGATTAAAGCTTGTTTAAAATTTAGTGTTTTTCTCTTTATCCGCTTTTGAGTTATGTTCAAAATTCAAAATTTTCACTTATCCTCAAATTTCTCAAATACGGGTCATTTTACGAAAATTATGTATAGAAGAAAAAAGAATTTTGCCAAAAAATTTGAATCAAGGAAGTTTTTCTCCAAGCGTAAATAACAGATATATTCAATAAAGTAGAAAATTACTCTCTCATAAAGTAACCCCCTGATGTTCCAACTATGCCCAAAATCTAAGCAGCTTACTGCATGGTAGATTGAAGCTTAAATTTATAATTTGTTGCTTTTTTTTAATCCGTTTTTGAGTTCAAAATGTTCAAAATTCTAAATTTTCACTTTTCCTCAAATTTCTCGAATACGCTCCATTTTAAGAAAATTATATATGGAACAAAAGTTCTAGAGAAAATTCTAGAGAAAAACTTTTATTTAAAGAAGTTTCTTCTCTAAGCAAAAATAACAGATGTATTCCATAAAGTATAAAAAGATCCCCCATACAGTACCCCCAGATGTTCCGACCAGTTCCCAGATGTTCCGATCAGTTCACCGAAGGGTGGATTAAAGCTTAAGTTTAAAACGGATTCAAGAGCCCCCGAAACGTAAAAATCCGTCAAAAACTTGAGGTCGAAAAAAATCATGATTACTATACTTTCCTTATCTGTATGTACACAGATAGGAAACAAATAAAACTTAAGAATTTTTTTTCTTGAAAATCAACACGCATTGTAGTAGAATAAAGAAATTTGATTATTTTTTATTTGACCAACTGTTTGTCACTAACGCAGTATAACATTTATAATTAATATTTAAGGTAGGTACTTCATAAAGTAAAATAAAAAATATGATGTACATAGGGTAAAAATTGTCTTACAGCTTGTATTTAAACCAACCACTTCTCAAACTATCCCTACATTTATTTTTAAATATTTGTAATTATGATTTTGATCCTCATTTCAGTAATATATTTGCTCTACTTTTAGCTTTAATAGTCAAAATTACTGTAAAAAAATAGAGAAATATTAGACAACATTCAAACTTTGGATTTTGCAAGAGATTTGTTTCCTTTTTATTTTATGATCAAATAACTCGGATATTAGCCATTCCAAAACCTATGCAGTGCATGTGTCACATAAAATAGACATTTTTATTTATTAAACTTAACATTTTTTATAATGTTACAAAAAAATTCTTTTCTAAAGTTTTAATAGTTGGTTAAATTTTTAAATACAATGCTAAATAAGTAACATATGCTTGACTGGCTCAACACTTGATTTCAGAGCTTATTATTTACAATGGAAACCTTTACAATGGAATCCTTTACAACGAAATGATTTATTATTACCTATTTGAGAGCGGTTCAAAGAATTAGAATCTCTTTTTAAAAACATTTTAGGCATATCGAATGATCTAAAAACAAATTGGTCTCTTCGCCCTTTAAATTCATTCGCGTATAGAAATTTACCAATGGATTATTTCTGGCAATAATTATTATAATATTGAAAACTGTTCATAAGGCCAAACTTTATTCTCGTGTGTTATTTAAAAAATGTTTTTTTTTTATTTCATTCTATTAAAAAGCATGTTAAATTTGAGATTAAAACTTTATCATGAATTTAAATAGTTTTTCAAAAAATCAAAGAAGCAACATATACTTTCCAATTATACAAGGTTCTCTAAAAAAGTAATACAATATCAAAGTTTTCCGTACTGATTTTAAAGACGTTTATAGTGCAAAAGAAACATTTGAAAACCATTTTTTTGGAGTAAATGGTTTTCATTATTATTCAAAAATGTTTACCGATGTACTACTTTTTTAATTTTAAACAAATCTTTATAAGGTACATCAGTACGGAAATACATAATTTTCCCATTTTCTTTAATTGTATTTTATATCACCATTTAAAAGAACGTTTCTTAAAGTTTAATTTGAGTTAAGCATTCTCTATACCTAAAACTAATAATTTTGGGAGATTTTTAAATCTAAATGACAAAAAAGATAATTCACAAAATAGTTTAATTTTAACTGGTCACTGGTTAACTGGAAATAGACTGTGTGTTAATTAGTTATTAGAATTTTACTAGCTGTAATTTATTGATTGAAATTTTTTTTTACAATATCCTTAAAATTTAATAACTATTTAGGAAAAATGTGTTTATTGGAATCGTAAAAATATTATTATTTTAAAAGATATTTTTTATTAAATATGTGTAAAATATTTTTATTGAAACGACAATTTAAATAAATACATAAGAAATAGTAATAAAAAAAATGTAAAAAGAAAATTTCAAATAAATGGTTAAATATTATTAAAATTTATAAAGTACTAACTAGTAACTACCTATTTGTGACAAATGTGTTTATTGGATTCGTATATGTTATTGTTCTTTTTCAGCGAATAAAAGACAAAAAATGTATCGAATACATAAAATAAAGAGCAATAAAGCAACTTTAAATTTAGAATGAGGATATATAATGCTTGGCATTCTATATTATACTCTTCACAGTTTAACAGACCCTCTTAACCAGCGATTTTTTTATAAACATTTTTTTTGGGAATAAATAGGCTTCCCAATTTTTATTTAGATTTTTTCTTTTAGTAATTAATAGGCTTTATCTCCTTATAGAGCTTGATTTTTATTAAACATTTCAAGTTGATATAATACTTCTTTTAGATGAATGATTTTTTTTTTATTTTAACCCAACTTAACCCCCTACTGTTATTCAGATTTTTTTTAAATTTAATAGGTTTTGTCCTCTAATAGGACTTGATTTTTCCTGAAAATTTAAAGTTGATATCATGTTTCGTTTTTGATTTATGATTTTTTTTAAAGTTTCAACCCCCCACTAATCTCCCCATTTTTAATCGGATCTATTTAAAAATCAAGAGACTTCGTCATCTCATAGAGCTTGATTTTTTTTTTAAATTTCAAGTTGGTATCATGTTTCGTTTTAAATTTATGATTTTTTTACATTTAAACCCCGCTTAAACCCCTACTTGTATTAATTTTTTTTAATTCACTAGACTTTGTCCCCTTATAGGACTTGATTTTCCCTTAAAATTTCAAGTTAATATCATGTTTTGTTTTTGATTTATGATTTGTTTAAAGTTTTAACCCCCCCCCCCCCTTAAACCCCCCCTTTTTAGTCAGATTTATTAAAAAAAAAAATAGTCTTTGTTCCCTTATAAAGCTTGATTTTTCCTGAAAATTTCAAATTTATATCATATTTCGTTTTTAAATTATGATTTTTTTAAGCTTTAACTACCCTATAACCCCCTATTCTTAATCAGATTTTTTAAAAATTATTAGGCCTCGTCCTCTCATAGAACTTCATTTTTCCTAAATGATTTATAATTTTTTTAAGTTTCAACCCCCCCTTAAACCCCTCATTTTTATTCCGATTTTTTTCAAAATCAATAGGCTTTGTCCCCTTATAGAGTTTGATTTTTTCTATAAATTTCAAGAAGATATCATGTTTCGTTTTTGAGTTATCGTGCGGACAAAAAACGTGACATCGGACGGACAGACAGACCGACAAAAGTAAACATATAATACTCTTCACAGACTACTGTGTGAAGAGTATAATAATGTTGTAAATATTTGGTAAAATATTATTACAATTTATTAATTTCTAATTAGTAACTATTTCTATTTATAGGACAAATCTATTGAATTCGTATAATATTATTCTTATGTTAAATAAATACATGTGAAAATGTCATTTGTTTTATTAGCCAGAAAAGCACAAGCTGAGACTAGGGAACCAGCCAAGGCATTATATCTAATTTTCTGCTGTGTGGAACATATCATTTTTTCTCCGAATGCCTTGGCTGATTTCCTAGTCTTAGCTGCGCTTCGCCTATGAAACACCAGCCACGACATTAAATCTTGTGCTTTTTTGCCTAATAAAACAAATGACAATTTAACATTTATCTATTAAAAATGTTGTTTAAAATAAAAATAATATTAAACGAATTCAATAGATTTGTCCCAAATAGAAATAGTTACTAAATTTTTTGTATTGACGTACCCTATAAAGATTTGTTTAAAATTAAAAAAGTAGTACATCGGTAAAATTTTTTGACTAATAATGAAAACCTTTTACTGCACAAAAATGGTTTTCAAATGTTTATTTTGCACTATACACGTCTTTGAAATCAGTACGAATTTTATATAAAACTGGTTATAGCGTGTGAAATACCCTGTATAATCTCAGACTATTTTATTGTTATAATAATAAGAAAGGCAAGGAAAATTCAAATATATGAAATACAAGGTGTCCCATTTTGGAAAACTTTGATATGTATCACTTTCTTGGAGAACCTTGTATAATTGGAAAGTATAATGTCGCTTTTTGATTTTTTGAAAAATTATTTAAATTTATGAAAAAGTTTGTGTTAACTGGTAGTCATAGAATGGAATAATTTTTTTTTTGAAATAACACGAGAATTAAGTTTGGCCTTACCTCGGGAACTGTTTACCAGAACAATTTCTAGATTTTTCAACAAAATCGTTGGAATAAAATATGTTTAATTTTGTAACTTACCGCTATATCACGCGATAAAGGTATATTTTTTATTGACACTTTAAAGACTTAGAAAGATATATTTTTACTGCCTAGGCAGAAAAAACAGACTTACTATGTAACGTTCCAGGTAATAAGTTAATTCAAACGGAAAGTTGATGGAATAACATTTATCGGCGGATACGAATGACTTTAAAGACCTAAAAATTATGTTGGAGTTCTTGCTATTTAATGATTTTGATTTAATTAATTGAAAGTAGTGTACTGAATTGGTAGTATAAGAATTGTATTTGTAATCTTGGGCTAAATGTGTTTTCCCCTCTCTGCTCCCATAGTTGTTTGGCGGCAAAAACCTGACTTTAAAAGAAAAAAATATATATTTTGAATCATTATTAGTCTTAATGTTTTGTTTAATCGGTTAATCGGTATAAAAATTATATTTTGTTTTAAATAATATTTTAAACGGAATTAATGATTTTTTCAATAAAAATGATAATTTTTATTTATTTTTTAACTTTCATGACACTAAAGTTCATCTAAACCAAAGATTTCAGCGAATAACAATATTGAAATTTTCAAGCATCGTCGCCCAGTTTGTCCGCTAATTTCTCCTAGCTTATGCCTTATACGATTTTTAATTTTATCAACATTGGCAGACAAATCTGTGCAAATTTTTATACAAAACAAATCTGTTCCTCACAGATTACAGTTTAAAAAGTGACAGAATAAGTGTACCTAATTTAACCAGTATATTTCAAAAGATATAATAAAAATAGCTTTAAAAACACATGTTATTTTCTCGGAAGTAAATCGCAAGGGCGCCTCATCCTAGTGAAAGTATGTTACAGAATCTATAAAAATGAAAAGACTGAGTTATAAACCAATATAAGATCTGGCAACAACGAAATGGATGCCATCAAACCGAAAACGGAATATACAGAGGCCACCAGGTACTCAAAATGAATATGTATATCATTGGATGCCATTACCTCCTTTAAATATATCTCAGAATATACAGCACACGAAAGTGGCGGCAGTTGCGGACATTGCTCAAACTACCATGTTTAAAAACATACAAAAATAGGCTGTTTTGGCATCCCGCCAATATTTTGCCGAGAGTTAGTAGGGGTAGGATCCTTTCATTTGCGATGAGTTTCATCGAAAGTCCTCGTGGCATCTGTATATCGGATGCCACGAGGACGTGGATGCCATGGCAGACGCAATTTTAACATGGAGGGATGCCACCAAGGCCTATAAATAAATATATATACATATATATAATAAAAAAAATAAAAATATCTTGGGGAAAGATAAGGAGGGCTTTTTAGTAAATAAAATGCACTCTTTTTTGTTTGTTAAGCTTTCGGAAAATGTTTATTTCCTTCATCAGAACATCTACAATGAATACAAAAATCGTTGTTAAAAATTAGTTACAAAAACAGAATAAACTAATTTACTCACCAAACTGAGATTAAAAGAAAAAGTTGACATCAAGTACACAATTAAAAACTTTTCTTGTTATACATTATAAAATTTGTTTAAAACAAAAAAAACAACTATGGTTAAAAATTGAAGACTGAGAAAATTTTATTAGTGGAATTTTAAATCCATCATCGTCGATTTCTACGTTAAAACTGACTAACTACTGACCCGGTGTTCAAATACGAAATTTATCAGCATGTGCAAAAAGCCATTGACTTTCAAGTTGTTTGAAGGAAATAACGAGCTGGATACAATTATAATATTTTCGGATCTGCGATAATAAAAAGAATTATTTGAATTTTTTTGTAATGTTATTGAAATATTTCTAAAAGAATTTTCAAACAGAAAATAAGTAATTAGAAAAATGCAAATTAATTTAATATTGATTTGATGATTGGAAAGAGAAAAGAGAAAAAAGTTAAAAGTTTTTAACTTTTTAATTAAAGTCAGGTTATAAAAGAAGTAATACCAACTTATGAAGTAGTAAAAAACTGGAGGAATAATATAAAATTAATTTATCTTTATTTAGTAATTTTCTGTGTGAATGAAGATGAATGATAGTATTTATGGTTAGATATTTTAAAAGTTAGTTCAAAAGGTTATGTTACCTGTTGTTTAAACAATGTTTAAATAAATATGTTTATGCTCTGTGTACAAAATAATATATTTTCTAGGGTTTTATTTTAAATATAATTGACGTTGGCAATACGAGTTTAGTTAAGGAGTAATATCACAAATCATCCTCAAATAGTATATTACAGGGGTTATTGGATAAATAGCCTATGAACTCGCTCTCAAATTCGTGAGGTAAATTCAATTGTATAAAAAAAATAAGTTAATTATTAAAGGTCCGTCTCATGTTTAATGAATTTTTAATACTTTTATTTAATAATTTTCTTTTATAGTTGAAAATAAAGCTAGCCAGGTAATATAAAATAAATAAATATATGAAACAAATTAATTATATTCAAAAAAGTCAACGTCTTCAAGTGTCGCTTGTCACCACTGTCATGTGAAAACGGTTAAACAACTTGAATAAAAATGAATAGATAAATTTAAATTTGAAAATATTAATAATACTAAGATTATGATTTAGCAAGTTGTAAATATCCCGAATTATTTAATTTTGGGAGTCAGGATGACCAGGAACTTGTTGGATACGTTGTGGACAATAAGCACTGATGATGGCAAATAAGCCGAAAGCGCTTTGCATTTATTAATTAAAAAGTTTTGCACGAAATACAAGTCTTTCTTTTTGAATCTAAACTACTGCACACAGCTGTCAACCTTTTTTGGTTATTTTAAATATCATAAGTATTATTAGTAATCTTAATTATTTTATTATCATTATTCTAATTATTATTTTTTATTATTTTTGAGTTATATCATTTTTATGACAATATATATATTTAATTTGTTTTAGGTCAATTTGTAGTCGTTTTAACATTAGGAAAGCAACGGATTTGAGAACAGTTAGAAGAGTAACTGATTCAATTTTGAGCATTTCTGACTCAATGATCAGATGGCCTCTTGATGATTATTTAGAAACAGTCAAAAATTCTTTCAATGAAATGGGTTTTCCAAATACAGTTGGTGCTCTTGATGGGTGTTATATTCCCATATGTACACCAAAGGAAAATGGGCTATCAAATATTTGCAAAAATAACTTTGCAGCAATAATTCTTCAAGTTAGTGCCTTAACCTATATAGCCTTCCTTTTTAATTTTGTTGTACCTATATTCCAGGCTGTATGCGATCACAGATTGCTTTTTACACATTGTTATATGGGAGAGGCTGGTTCAACCCATGATGCAAATGTGTTAAAGAGAAGTGAACTTTTCAGATTTTTAACCAACAGAAGATTCCAAAAGTTTCAAAATGATAACCATCTTGTAGGTGATAAAGCATATCTTTGCATTCAAACATTAATGGTCCCATTTAAAGATAATGGCCAATTAACAAATGAACAAAAACATTTTAATTATCTCCTATCCAAAGCAAGATGTACAATTCAAAGAGCTTCTGCTTTATTAAAGAAAAGATTCAGATGTTTAAATTTTTTTGATATTTAGGATGTAGAATGGGCTTGCAAGTATATAATGGCATGCTGTGTGCTTCACAACAGTTGTATTTTACAAAATGATATTTAGATGTTCAAGTGGTTGAATGAAGATGATGAAGATTTAGGACCTCCACCACAAGAGTTAGACAGGAATTTACAAAGACTAGGGTCGATTAAAAGAAATAATTTATATGAAATGTTAAGAGAATAAAGGTTATTAGAATTTTTTAGTTTTATTTCTTATTTTGTCGTTTAATTTTTTATTTAAATGGAAAATAAAATAAAAAAAAAATATTTTTTAAATAATATATTTAAGTACTTTACAACAGTGGCTGTAGTCTCTCTTGTAAGCATACTTAAAATAATATACAGGGTGTTAAAAAAAAGTGTCACAAAATAAAACGGGGGGTAGTATGGGCCAAAATATGCAGAAAAGTCTTAATAAACATATGTCCGCAAATGAATGGTTTCAGAGATACGGAGTGTTTTGTGTTTTGTATCATTTTTTGATTATCTTTTTTCATTCTCAAAAACTTGCTTTTCTTATCGGAGTCTACCGATGTTTTTTCATAGATACTATTTGCAGTTATTATTTTGTTGTGGGTGAATAGTTTTATAAATTTTCGTTATGTCTGTTTACACTAATATTGAATTAGCTGACATGCATTTTATGTACGGTCGTGCAAATGGCAATGCATTGAAATGGAGGGAGGGCACTTTGAACATCTCATTTAACTCTATGTTGTTATTGATTGTTTATAAATATCATTGTTTTTTTATAATAATAAAAAATTGTTATAAACACAAAATGGTCCGTATCTCCGAAACCGTTAATTTGCGGTCATATATTTATTAAGACTTTTCTGCTTATTTTGGGTCATACTATTCACCATTTCATTTTGTGACACTTTTTTTTTAACACCCTGTATAGGTAGTTTACAAAAATATTACCACCTATAATATTTGGGGAAAAACTTGTCATTGATACTGTAAGAGGTGCTGAAAAAATTCAACAATTACTTTATCTTTTGCAAATAACAGGTCTTCAACAATACCTGTATCTCATGTGATCTTTTAGCCAACTAATTGAGTCACGTGGGATACGGGTGTTGTTGAAGACTCTGTAGTAAGTATGCAAACAACTGTGCGTCATGCATTGTAATATGTATAATGTCAGTACTCTATAACAAAAATATCTGGCAATATAAATCTATGTAAGAATTATGTTTATAGTTTCCTGAAAAATTTACTTTTCATGACAGTTCGTATTGCAGTATCAATGACGTTAATCTAAAGGAACATGTTACATAAAATATATTCTAACATCTAATGGTGCTGGATCGCCCCAAAACAAATTTAGGAATATTTAAAGCTTAGTGTAAGGTAGGTATCCTAAATTAAATTTGTACCCTAACATCAGTTAAAACAGAAAACAACATAACACAACTCTATATAGAAACACAAATAAATCTTATTCACCTTAGAAAATAACACCACATTATATGCATATTTTCATAAACATCAAAAACTGTTTTATTACCTACTCTTTTTTAAAGTTTTCTTTAAACGACTCAAATATTTCCTGTTTTTGTTTAATTTTTTCAGTGTGTCTTTCTTGCCTTCTATTCTCAATACGGTAGATGTATATTTTATCTTTTTTGGTGAAACTTCTGGTAACGTTTTAACTTTTAATTTTTGGTCATTGATGTTTTTTCGAGTTTTCTTCATTACCTCCTTCATTTGAGAAAATTTCCAGTTGAGTTTAGGTCAAATTTCTTTTGTTAAAAGATCCTGTGCTATTAATTGAGAATATTGGGTTGTAATGAGGATCTTTAAAGAATATCTCATGGAAGTCATCGAAAAATATCCAATAATTACCCCCTGAATTCCCTGTACTGTTTCCTTTAATGTTTTTTCATACGTTTTCTTTAAATTCCTCCATTTTTCAGAACACTTTTCCCCAGATTTATAAATTTTTATTTTTTTCATTTTTTCACTTAAAATTTCCCACACTGCTTTTTTGTTATATTAAGGTGATTCAAATTTATGTTTGTTTTCTTTATAAGTTGTTTGGTTGCTTCATAAGTCCAAAAATCTCCACCAACAAAATTTGAATGTATAGTAGCACTATCAATAGTATCATCATCAGATTTTTGAATAGCTGCATCTGTTTGTTTGATAGATCCTGGAATTGGATCTTCAAGAGTATTAATATTAACATTATGGTTGTTTTTTTCAGCATTAAGACCCCATACTTTTTTATTTTCCAAGTCCAATGATACATTGTCAAATTTCTTCAAACACGAATGACTTAAAATATTTGTGGAGATTAATTCCTTAAGCGTTCTCAAATAAAGGTTGCAATAGCCACATGAGATTTGCAAAGCACTTGGAATGCTTACTTCCTCCTAAAAAAGTATTACTAATTATTATAATCATGTTTCGAAATGCAAGCATAGCGACTTACCATAACTTTCAGAAACAGCAAAAATAAAAACTAGGAACTAGAGTAGAGTGAAAAACGAATAACTAAAACCTTATTAATTTTTTTCCAATTTTCACAAAGAAAAATAATTTTAATTTTTCTTCGTTTTCATAAAAACAGATATAAAAAAAACAAAGAATGACAGACATGACATGCAAAACCATAAGCAACCGGGCTCCTATAGCTAGTTACTATTTTTACAGTTCATTAACCAATTTCAGGAAACCGTGTTCCAAAACTAATCAGTTTTTCAGCAACCACGACTGTTTGGTTATTTACGGGACAGTAAACCGTACAACCAGTTATTTTCGGACCATACCCTTAAATTGTATTGCCACACGGTTTTGTTTATTGAGCGAGAAGTTTTGACCTTAAAGTCTTTGCGAGTTTTTTTATGCCGATTTAGTAATTATCGGCGGCATCCAGTGTTTAACGTTGCAGGTGTGTGTCTGTCGGAGGCAAACAGTGAAATCAGGCATTCCCCGTAATTCCTAGTCAATTCAGGGAATGCCGGCAAACACCGTAATCGTCAAATTTTTTCAGCGTATCACTAACTCTTTTAGGCAATCCCTGTAATAGCTGGTCTATGTCAGTCAATTGCAGGAAAAACGAATATCAAGCTGTTACCTTATTTTCCTATCTCAGTCATTCCGTGTAATAACCGATTTAGGCAATCGGTGTTCTCGCATTTGAGATCTAGGATTGGCTGAAACGGGAATGTAAGTCAGAAATAGTTTAGCGATTAAATCGATTGAGTTCAGATGTAAATAGGTTATGATTCACATTCACGCAAATTTTTGTAGAGCAATATGTCGCAGCCTTATGCTCTAAGGTCGCAGCATTCGGTTTTGTTTTACAAAAGGATAGATGAATATTATTCTAATGAAAATAAAAAGAAACCTTGGACATTTGCAGAATTAAATGAGATGAGTGAATTTATATTAATACAAACCTAAATTTCTGAATTAGTGAAAATGTGGCCCACTTTAAAAATTTTACATGGTCGACCAAGACACCCGCAGTCACAAGGAAGCATCGAAAGAAGCAACCAAGACGTCGAGAATATGTTAAGGGGTGGATGCATGATAATAATTCTATTATATATTTATTATTGACTATAACTTACTAGTACAATAAACACAATAACTTTATTAATACTTTTATTGTAGGATTGATTTCACAAGTTACTTCAAGACTCCATTACATGACATACGACAATTGGCGTAAATATGACATCTATCAATATGAGGAGGGTGTTCCGATATAACATTTTCTCCCCCTACTTAAGATAAATTTACACATCTACAAATCTAGCTTGACTGGAGGTTTTACTAACCTACCAGATCTTGTTAAGTTAGAAGCAACAGATGTACCAGTTGTAATGTCTTTAGGTGATTGATAATTCATATCACTGCATATAGAACTTGGTTGCATTGGTGCATCTGCATTTTCTATTACTGTAGTAGCGACATGACACTTTTGATTAATAATAATAGGGATGGAGGTATTCGAATGTGACTGATTAATAGTTTCCTTAGGAATATAATTAGTGGACAACTCTACATGATTTCCAGTACTCTTTCGAATATCTCCTGTATGTACAAATTTAATATTTTCCCCTATTTGCACAAGGTACGTAGAATGGCTCATAATTCTTATAATTTTAGCCTTTTGCCATAATTCAGTTTGTACATTCTTAACCCACACTATATCATTTACACAATGCAATTGAACTTTTCTAACAATGTCAGACTTAATCTCTTTTTGTTTATTTAGGGCAGGTTTAAGTAAATCAAATCTGGTTCGAGGACGAAACTTAAAAATACTTTCAGAGGGGAAACTCCCGTAGAAGTTGATGGTGTATTTCTATGAACAAATAGAAAGTTTTCTAAACGGTTTAATATGGTATTCTTACTAATATCTCTTCCCTTCTTAAGGAAAAGAGACTTTTCTAATCCCTTTTTTATAGTTTGTACGGACCTCTCAGCAATACCATTACTTTGCGGATGGTTGTAATATAAATACGTTACTATTGATACCTATACATGTTTGAAGTATTTACCCTATATTTAGTTGTTATTATTTATTTAGTTGTCACTTAATTTTGTACAGTTTTAGTTAAATAAAACCTTAAGAAAGGTATAAGTTTCATTACAATTTATTTAACTAAAATATATCTATGGATAAGTTACTTAGGCCTGAAAGATTTGATGCTGACCCTAGTTCTTCTGAAGCTAGTCAAGAGTGGGCCCATTGGTTAGCCACTTTTGATAATTTTCTAAATTCTATTAAGGATACAAAAGCAGAAGACAGACTAAATCTCCTCGTTAATCATATTAGTCACAGTGTGTTTAAATTTATTGAAGATAGTTCAACCTACGAAGATGCAAGAAGAGCTTTACAAGCAGTATATACGAAACCAAAGAATGAGATCTTTGCAAGGCACCAACTGATAACTCGAAAACAACGATTAGGTGAGACAATTAATCAATTTCTGCAAGACCTCAAAAAACTAAGCAAAGACTGCAAATTTAAGTCCGTGAAAGTTGAAGAAAACCGAGATGATTATATACGAGATGCATTTATAAGTGGATTAAATTCGCAACACATTCGTCAGCGTCTTCTGGAAAATTCAACTCTGACCCTGGACGTTGCCGTTTCTCAGGCTTTGTCTTTAGAAACTGCTCAAAAAAATGCAGAAGCATACATCGATCCCGACCACTTCGGAAATTCATTAACAGTAAACCATGACAAGCAAAATGATGATTCTAATCCCTCACCATGTCAGTCTTGTAATGCTGTCTCAAATGTTGGACCAAAATGCTATTTTTGCGGTAACAAGAGACATCCTCGTACTAACTGCCCGGCTAAAAATGTCATTTGCAAGGAATGTAATAAATCTGGTCATTTTGCAAAAGTATGTCAAAGTAAGAAATTTAAAGTAAAAACTACTACTGCCTGTATTCAAAATGAACCCAATCAATTACTAGCGGCAGCTCCGAGATGCTTGTCTAAATCTCTTATTAAAATTAAAGTCAATAATAATGATGCAGACGCCTTAATAGATACGGGAAGTTCAGAATCATACATTGATAAAATTTTTATGAAGAATCTTCTTGTTACGGTGCACCCTAGTTCCGATCTAATATCCATGGCTTCAACTTCACTTCAATCTCAAACCAGAGGCTACTGTTTCATAGATTTAGAGATTGCAGGTCACCACTATCGCAAAACGAAGATGACAATTCTTTCACAACTATGTGCTGATATTATTATTGGTCACGATATCCTCAAACAGCACTCTTTCTTAGAAGTTCGATTTGATGGACCAAAGTCTCCTCTGAATATATGTAGTCTAACTTGTGCTAATATAGACCCTCCAAGTCTATTTTCAAATCTATCGGTCGATTGTAAGCCTATTACTACTAAATCACGCAAACAAACGTTTAGAGATGCGCAGTTTATATCTCAGGAGATTAAGAAACTACTTCTTGAAGGAATAATTGAGAAAAGTCAATCACCTTGGCGAGCTCAAGTTTTGGTGACCCAAACTGACCATCATAAAAAAAGAATGGTAATAGACTATTCTCAGACAATAAATCGTTTCACGTATCTTGATGCATACCCGTTACCAAATATCGAGAAAATAGTTTTGGAAGTATCTAAATTTAATATATTTAGTACAATTGATTTACGTAGTGCATATCACCAAATTCCCATACGAGACGATGAAAAGGAATATACTGCGTTCGAAGCGGAAGGACAGCTGTATCACTTTTGTCGAATTCCTTTTGGAGTAACGAATGGAGTTGCTGTTTTTCAACGAGTTTTGGATAATATTATAGCTACAGAAAAATTGAAAGGAGTGTTTGCATATCTCGATGATATCACAGTATGTGGTAACACCCGTGCTGAACATGATAGGAATCTTGAAAGTCTGTTGAATGCAATTTCAAAATATAATCTTACTATTAACGAGGAAAAATGTACCTTCTCAAAAGAATCTATTAACTTACTTGGTTACCATATTCAGAACCACACCCTTAGACCAGATCCTTCTAGGTTAGAATCTTTAATAAAATTTCCTCTTCCTGACAATATTGCTTCTTTAAGACGAAGCTTAGGTATGTTTGCCCATTATTCCAGGTGGGTACCAAGTTTTTCAGAGAAAATCTATCGTCTTGCGCACTCAAAATCTTTTCCGTTATCATCCTCAGCAGAATCCGATTTTGAAGCTCTTAAAAATGAAATTGCTAAATCCGTAGTAACAACTATTCACAGCAATATACCATTCGTTGTAGAAACCGATGCTTCAGAACACTCAATAGCAGCTATCCTCAGTCAAGAAGGTCGACCTGTAGCATTCTTTTCAAGAACTTTGACCAAGAGTGAACAACACCATTCATCCATAGAAAAGGAAGCTTACGCAATTGTTGAAGCACTCAAAAGATGGCGCCATTTCTTAATTGGTACTCATTTTAAGCTATACACAGATCAAAAATCTGTTTCTTTTATGTTTAATCAAAGACATAAAAGTAAGATTAAAAATGAGAAGATACTCAGGTGGAGGCTAGAACTGGCTTGTTATAGTTTCGACATAATATACCGAAGAGGAGTGGAGAATGTCGTCTCTGATGCCTTGAGTAGAGTGACTAGTTCTACTAACAATCAAACATCTCTGTTCCATCTTCATCAAGCACTTTGTCACCCAGGAGTTACAAGAATGGCCCACTGGGTGCGTTCCAGAAATATTCCATATTCGCTAGAGGAAATCCGGAAAGTGACATCAACTTGTCCAGTATGCGCGGAGCTTAAACCAAAGTTTGTAAAGTATAATGAAGGGACCCTTATTAAAGCGACTCAACCGTTTGAGAGGATAAACATTGATTTTAAGGGGCCAATTCCAACCACAGGTCGTAATAAGTATATTTTGACAATTGTTGACGAATTCTCACGATTCCCCTTTGCGTATCCTTGTCCAGATACTTCCTCCTCGTCAGTCATTAAATGCTTTACTAACTTATTCTCAATTTTTGGCATGCCATCTTATATACATTCTGATCAAGGAGCTGCGTTCATGTCACAAGAGTTGAAATCATACTTACATTCTAATGGAATAGCAACAAGTCGATCTTCACCTTACAACCCTCAAGGGAATGGCTTGGTTGAGAGGTATAATGGAATAATTTGGAAAGCAATTACACTAGCTCTTAAGGGCAGACAACTAAGATCTTCACAGTGGGAACTAGTAATAGAAGAAGCATTACATTCTATAAGATCGTTGCTGTGTACGGCGACGAATTACACTCCACATGAACGTATGTTCCGGCATTTACGAAAATCATCTAATGGTAATTCGCTGCCATCCTGGCTCATATCCTCTAAAGTAGTTTTCCTAAAGAAATTTAATAGACAAAGTAAATATGAACCTTTGGTTGAAGAGGTGCATTTGCTCGAGGCAAATCCTGAATATGCCACAATACGACACTTTGATGGACGAGAATCTTTAGTCTCTCTAAGACATTTAGCCCCAAGAGGTGATATGAATCTTTTGGATGAATGCGACAATAATCTAACACACCGGGAACAACCAGAAGATAAATCAGACTCTAACACACTTCTGCAATCTGTAGATGAGCGTGGTGAAGGTGATTTTGATAGCTCTGAATTAGATCACACCACAGTATCAAATGACGACGTTATCACAGAAGAACAAACAACTAAAGAAACTAAAGAAGACGCGACGCTACCGATCCAACCAACAGGGATAGTTAACGACGAACGCCGCCCGACTCGAACAAGACAGAAACCCAAATACCTGAAAGATTACGTTTAAATCTACAGGGGGTGAATGTAATATAAATACGTTACTATTGATACCTATACATGTTTGAAGTATTTACCCTATATTTAGTTGTTATTATTTATTTAGTTGTCACTTAATTTTGTACAGTTTTAGTTAAATAAAACCTTAAGAAAGGTATAAGTTTCATTACAATGGTATGGTGGACTTTTACCTGGGTTAATACCATTTGCCTGACAAAACGCATTAAATTCGAACGAATTGAATGGTGGTCCGTTATCCGACACTATTTCTACTGGCAACCCAAAAGCAGAAAAAATTTGTTTTAATTTTACGATTGTTTCTTTTATATTAGTTCCTTCACTCATTAACTTGACTTCTACCCACTTAGATTTATTATCTGTTAATATCAAAAATGTGTATTTATTTTTATGAAAGAAATCTATATTTACCCTATAAAAATTGTTAGGTGCACCAAGGAAGTAAAACATTATTGTTTGAAAAGTTTTGGGTTTCTTGACAAACATTGCAACTACTAATAAATTTTTCAATAGATTCATTCATGTTTGGCCACCAACAATAAGATCTCATAAGCATTTTTGTTCTTGTGATACCTATATGTTGTTCATGAAAAAGATTGAGAACATCATTTTGAAGGACTTTTGGGATAATTACTTTATTTCCTACTAATAAACACCCATTATCTACTGATAATTCTAACTTCCTTTTAAAGTAAGGTTTAACATTGTCATCTTCTATATTACTTGGAAACCCTGACAATGTAAAATCTAAAATCTTAGACAAAATTATATCTTTTTTTGTAGCAAGTGCAATATCCTGCGAATTTAAAGGTACTTCCTGACATAAACTAAATGAAAATATGAACTCACCTATATCTGTATTATTTTGCATTGGCAAACGCGATAACCCATCTGCATTTGAAATATGACTCCCTTTTTTGTATAAAATATCATAATTATAACCTGATAAGGTTATTGCCCAACGGGTAATACGAGCAGCAGCAGTTACCGGAATACCTTTATTTTTGCCAAAAATAAACATTAATGGTTCATGATCGGTTATTATCGTGAACTTTCGACCATATACATATTTATGAAATTTTTTTAATCCGAAAATAATAGCCAAACTTTCTCTTTCCAAATTTGAATATTTTTTTTCAGTGTCACTTAAAGTACTTGATGCAAATAAAACTGGTTTGTCTTCTCCATTAACTTTATGGCTTAACACGGCACCCACTCCATACCCACTTGAATCACACGTAATAAAAATAGGTTTTAACGGATCATAATGACACAAAACGTTTCCTGAAGTTAGTAACTTTTTACTATTTTGAAAAACCCTTTCACAATCATCTGACCATATAAAATCTGTATCGTTTTTACATAAATTATATAAAGGTTTAAGTTCTGCCGATAACATGTGGATGAACTTTCCATAATAATTCATTAATCCCAAGTATGACTTTAGTTGTGTTAAATTTTGGGGTGACGGGGCTTTTTGAATACATTCAATTTTTTCATTGGTTGGATGAATTCCATCTGCATCAATTATATGGCCTAAAAACTCAACTGAATTTTCAAAAAACTTGCATTTCCTTAAGTTAATTTTGACATTAAATTTCAATAATGTTTTTAAAACATTTCTTAAGTTTTCATTACATTCTTCTATAGTAGACCCATGAATTATAATATCATCTAGATAGCATTTAGTTTTTTTCAATCCTGACAAAATTGCTTCCATAATACTTTGAAAAATTCCGGGTGCAGAACTTACTCCGTACGTTAACCTATTAAATCTAAACAACCCAATATGCGTATTAACTGTAAAATATTCTTTTGAGGAATCACTTATTTGTAATTGTTGATAAGCATTTTTTAAATCTAAAACCGAAAAATACTTACTACCTGAAAGCGTTGCAAAAATATAATTGGGTAGAGGTAAAACACAATGATCCCCATCAATTGCTTTATTCAGTGTTTTTTTGAAATCCATACATAACCTGATTTCATTAGCATCTTTTTTTGGTACACAAACTAAAGGACTGGCCCAATTACTATGGGTAACTTTTGTTAAAACACCAGACTTGACCATATTATACAATTCTTGTTCGACTTTAGGTTTTAAAGCATATGGTATTTCATATGCTCTATGAAAAATTGGCTTAAAATCATGCTTAATTTTAATCTCTGCTTTAAATTCTCTAATATAAGAATTTGGCTCATCTAAGAACAATTTTGAAAAATGACTTTTTACATCAGTAATGAATTTTTGTCTGACATTCTTAGATTCAGTTTGACAAATACTAGAGAGCTTTATTTCCTCAGAATATGACTTAACTTTTACATCGTTTGCAAGAACATTTATGACTTGATTACTTTCTATAATACTCTCATCCAGTACATTATTTCTCCAGTTACAATTTAAAACGTTTAGCCAGTTTCGACCTAACAGAGGAATAAATGGCAACAACTCAGATCTTAAAATTACTAATGGTAAAAAATACATGTTATTTACATACGTGACATTTATAAAAACTTGTCCTAAAATTTCTGCTCTTTGGCCTGTAAGGACACGCAATTTAAAATTTACAGGTTCTAACACAAGATTTGGAAATAATTTCACAAAATCATTTTCATGCATTACTGAACAAACTGCTCCTGAGTCTACTTCCATGTTTACAAACTGATTATCTAACATTACTCTTACTTTTAAAATATCACTGAAGTTATTTTTTAAAGACTTTATAAAACACTCACCAATAACCTCGGCTAACAAACCTAATTCAAAATTTTCATCTGAATACTCGACATTTTCTTGAAATTCTTCTGCCTCTTCTTCTTGTAGGTCATGCACCCTTGAGGTACACATTGCAGACTTAGCAGTGTGACCTATGTGCCCACAAGAAAAACATTTCCATGACACAGCTGGACATTTACTGTTATCTAAATGTATGCGACAGCATCTTTTACATTTTTGGTTTGGATGGTAGGTAGACTTATAAGTTGACTTACTATTGGTATATTGACTTATACTTCTTTTTGAAACTTTGTGACACCTTATTTACTTGACTTGACTCGACACCCATGACCTTGATTTGCCCTTCTGCCAACTCCATTCCAGTAGCAATGGTGTAAGATTTTTCAAACGTGAGACCATCTTCCGTTAGTAATCTTCTTTTCATACCTTCCGACTTTAATCCGCACACTAGTCTATCTCTAAGCGAGTCATTCAGAAATGTGCCAAAATCACAAAATTTTGCTAAACTCTTGAGAGGAGCAACAACACTCTTAATATCTTCATGATCACCTTGATAAGCTGTGTGAAACTTGTATCTTTCCGCTATTGTCAGTCTTTTAGGGCTGTAATGCTTTTTTAACTCTTCTGTTAACTCGACATAAGTTTTTTGACTAGGCAAAGTTGGTGCCAATAAGTTTTTAAGGACTTCATACGATTCACCCCCAATAAGTGTAAGTAACATGCTCACCTTTTTTCCTTCTTCTACCTCATTGCAATTAAAAAGTTGTTCTAACCTTTCCAAATATGAGGTAATGTCACTTTCTTTATTGTTAAATGGTTCAATATTGTCTATTAATGCCATCGTTTGACTGAAAACTGACCTGGACTATACAGACTACAGACTGGACTTAAGACTCGACTGGACAGACTGAACTGTTTTCTTGACCCTCTTAACACGTGGCTATGATACAGGACAATCACAAACTATTTCTACTACGCGCATGAGGCTTGCATCACCAGAGCTGGTCGCCAAATTATGTTATATATTTATTATTGACTATAACTTACTAGTACAATAAACACAATAACTTTATTAATACTTTTATTGTAGGATTGATTTCACAAGTTACTTCAAGACTCCATTACATGACATACGACAATTGGCGTAAATATGACATCTATCAATATGAGGAGGGTGTTCCGATATAACAAATTCTACAACATGGTCACTCGGATGTTATTTTGTTCAGTTCCAAAAGAATAGTTCTTTTCATAAAGTCATTTAGTGCACACCATACAAGGCTTTATTTGGAGTTGACCCAAAAGTAAGTTTTTTCACTCAGCATATCCAAAAAGATATATTAGAGCTGATTGAAAATGAAGATGATTTGTGGAGTCTACTGGAAATGACGCAGGAGGAAAAAGAGATTGTTCAAATACGACAAAGTAATTGAAAACGTAAAGATCGATGAAAATGCAAAACTAGAAAACACCTTACAAGAAGTCTCCGGGAAACATGAATCTGAAAATATGGCTAGCAGTTATTCTAATGATGTTTGCCAAGATATTGATTTAGAGTCCCTTTTAGAAGTACCAATGGCATCAGGAAAATCTAACAACTCGGACACTTTAGACATTTGTTTGATGTGCCCAGAAGACGGAGGCAAATGTCAGTTATGTCGGAATGAAATGACAATTTTAGAAAACAGAAGTAGTGCTAGTCAGGGCCAAAAAATGGCGGCAGAAAAAATGCTGACAAATACTGCTAAAAAGCTAACTCGTTTAGATATTGGATCGTGTGTCCTTTTACCCATTGAAAAAATTGATAGAGGCCCTTCCAATCTGCAAAACTTAATATGTGTAATTACTGATTACAAAAATGGTGTATATCAAGTAATATGCTCAGCTGGTCGCATTAAATCTTAGTTTAACCGACCAGACCTAATAAGTACAAAAGAGTAATTTTTCACAATGATAATGATAATGTACCAAATCTGTTTCTATCAAAGCGCGAAGCAATACAAGCATTATCACTAGCCGGAGGTCAGGGATACTTAAAGTGTTCGTGTAAAGCGGCAAAAAAACAATGCTTATCAAACAGATGTGCCTGTTTAAAAAAAAAGTTCTTTGCAATTCAAGGTGCCATAAAAACGCAACTTGTGCCAATAAGTAGATAATATTTTTTTCTTATTTCTCTTATTTTTATACATTTTGTTCATTGTTTGTTCTTTGTTTTGTTCTGTATTTACTTTGTTCGCTTTTTGCAATAAAAATAATTGATAAAAACACAAAATTATTCTAGATAAAGTTTTTTATTTACCTATTAAAAATGGAGTGAGAACACCGATTGCCTAAATCGGTTATTACACGGAATGACTGAGATAGGAAAATAAGGTAACAGCTTGATATTCGTTTTTCCGGCAATTGACTGACATAGACCAGCTATTACAGGGATTGACAAAAATAGAGTGAAACGCTGAAAAAATTTGACGATTACGGCGTTTGCCGGCATTCCCTGAATTGACTAGGAATTACAGGGAATGCCTAATTTCACTGTTTGCCTCCGACATGTCTACAACGACCATAGGCGCGCGGTTAGAAAATAATTAGCTTGTGTTAGATATTTTTTTTGAGTTTTTAGCTTGAAATACTCTTTTTAAAATAAAAATGCACCCTAAGGGTAAGTTTAAAGCTTTAATTAAAAGAAGATCCTTAGTTAAGGATAGTTTAGATAGATTTTCAACATTTTTAGATGAAATAAAAACGAATCAAACAAAAATTATAACTTTAGGAGTTTATGACGAATTTATTAGTGTTCAAAACGAAATTGGAGGAAATTTCAGATGATGACGAGGACACTTTAAACGAAAATCGTGAAGAACGTAAGCTTTTTGAGGATTTCTATTTTATTTTATTAGCCCAAACAAAATCATTAATACAAGAGGTTGCTTTAAGTAGGTTAGAGGATAATAACGTGTCTAATCATTCTGTTAGAACTAATATAAGTGTTCATCACAACCCGTCTAAAAATGTAAGATTGCCAAAAATTTCGTTGCCAACGTTTTCAGGGGATTCAAATTGTTGGTCTTCTTTTTATGATAAGTTTAAATCGTTAATACATGACGATAATACATTGGCAACTTCTAAAAAATATTTTTATTTGCAATCTGCACTGTCAGGACAGGCCGCAAAATTAATTGAGGACTTAGAAAGAACTAACAGAAATTATGAGGTTGTTGCTTGGAATCTCCTTAAAGAAAGATACGAGGATTCAAAAGCTTTAATAAAAAACAAGTTACAGTTAATCCTAGACACTACTACTTTGGTTAAGGAGATTATAGAACTTAAAAAACTTCTTAGTTACGTTGAAAAAAATATTAGAGCGCTACAAAATCTAGGGGAACCTGTAGATAAATGGGATACCTTACTTTTATTTTTATTAACTGATAAGCTAGATAAAATAACAAAAACGGAATGGGAAACCAAGACCAGTAAAATAAAATCGCCTACTATAGAAATGTTTACTGAGTCATCGAGCAAGTATCTAAAGTTTGTATATTTTGCAATGCTAATCACGTTATTTATTATTGTACAAAATTTTTACAATTACAAATGTCAAATTGGATTCAAAGCATAAAAAAGATAAAAGCATGCATAAACTGCCTCCGAAAGGGACATATGGCGCCATCTTGTAGAAGTTTTCCTTGTAAAATCTGCAAAAAACGTCATAATTTTTTATTACATTTAAAAGAAGTTGATAAAATTAAGCAAACTAACACTGAGACAGAGGTTTCACAAAATATTAACTACGAAAATTCTGACGAACCCTCTGGCTCAAAGCAAGCACATTCTTTAAGCATGACGTCTGTAATGATTTGTCTTAATTCATATGTATTTCTATCTACTGCTATGGTAGACATTTTAGATCATAAAAACAATCCAATTCGGTCCCGTGCATTATTGGATAGCGGCAGTTAGTCCTCTTTCATGACTTCAGAATTGGCTAATAAATTAAAACTGCCTATTCAAAAAGTAGATATGTCTATCATTGGTACTAACGCGGTAAATGCAGCCAGAATAACTAAATCAACGAATGCTTTAATTAAAAGTGAATTACGTCAACGGTCCTCATGTGAATTGAAGAGTCAACGACTTTTTTCCTAGAAACTCTTATCGCGTATCTTATTTCATTATTCTGGTTTACAACATTTTTATGTGAATTATTTACTTGTTAATTAGATCTCTTGGTAGTTAGATGTATTATGTTAGATGAAATAAAACTTGTAAAATTTTAAAATATTTTTTTAAAAAACGAATTTTGAGATCAGAAAATATTTGTGGCGCAGTCAGTAGGATATCCAAGTTGTCGCGTATCGAACGTGTCAATTTTCGTTTTAACGATTGATTGGATATCGAACATTTGTCGCGATTCGTGTGTGGAGGTGTTGATATTGGAGTGGTTCCTCAAACATCGAGAAGCCCATCCATCGAGGACCAGTATAGCCGTTCACAACAAAAGCGTCAAAAGTTGGGACACAATCGCTCAACTTTGCAAAAAGTGCAGATTCCAGGGATAGGTACTTCATCCTTATAGTTAGACAAGGATAATGCTCAAATTCGTGTTTTTATTGTAACTTCAAATTATTTTTTTTTTTTATTTTTTAAATGTCAATTGATTTACTCGCAGACAAATTATCAACTCTTGATTTAGATAATTTAATTGACCTTCCTATTCCAAAGAAAGAAAGCTGCTCTAGATTTAGTTTTAAAAATCGAAATAAAGGAAAAGATCTAAAATACAAAAAACCTTTAAGAAAAATGGCAGACTTTAAACCTGAATATTTAAATTGCGTACCAGGGGTAGAATTCTCGAGTCTCGCATGAAAATTGTCGCACACGCCAAATGTCGCATACCAAATTCGTATGGTTGTTAAAAATACATATTTAGGTGTGCGTTTAAACCTATTACGCCGGGGTTTTAGAAAACTGAAATTTTCAGTGAATGTAGTCGTGAAGTACCTGATTATCCCACTTAGTCAGAATGTGGCACAAATCGCCGTTTCCTCATAAAATAATAATAAACTTTTAGGGGTGTTTTTTAACCTATGACGCCGGGGTTTTAGAATACCGCTATTTTTAGAAAAAGTAGTCCTCAATAGTAGCAGATTAAATCCCAAATAACCAGAATATGACAAAACATATAAATTTCCCGTAAAAAAATAATACATATTTAGAGGTGCATTTAAACCTATGACGCCGGGGTTTTAGAAAACTGAAATTTTCAGTGAATGTAGTCGTGAAGTACCTATTAAATCTCACTTAGTCAGAATGTGGCACAAATCGCCGTTTCTTCCTAAAAAAATAATAATCTTTTAGGGGTGCTTTTTAACCTATGACGCCGGGGTTTTAGAAAACCTTAGGGGTAGTAGTCTCGAATGTCGAATACCTCGATTCGCATGCAAGATTAGTGAAATGTCGAATAGCAACTAGGTGATTTTAAAAAAGTGTATCCTCGAAAACAGGATACGACAAATGTCAGGTGAATTCAACACGAGTGGTCTAAAGTGCTCGAATTTAAATTCGTATGTGACTTTATGGACCGTAAATATGGATGAGGCAAATTTTGATAAAATTAACATTTGGTGGCTGTTGAAAATCAAAACATTATTAAAGAGTGACAGCATAGAAGGAAGAAGTTTATTTATGAAAATCCATTTGGAATTAACGATGTGTTATAACGCTTATAACATGCTTAGAAAGTCGAAAATGCTTGATAAATAACACTATAATGTTTGATAAGATGTTGGTAACGGGAAAAGAAGCACCCCAAGTTCTGAGTAACTCTTTAATGTTGTAATACAGTACATTAGACATCGTGGTAAGTTGTAACTCATTAGCGATAAAAAGGCGGGCAGGTTCGAGTGACAGTTGACATATCGTCTCGTGTTCCACGACCCTGACCTTGCTGTCATGCTGACAACTGACAGTACACTAGAGTGGCAAGAGCCAACATAACATCTCTCCCTTTTGAAAGGTGGTAATTACAGACTTACATAGTCTTTCAAATAGGAGGGACGTTTTACAATTCTGGCAGGTCTATAGGAGGGTACAAGAGGTTCGAGAGAATCTGCGGGTGAATATGGTACAAATGAATCGCGAGATCGTCTTTCTTCGCGCACTACCTCACTCGCGACACTTTCTGGCACTGAGTCTTGCACACTACAATCAGTCTCTGACTTTTCATTTGTGACAGAAGCCTCCTCACTGGCCTTATCATAATAATGAACCTTAGGCTCGGACAGTGCTGGGGTAATATTTGCTTGGAGTTTTGACCTATTATAATAGGGAGCTGGAATTATATGCCATCTGTTTCTGCGATATACCCCCGTGTCAGTTTGAATTAAATAAGAGCGAGGGTAAGGCAATACTGCAGTAACTGTACCGTACTGTCTTAGATCTATTACCCAAACACTGTCGTCTACTTTTAGGTCTGACAACTTACGAGTCCTGTGTCTCTTATTATATAGAAAAGCAGATTTTTTCTTATTCTTATCCTCCCTTTTAAAAATAGGTTTAGTATTTACTGTCTTATTTAATTGACTGGGCAAAATCGGTAAATTAGAGCGGAGTTTGCGGTTCATTAATAGCTCTGAAGGACTAAAACCGCATTCTAATGGGGTTGTACGATATGCCAATAATGCTTGACAAATATCTTCATTCTTTTTTAGTAAATTTTTAGCAATTTTTACTGCGGCTTCGACACAGCCGTTAGATTGAGAAAAATATGGGCTACTAGTAACATGTTTAAAATCATTTTCAGCCGCAAAGGTGTTGAATTGAGACTGGAACTGAGGTCCGTTGTCAGACCTTACAATTTCAGGTATTCCATATCTGGAAAATAATTCTTTAAGCTTGGAGATGATAGTATTTTCGGTTAACTGGTACAATTTAAATATTTCAAAAAATCTGGAGAAGTAATCAGTTACTATTAAATACCAACTATCGCATTTAAATAGATCTAATGCAATTTTCTGCCAAGGCCGGTCTGGCAGCTTATCTATGGTAAAAGGTTCTTTATTATTTACCCTATGTTCCACACACTGGGAACAGTTGCGAACAAAATTTTCAATTTGAGTGGACAGTCCAAGCCACCATATTGAACTTTTAGCTCGAGCTCTACATTTAACTATGCCGAGGTGGCCTTGATGAATAAATTTTAGACATTTCTCTTGTAAAGTCTTAGGAATAATGATTCTGGAATTCTTTAAGAGAAGTCCTTCACAGAAAGAGATCTCAAAACGATACTGATAATATGGTCGGACTACTCCAGGTAATTTGTTTTCATCTGGCCAGTTTGACCTATAATATTTTTTTAGAAATTGACATACAGGGTCCGAGTTTTGTTCTGATTTAATAGTTTGGAGGAAATCTGGTTTGACCGCGATATTATTCGTAATTAAATTAACGTGGGCTTCAGCTTCCTGTGATAGCTCCTGTTCTTGAGGCATGGCCTCCAAATTTGAAAAGTGCCTGGACAGAGCATCGGCAACTAGTAAGTCTTTACCTGGGGAATAATAAATTTGGTATTCGTATCTCATAAGACGAAGCCTAAATCTCTGTAGTCTGGGAGTTAAGTTATCGATAGGTTTAGTTTGGAGGACCTGAATCAAAGGCTTGTGATCGGTTTCTAAAAATACTTCAATTCCTGTAATATATTCACTGAATTTATCACAAGCCCATGTTAGTGCTAAAGCTTCACGTTCTATCTGAGCATAGTGCTGTTCAGTTAAGGAGAGTAGCCTAGAGGCATAACATACTACTTCTTTATTGCCCATGGCATCATACTGAAAAAGGCAAGAACCTAGACCGAAGGATGAAGCATATGCAGAGATGGCTATCTTCTTAGTGGGGTCAAAATATGCCAGACAAGGGCTAGTTTTTAAAAGGCTTTTTATTTTTTTAAAAGCCTCTGATTGGGAGATACCCCACGAAAATAAAATGTTCTTTTTTAATAGGGCTGTAAGAGGTTCTAAGATTTCCGATCGATTGGCTAGGAAACGACATGAAAAATTTACCATCCCTAAAAAGCGTAGAAGCTCGGTTTTATTTGAGGGTTCAGGAAACCTTTCCACAGCTGAGATTCTTTCAGGGTCAATTGATATACCCTCACCTGAAATAATGTGGCCCAAGTATGGTAAAGAAGTAGACCCAAAAATACATTTTTCTCTGTTTAGCGTAATACCTTGTTTTTGGATTCTGTCTAAGACTTCACTGAGGATTTTATTATGTTTTTCTATTGAGTTTGCATGGATAAGAACATCATCAATGTGAAATTCCACCCCTTAAATATCCCCCAAGATTTGATATAATTCGCTCTGAAAGTATTCAGGAGCACAATTTATTCCGAAGGGTAATCTTTTAAAAATGAACCTGCCATAGGGGGTTATGAAACACGTGAGATGTTGGCAGTGTTTCTTTAAACGAATTTGATAGAATCCTGATGTTGCATCTATTTTGCTGAAGTATTTAGAGTTACTAACTTTAGCAAGTGTTGTCTCTACTTTATTAATAGGAAAGTGTGAACGAAGCACAGCTTTATTAAGTTTAGTGTAGTCTACACAAAGCCTGACTTTACCCCCTCTAGTAACTACCACAATGGGACTGACCCAGGCAGTGGGGTAGTTCACGGGTTCTATGAAACCTAACTGAAGCAATCTATCTAATTCCTCTTTAAGTGGTTTTAACAATGGGATAGGTACAGTTCTGGGGACAGACTGTACATAAGGTTGTACATCGTCTCTTAATTTAATTTCAAGTTCATTTTTAAATGTACCCACATTTTCAAAAATTTTAGGATATTTGTTCAGGATGAAATAGTTATCCAGTAACGTCAAGTTATTTATAGAAATATCATCTCCGAGCTTTAAGAGTCCTAGGGCCAAAATTGATGACCGACCTAAAATAGGTTTACAGAGACCATGTATGATAAAAATGTCTACAAAGCAAATACTATTATTACATTTTAATTCTGATTTGAAAGTACCTTTGACTTTCAGTGATTCACCTGAAGGGCCTATTATATTTTTATTGCATTGCTTTAGGTTATTTAGAATGTTAAAGTCAATTAAGTGAGCAGGAATGCAAGTGACATCTGCTCCTGAGTCTACCAAAAATAGAAATTGTTTGTTTAAAGCACTAACAACAATAGACGCTTTCCATTCTGTATTTAAGTTGTTTACCTGGATAGCTCCTAAATATAGGTCTTCTGTATCACTAGTATCCTCTCTTACTTGGAGCTGGCTTATTTTGGCTGAACGACAGACAGCTGCCCAATGTCCTTGTTTTCTGCACGTTCTACACATGGATTTGTTAGCTGGACATTTATCCCTGGGATGATCGGCTAGTCCACAAAATTGACATTTTCTCTCTGGTTTCTTATTTAGAGATGGAGATGCGGTATTGGCCCCCTTTTCGTTACACTGGGAACATCCTCGGTTTTTGTTATAAAAACCTTTTCTTTCAACTGTAGCTACGTTGTAGACGGGTGTTGGGGTTGAGTTGATACCATGTAACTCTCTGCTTTGACTTGCCTGCATTTCCGCTTGTTTCGTAGCAAGGATGCAGTCTGCTAGGGTTAAATTAGCTTGAAGCTGTAACCTTTCACTGGTTTTCTTATCTGTCATTCCTACGACGATTCTGTCGCGGATAAGTTCTTCTTTCAGGTTACCGTAGTTGCAATGCTCTGCTAAACTGTGTAGACTTGTAATGAAACTTTCAACTGAGTCTGATGGTTGTTGAATGCGAGAATTAAATTTATATCGTTCAAATATGATGTTTCGTCTGGGAATAAAATGTGCTTCGAAACTGTTCAAGGCGCCTAAGAATGTTGTTGGTGCAGTGGCGAACTGAAGCATGACTTCTTCAGCCTGTTCCCCCATTACATAAATTAAGATATTAATCTTATCTTCGTCACTTTTATTGTCTTGTCCTGCCATAAATCTTTCAAACCGCTTTCGCCATTGTGGCCATGCTTGCGGTTCCGTAAAGTTAAATTTCTCTGGTGGGGACACCTGGATTGGTACATGATTGTTACTGGGGCCTGCTCGGCCGACCGCGCCTGTTTCGTTGGAAGGCATTGAGAGCGTTTATTGTAAAACGACTGGATTTATAATCCGGTTTTCGCTCGATATGAGTTTCGATGTGAAAATATTTATTTGGTTAGGGCTCACCTTAATTTTTATTTTATTGGGACTAGGGTTCTCACTGCGCTGCCACCATGTTTGATAAGATGTTGGTAACGGGAAAAGAAGCACCCCAAGTTCTGAGTAACTCTTTAATGTTGTAATACAGTACATTAGACATCGTGGTAAGTTGTAACTCACTAGCGATAAAAAGGCGGGTAGGTTCGAGTGACAGTTGACATATCGTCTCGTGTTCCACGACCCTGGAGTGCGTTTAGAAACCACCCACGGCACGTCTGGACCCTATTCTAATGTATGTGGTGAGACGCGCCGTGCGAGGTTTCTAAACGCACTCCTGATCTTGCTGTCATGCTGACAACTGACAGTACACTAGAGTGGCAAGAGCCAACATAGTATATAACACATCGTTAATTCCAAATAGATTTTTATAAATAAACTTCTTCCTTCTATGCTGTCACTCTTTATTAATGTTTTGATTTTCAACAGCCACCAAATGTTAATTTTATCAAAATCTGCCTCAACCATATTTACGGTCCATAAAGTCGCATACGAATTTAAATTCGAGCACTTTAGACCACTCGTGTTGAATTCACCTGACATTTGTCGTATCCTGTTTTCGAGGATACACTTTTTTAAAATCACCTAGTTGCTTTCGACATTTCACTTGTTACGAATCGATGGCTCATAAAGCAATTATAAAAAAAAAGGTAATTACTTGGAAGAGTTATAATGGTTGCATGTGTAAAAATTAGAGTCTTGCACCTCTTACCTTTTAGTTCTTCCTGCTGAAGTATCTGCCCCAGGTACCTGGATCTCGTGGAAAAAAGCGGAACTTCGAAAATAGCGAGGAAATCACAACAAAAACGGAAAACAGTAAAATTATTGTAAAGCACCAAACGCCGGCCGTATTCACCTGTATCGCCTATATTTTATCACGATCAATTTGTCTTCTGGCCAACTCAACGACCGGTCGAAATATATCAAAAAAGTTTAGTTTTTTATAAACTATTCATACCGCTGTCCTCCTAATAGGGTAAAGCGGTGCAATACAACAAATAATGAAAAATAATAAATAATAAGAAATTAATTGAGTATTCTATTCATAACATCACTAATAATTATAGATTGTTCGACGTCTAGCAAAATTGTTAAAATTTGTAAATAATCGAGACAATAGTATAAAATTACTAATTGATTTATTGCAATATCTCAAATTAATCATTGATGGGGTAAATGAAATGGCGCAGTGTAATCACGAAACTGAGAAATATAATTCACCAACATTGGCAATGAATAAAAAATGTTGTGATTTGGCTATTGTAGAATTGCTACAAAAGCCGAATACCAACAAAAAAAGAGAATATGTAAATATTTTAAAAAATCTAATTATATCTCAATAGGCAGATGAAGTTTCAGCCGAGGCTTCTAAAAATTTGAATGAAAATAAATGGAACAAAGAAGAGCGTCTTTCATTGACGAGTGATTTGAAGAAATTAAATGACTATCTTCAGAAGTCTGCCCAACAACAATTCAATATATTAAAAGAAATGGACAACTCTAATGCATATTATGCTCTAAAAAATATTTTGTACACTCAAATTATACTTCTGAAAAGGCGTAGACCTGGTGAAGTAGCACAAGTGAAATGGCAAACCTTTAAAACAATAAATTTGGACACATCAAAACAAGACAGAGAAACAGAGAAAATTTTATTAAATACTTTTAGTCGTTTTATTATAAGAGGAAAACGTGGTCGTGGAGTACCAGTTTTGTTATCTCCTACAATGCGGCAACATTTTGAATTGCTGTTAAGTTAAAAAGAGATGTTTGTAAACGGCAACGATAACATTTTTCATTCTAAAGGAAAACGTTTCATAGATGGTACAACAATTTTACGTAATTATGTAGGAAAATGTGGTGTTCTCCGCGAAAAAAGCATAACGGCTACTCTCCTTCGCATTTAGCCACCATTACCCAGCTTCTGCAGTTTTCTAACAACGACATGGAGCAGTTATCCAAGTTTATGGGGCATACGCTTAAAACCCATTGTAGCGTATACAGAATCTCAGATAATATCTACCAAACAGCAAAAGTCTCCAAGTTGTTATTACTGATGATGGAAGGCAATGCTGAAAAATTTAAGGAAAACAATTGGATGACATTGATGTTGAACTGACTCCTGTAGTAGATAATAGTAACCTCTTTGAGCAACTTATTCAAGATATTCCACAATCTGTAAACGAACTAACAGATATATCAGACGATGCTTCTCAATCTGCTAAAGAGGACAACAATACAAAATGTAGCAATAAGAAAATAATAGAAAGACAATCTTGGACTGATAAACAGAAACAATTAATTTCTAAATATTTTGCTGATAATATAAAAAGAAAAGAGCCACCGAAACAATCAGATGTAAAACAATTTATCCATCTATATCCGGATTTCAAAGAAAGAAAATTGACATCCATTAAGGCAGTCGTTTACAATATTTATAGCGGCAAATTCAAAGTCAAGTAGTGTAGAATCTTGATTATGCGTAGGAAGGCAAGAGATCACCTCGAAAACTCTCATAGTCTATTTTACGACTATTTTTAAATCTTTTAAAAATGTTTGCTCGTATAGAAAAAAATTTAGATTATAAATTTTGAGCTGAAACATATGCCATATTTTTAGGCTTTATGTAGTTTATCATATTTACACAATTTTTCTCCTTGTATTTTAAAAAATTACTCTCGAGAGAATCTAAAAAATCACCTTGGGTTTTTAAATGCTTTTTCTAAAACCTTGATATTTTTAAAATACAAGAATTAAAATGTATTAAATTTTGTACAAAAATAGTCTAAACACAATGACATTAATTGTATCTAAAAATTCAAACAGTGCTCTACTGGCTTTATTCGAAACTAGCATGCAACTTAATTTTTATAAAAACAAAGAACATACAATTTTTAAACTTGGCATAAAAATTGCCTAAAAACATAATATTGGTCTTAATTTAAAAGTCCCGAGGTGCTCAACTTTAGTTGGTTTTAACTTGTTTTCATATTTAGTACTTAGTACCTTTTTATTCCTATTAGAATATTTTATTTTTTGTTTTTTTTTTAACCATAGATACCTTGTTAAGTTCGTCCTAGAATCATTTTATTTTTAGTTATTTTTATTGGAGTTAAGTTTAATTTTGAAAATTATAAAATAATTTTAAATGCCTCTGAAATCTTTACGAAAATAAATTAAAATACTTCTTGCATTGTGTTTAATTTATGTCAAAACCACAATAAACTATAAATTGAAATTATAATTATAAAATACGTTAAAATGAGTTTTACATAAAGATGTATTATCTGAATATGAAATGTTGGCAGTCAACGCGTTAAAATATCCTGTGGACCATAATTGCTTTTTGGTTGTAGACAATTTTAATATAAATGGTTCAAAATAGCACAAGACGTTTGGTTCAGAACTGTGTTATTTATTTTGTCTCAATTATATAAATGATTTAAGATAGTACAAGACGTTTGGTGCAGGAATGTGTTACTTATTTGGTCTAATTATATAAATGGTTCAAGATAGCACAATGTATTCAGAAATGTCTTTTTTATTTTGTCTTAATTATATAAATAGTTCAAGATAGCAGAAGACGTTTGGTTCAGGAATGTGTTATTTACATTGTCTAAAATATATAAATGGTTCAAGATAGCACAAGACGTTTGGTTCAGGAATGTGTTATTTATTTTGTCTAAATTATATAAATGGTTCAAGATAGTACAAGACGTTTGGTGCAGGAATGTGTTACTTATTTGGTCTAAATTATATAAATGGTTCAAGATAGCACAATGTCTGTATTCAGAAATGTCTTTTTTATTTTGTCTTAATTATATAAATAGTTCAAGATAGCATAAGACGTTTGGTTCAGGAATGTGTTATTTACATTGTCTAAAATATATAAATGGTTCAAGATAGCACAAGACGTTTGGTTCAGGAATGTGTTATTTATTTTGTCTAAATTATATAAATGGTTCAAGATAGTACAAGACGTTTGGTTCAAGATTGTGTTATTTATTTTGTATAAACTTTTTTGCTAAAAATTGTTTTTTTGTTGTATATTTTTCAAAATTAGGAAATTTTTATTAGAACTTACATATATATGTGGACAAATAGATGAAAACTTATTGTTTTCCTAGTGGAGCAGTTTGGTACCAAACTACAATTGGCTCAGAAAGGATATAAAGATGTATATATATATATATATATATATGTATGTAAAACGTAAAGTTTGAGGACGTTTTTTGAGACATAATGGTCAGTTTAAGGACATTTGTTAAGTTTGGGGTCCGTCCTCAAACTTTTTTGTTAGGAATTGGTTAGTTTGACGACGTGTCCTCAAACTTTTTTTATGAAATAGATTAATGGTTAGTTTGAGGACATTCTCAGATAAATGTTTATTGTTCAAGTAAAATTATTTAATTATTTAGGATTGGGCATTTCGAAGATTATTCTGGGTATTTAACATATTTTTCTAAATCCAATGAGCAAAAAAAAGTTGAGGTAGAATTTAAATTTAAAATATGTGATTTTTTTCGTTATTACTGGAAAATTCTTTGGATTCAGCCTAAAACAGAAATACAAAAATGTTTACAAAAAGTTTGAGCCCATTATGACCAAAATGTTTTAAAATTTGTGATTTTTTTTACCATTAAATTCAAATTCTCGTTTCTTATTTGTATTCAGCATAAAGAAATAAACCAAAAATCGAATTGCGAATTTCTACCTATTAGGATATAAAATTATAATAGGGATTTGAAGTTTTATATTTTGTTTTTTTTTGTGTTTACTGTAAAATTCAAATTCTAATTTCAGGTTTGTCTGTATCATTAAAGAATAAACAAAAAATCAAATTGAGAAAACTTTGTGCCTATTAAGACAAAAAAGTTGGAATAGGGGTCGAAGTTTTAAATATTTTCTGTTTTTTAAAAATTGTGGAAAACGCAAAGAGGTATGGACGACTAGGTTTTTTACTCCTTAACAATCCTGAACATATAAAAAATTAATAGGAGTTTTTTTATTAAAGCACTAAAAAAATGAGTTATAACTATTTTTCAAAATAAAAAATTGTTTTCATCACCAGGGAAATGTTTTATGATGATGTAAAAATCACGAATATATCGAAAAATGTCCACTCATATTATTTTAAAACAAAAATACGTTATGTACGTCAAGAGCGTCGCCAAATTTAAACAAAAGTTAGATTTAACCAGTGCCGTACAAAATGAGAATGTGTAAGGACACCATATTAGATAACTTCTATATAAGCTTCCCCTTAAGAACTTAATAAGGAGGGTAAAGGATCCCATATTACTGCTATACTCACCTGAGTCAACGATTTTTTTTTTAATTTAGTGATATATCACTTGTCAAATTAAAGACGTTTTACCTAAAACTAAAAAACTAATATCATCAGTGACAACAAATTTTAATTACACTCCTGTCGTAGTTCTTTCGTAAATTCGTTTTAATTTAGTCAATACGAATATAATAACAGGTTACTTCGACATTTTGCATTTTAGGACTTTGGGAGCTCAGAAATGTCGAGAAAAGTAATAAAAAGTGGGGGCAAGAATTTGTTTTTGCCATCACGACATTAAACTGAGACTTTTGGGACTCAGTAATAGTAAAAATAAAACAAGCAAAAAAATAATCGTCTTCTGAAAGAAACTAATATTTTCTTTACTTAGGAATACGAGAACTTTGAAATCAGTTTCTATTGAAGAATATCGTCACCACTAACCAAAACTCCACTTTTTAATACTCTTCGTAATAATTTGAGGGTGGCCGTTAAGATACGAAACGTCGTATCATCGTATCAAATATTTATTAGTCCCCAAATCGTATAAGGACGTTTTTTGAGACATAATGGTCAGTTTAAGGACATTTGTTAAGTTTGGGGTCCGTCCTCAAACTTTTCTGTTAGGAATTGGTTAGTTTGACGACGTGTCCTCAAACTTTTTTTATGAAATAGATTAATGGTTAGTTTGAGGACATTCTCAGATAAATGCTTATTGTTCAAGTAAAATTTATGAAATTATTTCATTATTTAGGATTGGGATTTCGAAGATTATTCTGGGTATTTAACATATTTTTAACATAATAACAGGTTTACTTCGACATTTTGGATTTTCGGACTTTGGGAGCTCAGAAATGTCGAGAAAAGTAATAAAAAGTGGGGGCAAGAATTTGTTTTTACCATCACGACATTAATACTGAGACTTTTGGGACTCAGTAATAGTAAAAATAAAACAAGCAAAAAAATAATCGTCTTCTGAAAGAAACTAATATTTTCTTTACTTAGGAATACGAGAACTTTGAAATAAGTTTCTATTGAAGAATATCGTCACCACTAACCAAAACTCCACTTTTTAATACTGTTCGTACGTTTTGGCAGTGGCGGCTTGTCCTAAGGGGCCAAAGGGCCATGGCACTGGCGCAAAATTTGTAAATATTTCGGTGACTAAAAATATTTCTTTTTATGTTAATTACAATAATTATTACAATTGTCGGATCAAATTATGGCTAAACGATACATTATATAAATTATTTATCATTATTTAATTTGATCCCGATGAAAAAACTTGCGTCGTATTATTCCTAGACAAAACAAATTTAATAATTCAAGCAATTGACCGTCCGTTGTCTAGCCGAGCACATCGCTCAGTGGCCCGGCTGCTTACATATTAATCCATTGTAAAAGGTTACTCGAGGTCACGCAATTCGCCTGTAGAACGCGCTGCTTATACGTTCAAACGGGGCCACGTTTGAAATGGCTCGGAATGAATAGTTAGAAAAGTATTGTTTCAATCCCGTCATTGGAGAGATCGGCGTATTGTTTAGTTAGAATAGTTGAGTTTTTAAAGTATAATTAAATTAAAATAAATTGAACAAATTAAATGAATTAAATGAATTAAATGAATTGAATTAAATGAATTGAATTAAATGAATTAAATAAATTAAAAATCGTCCGAGAGTCCGAGGCAAAATGAATAAAATAAGCAATCTGTTATTGAAACCTTTTTCTACGCACTAGCTCGAGGAGGAAATCCAAATAAAGGATCTTGGGAGACCTCTTCCCGATTTGGAAATAACAAAAACGCAGAAGGCTTCCACCTCAAGTTCATCAAACTTCGAAGGCCGGATAAGAAAGTTTAACCGGAATTATTACTTAAAAAATAATTGGATTTGTGGATGTGATGAAAAAAATGCATTTTTTTTTGTTCATGGACGATGCATGGTGCAGGCACCCGAAAATGTTAATCCATGGCTCCACCTATGTGCTAAGGCACGAGCCACTACTGCGTTTTGCTAACTGTATTAGCATCATAAGGAGTTGATGATAAACACATACAGTTTATCATCAACTCCTGATGGTGCGAACATAATTAGTGAAACTTACAAGAGTGTTAAAAAGTGTAGTTTTGGTTAGTGGTAACAATATTCTTCAACATTGTTGAAAACCAAAAATTACAAATTCTCAAGTTAACCCATTTACGGCCGTTGATGCGTATACGCAACACCGCACAAATTATTTTTTTATAAAAAATGGGTTCACTTTGAACATGAACTGGGCACCAACATTATTGCTAGAATGTCCAACAAAGGTGATAAGATCATATTTAAAATAAGTTCTTAATTTGTACTTTTTTAAGAAATTTTCAAAAAAACCAAATTTTGTTACATGATGTTCCGAAATTTTCAAAAATCAAAATATCATATACATTTTATTATTTGCAGTGTTTTGACACACACATCTCAATAAATATATTTCAAAATTCATGATAAAATTCAAATGCATGATCTAGATGAATTTTCTCTTCCCTAAATTAGATCATAAATAATGTCGTTGCGTATACGCATCAACGGCCGAATAAGTGTAAACTGTCGGCAGTGTCGGCACAAGCCCTGGGAAGTACAGAAATAATGTACGGGGAAGTACAGAAATAGTATTCGGGGAAGTACATAAATAGTTGTTGTCTAGACGTACGCTAGAACTATTTAGTCTTGCTCCGATCGAGTTTGAGTGCGTGTTTCTGCTTTAATTTTTGTGAAAAATGCCAAAATTTCTGACGCAGAGGCAGCTAGAGCTGGCGTTAGAGGAGGTGGTATGTGACTTGAACGATGAAAATGGTAAGTTCCAATCCTTGGAGGTTTGTGAACGTTTGAAGATATTATGTTTTGTTAAATGTTAGTCTGCAAATTATTCATTCTTTCTAGAGCAAATCGACGCTGTCTACATTCCACCCGAGGTAGACCAACTGACAGACGAGGAAGATTTCGCAGAGGATCCTGCAAATAATAGTCAGAACATTGACGTAGCAGGGACTTTCGAGATTCATACCAACCCAGACGATCTAGATGATGAATCCAGCCCAGAAGATCTAGATGAGGAATCTAATAATAAGGATTTAGAAACCAAACGTCAAAAAACAAAGAAAAAGAAGGCAGAAAGTAGCAAACCGACTTGGAGACCCGGGCAATTCATACACCAAAATCTACCTGTATCCAAAGAAGAGGAACGAATTCAGGAATTGAAAGGCGACTTAGAGGGCATGTCACCATTGGATTTTTTTTTCAAGTTTATTGACGAGGACCTGATGGATATGATTATTCAGTTTTCGGAAAAATACGCACGGTACAATAACAGACATGACTTCCATCTATCAAGAGAAGAACTACTGAATTTTCTGGGAATTATACTTTTGTCAGGCTACCATACATTACCTCAGATAGATATGTATTGGTCTTTAGATGAGGATAAAACTGTGGAGATTGTCAGAGGATGTATGAGCAGGAATAAATTTAGATCAATAAAACGGAACCTACATTTGAGTGATAATGACAACCTGGATGTAACAGACAAGTTCACAAAACTACGTCCCTTTTTTGACTCACTCAACCATAAATTTTTACAGTTTGGAATTTTCTCATTTGACTTGTCAATTGATGAGCAAATGGTTCCTTATTTTGGGCGACATTCTTGCAAAATGTATATCAAAGGCAAGCCTGTCCGTTTTGGATTCAAGATTTGGTGCATTTGTTCTTCGAGTGGATACCTTTACCAGTTTATTCCTTACGCGGGAGCTGCAGAAAAAAAAACTGATCTTGGACTTGGCGCGAGTGTAGTTCTTGAACTTTTGTCAACAGTAAAAAATGTTCAGAATCATAATATCTTCTTTGATAACTTTTTCTCATCATACGAACTGTTATCTGTTTTGAAAGCCAAAGGATTCTTCGCCACAGGGACGATTCGCGAAAACAGAACAAGTAAGTGTCCGTTGGTTTCAAATAAATTGCTATCAAAACAGAAGAGGGGCTCCTATGATTCACAGTTTGATGAATCCACTTACATTTCTTTGGTAAGATGGAACGATAATTCCGTTGTGACAGGGATCAGTACCCATTATAATGTAGAACCTCTAAGCTCTGTCAAAAGATATGATAGAAAACTAAAAAAAGAGTTGTTGGTCCCACAACCAGCAATAATATCAGCATATAATAAATCCATGGGAGGGGTAGATTTGCACGATAATGGTGTGGCAAATTATAGATCCCGTGTGTTAGGTAAAAAATGGTGGTGGCCACTATTTATAAATGCAATCGACAGTAGTCTTGTAAATGCTTGGAAACTGTACAATACTGTGAATGATCGTAAGATGCCACAACTAAATTTCAAATCATCTGTCGCAGTCCGATTATTGAAAATGTAGAACTTTGTCCCAAGGGCACTTCCATCAGAACCACCCAATGAAGTGAGGATTGATCAATCTGGGCATGTTATCATTAGAACTGATTCTCGTAGAAGATGTCGTGTGTGTAAAAGTCAAACAATTTATATTTGTGAACGCTGCACAGTTTATTTACATGCGGACTGTTTTCGGCAATATCACGTAATGCTTTAGGCCATTGATGCGTTTACGCAACACCTAGTATTTTAGAATATAAATAGTTTTTATTTTTTTTAATCATAGATATGTGTTACTTTAGCGATTTTTAATAAGAAAAATATATTTTTTTTAACATTTAAGTTTTATTTCTTTCCTTGGCCCTAAATGGGTTAAATAAAAAAAGCACAGATTCTAATAAAAGTTGATTCAGGAGAAATCTGATTTGAAATCTTCAATTTTCGTTAATTTGTATTATTTGTTTTATCGAAATTGTTAGGAAATATCAAAGTATGCCAATTATTATACTCGTTTTGACGAAATCAGAACTACGACGGACCGTAATTAAAAATTATTATCACTGATGATGTTAGTTATTTCAGATAAAACGTCGTTAAAATGACAAGTGTGATATATCACTGAATTTAGATTTTAACCGTTTATCAATATTTGTAATAAAAAAGTCAGGTTCATATTTAAAAACATAACTTGAGGGTGGCCGTTAAGATACGAGACGTCGTATCATCGTATCAAATATTTATTAGTCCCCAAATCGTATGAGGACGTTTTTTGAGACTTAATGGTTAGTTTAAGGACAATTGTTGACTTTGAGGTCCGTCCTCAAACTTTTTTCTTAGGAATTGGTTAGTTTGAGGATATGCTTATTATACAATTAAAATTATGGACATTATTTCGGATTGGATATTTCGAAGGTTATTCTGAATCATATATTATTTCAAATCCTATACGCAAAAAAGTTAAAGTAGTTTAATTAAACGTATTACATAAATGAATTTGGATCGAAAAAATCCTTCATACAATGCCATGGATGTTTCTTGGTATCTCTAATGATAAAATGACAAGTGCATATTAAGATAAATGTTTTCATCTGAAAAGTCAGAGTGATTTATCATAATATCCGACCCCAGAAACTTCCCACATAACAATTTTAAATAACGAATGAACACTGTTCTGAAAGATTGCTCAAGAAAGAGTAAATCCTGGTTCTTGTTATTTGAGATAAACTGAAAAATGTCTCAGGAGGAATTAGCTAATCTCACCAGTCTTCTTGATTTGAGCTGAAACAGCTATACCTATTTAACCAAAATTTTCATAATTTTACAATAAATTACAACTACATTGATTTCAATAAAATTTGAAGTTACACGAACGTTTTTTATTTAGAACACAATTTAATTTAGTGTATATGTTGTAACAATTTAAACTCTGAAAATGGAACAGGACCCTTCTTAGAAAAGTTCCCGAAGTAGAGGTCATTGTCAATACATAATAAAAAAAAATATTCTACAGAGATGAATAGAGAAAAAATTGGGTTTCAAAAATAAAATAAAAACTACGTATTAAAAAAATAGTTGAGTATGGCCCTGCAAAGACGAAACGTTGTTTTAAAAATTGGATACGCTATGTTAAGAGTATTTGACGTTCAATAAAATTTGACCTAAATAAAACGGAAATCGTCAATTTCGGTTTTTCCTAAATATCTCGTAAACCGGTCCTGATATTTTAATTTTGAAAATACCATTCAATTCTTTTTGAAAATGCGCATATTAGTTAAAAAACCCAAATGTTTTTGTATGTTTTAAAAATAAGCTTGAATTTCTATTTAAAAAAAAATTAACTTTCTGTTGAGTAATATTTTAAAACAATTAATAAATTTAAGCACAACTTTTTTGTTTCAACATCCATGTAAACATTTTCCCCTTAACTCGTTGACGGACACAACTGCTTTAACAGTAATTTTGAATTAATCTACTGGGGCACTACTGCCATAGCAGTAGATAATTTTAGTCTTGAAATTAACACATCTGCTATAGAAGTAACGTTTCCCACAACGATGCATGTTAGTTTACACCTTACTGTCCCGTGGGATATACGTTAAATTTGGGGCACTGTCACCTTAGACCAAAAAAAGGCGTATGTTGTGATTTAGGTAGGAGGACTAAACGTCGTCATTACTACCATAGCAGTAGTGCGTGCATTTAATTTGCATGTGTTAGTTGTTTCGCGCCCCCAGAGAGAAAAGAGGTTAGAAATATTTTTGGATCTTTCTAATAGTACTTTTTATACGGAATTCCATAATTTGTACTTAGATATGGATGCAAAGGAGGAGGCAAGACTCCTAAAGTCATTTGCGGAAGCTAGTGACTACAGTGGGGAAAGAGTTCCAGTGCCCGGCTTGTTTCGAATCGTACCACAAAAATAATGATTAGTAGAAGTAGACATATATTGCAGTTTCTTTTGTTCTAATTACTTATTGTTCTCACTTTAAATGTAAATAAAAAAGATGTTCAGTTTTTTGTTGTTTATTACTGCTATAGCAGTACTGCCATAGCAGTACGCTATCCCATAGTGTTAAAAAATTCTAACCAGGGGGACAGTACTTCTATAGCAGTAGTGCATTTTTTCTACAAAAGTCAACTTCTAATCATACACAAGTACCCCTGTTCAAATTTAATGAAAATCTATCGACGCGTTTAGAAGTTACAGCTGTGTATTTCTGAGGTACCCCACCAATTTCTCACTGTCCGTCAACGTGTTAATTACATTATAATATATATATATATATATATATATATATATATATATATATATATATATATATATATATATATATATATATATATATGTACCATTGGATGAGTTTGGGGACATCATTTCGCAAGTAGAAAATTCCCGCATTTTTAGAGAATTTACGAATATATATTTGGCATTTGTACAATTTGGGGACAATACACGAAAGGTGGAAAAAGTCTGAGCTTTAAAACAATACCCTTGTATTTTACTATTTAGTTGAGGACTAATTTCGCTGAGAGAATCATGTATGTGTTAGTAGAGTTCGAAAAGTATTCTACAAATATTTATCCGGAAAATAATGTTCTTTTAAAAGAAAACGATAAGTGCATTGTGAGACATAAAGGAACCAAATATGAGGCATCTGTTTTATTAATGCACGGTAAGTTTATTCTTTTATTCTTCTAGTGAATATAGTGAACATTTAGTTATATTTCATTATTTCGTTTTTAATTTATTTAGTATACAATTTTTAAGGGCTACATGGCGGCCTCTTTTTTAAACATATCCAATAAGAAAAAATATATTTTGAACCCCAATCTGGAAACATTTCGTAAATTATATAGAATCTATATTTATACCGGGTGGCCACGAGTTAATGTACGCCCCCAATATTTTGGTTGTTTTCGAATTTAAAAATTAGGTTTTTGGCACACATCAATTAGACACTAATGTGCTACTTTTAGACTAACAGGAATGAAAATATCACTTCCTGTTGAGCCGGAAGTAACATCAATTTTTTTAAATGGAATGACTATATTTTTTTGACCGGTGTGAACTTAACAGCCATTTTTCAGCAGTCGATTTTCATCCAGCAGTCAAATAACCAGTGGCGTCGGAAGACGATTATATTCTTGAAAAAAATTCTTTTGAGGGACCTGTAGAGAATAACATATAAAATGAAAATATTAAATATTGCCACACATCAGAAACACTATACACATTTTAACAAGGGTTTTCTAGAGCAAAGTTGTCACCCTTAGAATTATTAAAAAATCTAAAAATACTCTTCAGAAAAGATTAGCCAAGTTCAACTTTTGCACAAACATTACTAACTATATGTAGAATAATTGTATTAATATGTGAATTGATTTGCAAGCCGTCAAAGGGGTAGTAAATACCCTCACAAATAGGAAAAAAATCAAAAGTACTCTTCAGAAAAGTTTAGCCAAGTTCAAGTTTTGCACAAACTTTCCTGATTTTACATATATAGAATAATAGTAATAAGATGTAAATTATTTGCAAACTGTCAACGGCGTGATTTTTTTTAAGTTATGAGGATTACTACCCCTTTGACGGCTTGCAAATAATTCACATCTTATTACAATTATTCTATGTATAATGATCAATGTTTGTGCAAAATTTGAACTTGGCTAAACTTTTCTGAAGGGTACTTTGGATTTTTTTCCTATTTGTGAGGGCATTTACGACCCCTTTGATGGCTTGAAAATCAATTCACATATTAATACAATTATTCTACATATAGTTAGTAATGTTTGTGCAAAAGCTAAACTTTTCTGAAGGGTACTTTTCATTTTTTTCCCATTTGTGAGTGTATTTACTACCCCTTTAACGGCTTGCAAATAATTCACATATTATTACAATTATTCTACATATAGTCAGTAATGTTTGTGCAAAATTTAAACTTGGCTAAACTTTTCTGGAGGGTATTTTTGATTTTTTTCCTATTTGTGAGGGTATTTACTACCCCTTTGACGGCTTGCAAATAATTCACATATTAATTTAATTATTCTACATAATATAGTCAGTAATGATTGTGCAAAAGTTGAACTTGGCTAATCTTTTCTGAAGAGTATTTTTAAATTTGTTAATAATTCTAAGAGTGATAACTTTGCCCTAGAAAACCCTTGTTAATATTTGTATAACGTTTGTGATGTGGCAATATTTAATATTTTCATTTTATATGTTATTCTCTACAGGTCCCTTAAAATAATTTTTTTCAAGAATATAATCGTCTTCCGACGCCACTGGTCATTTGGCTGCTGTATGAAAATCGGCTGCTAGAAAATGGCTGCTAAGTTCACACCGGTTTTTTTATGGTTTCTCATTAGGCATACATTTCTAACTGCAACAGTTTTTTCAGTTTTAAAAAATTCAAAAATATAAGTGAGATTCGAACATTTTTTTAATGTATTCAAAATGCGTTGTAAGAAAATTACTATGTAGGCTATGGAAATTATAAGTAAGGTTGTTGTTTATCTAGTTTATAAATCATTACTTCTAATAAAAAAATAGTACAGTTCCATTAATCGAAATTCGATATCACAATTTATGCAATAACAGTTAAAGCAACCCTGTTTCTGCTTTTAAAATTTCATTATTAGAAAATCACTTTGTTCTATACTTGGACCTAAAAATTTGTGCATTGTTATAGAATCGAAGGAGTACTTAGAAAAATATGCAGAGACTTTATATGCAGTTCAAAGCGAGACCACCAAAGAAAACGAGGAAAACAACTTGTCTATGGACCTGAGCAATTTTTCCATAGGCTCAGAATTTATTAACATTAATTCTTCTTCTTCAATGCTACAAACGTCCGTTCAAGATGTCAGTGTGGAAATGGAAGAGTTTGTTAACATTAATTCTTCTTCAATGCTGCAAATGTCCGGTCAAGATGTTAGTGTCGAAATTGAAAAATTTGAAAACATCAATTCTTCTTCTTTTTTAATATTACAAACGTCTATTCAAGATGCCGTAGCAATGGAAGATGAAGAAAATATAGGTGATAATAAGCTATCGGGTAAATATTATACAAATTAAAAATAGAACCCATTATATTTTATTCTTCTTCTAGTAAACCTCTTTTTCTTTTATTCCCTTTATTGTTCAATTTTCGATTAAAATTCAGAACGTATTTAAAAATCCGTAAGAAAAGTCAAAATCACCTTTTTTTAATTTTGTACATAGGTACCCATAAAAAAATATAATTTAACTAAAAAAAAGTATCGTTTTTTTTACAGAATCACCTACTGGATTTTCTGATAATTCTATTGATGACCCCATGTATCAACCAGATGAGGAAAAAGAATGTAGCTCAGAACATAGTGACGTAGCAGATGAATCTAGCTCTTTAAATTCTAAAAACAATATATCCAATAATTTGTTGGAGAGGTCAATTGATACAACAATTAACACTTGTGACGACAAAAACCTTCTTGTGTCAGTATCCAAAGCGAGTGGAGGTGGTGAAAAACTGAATGTTTGCATGTTTTGTTATAAAAAGCAAACCAAACTTGCACGACACTTAGAAACTGTTCATAAGAATGAAGATGAAGTGAAGAAATTCAAAAATTTACCGAAGGGTTGCAAAGAACGAACTGATATCATTGGCCTCTTAAGGAAAAAAGGTAATTTCAAGTACAATACAAGTGCATGTCTAAATGACGGTAATCTAATAGTTTCAAGAAGACCAAATGCTAAGAAGTTGAGGAAGGCAACTGATTTCTTACCTTGTGTTAAATGTAAGGCATTCTTTTCCAAGAATAGTTTGAGGGTTCATTTTAAAGCTTGCACTGGAATTTCTAGTGCCAGAAACCGTTGCGTTATAGTAACCGGAAAAAAAATTGCTGCAAGGTTACATTGTACAGCCAATAAAATGGTAAGGGAAAAACTTTTTCCACCTCTTAGAGATGACGATATTGTAGATTTAATAAAATACGATGAATTAGTCATTGTTTATGCCAATAAAATGTGCGAGAAATATCGAAATGAACGGTACTGCGAAATGATCCGGCAACGTATGCGATTAATTGGAAGATTTTTAAAAGCCTTGAAGGAGATCAATAAGGATATTCAGAATTTGACAGATGTTTTCGAACCAAAATACTGCCAAGATACAATAAGGGTAATTAATAAATTGGCAGGAGCCAATGACGATACTGGTCATTTTCAAAATCCTACAGTTGCTTCATCATTAGGTACCATACTCAAATACATTTCAAAAATTTTGATTAACCAATGTATTATTAAGCACGATGATGAAAAGCGAAAAAATACAAAAAACTTCTTACTACTATTTACCCAAGAAATTGAGATTAATGTAACAAGAACAGTGACTGAATCGCAAGTTCATATGAGAAGACAAAAAACAGTTGATTTACCTTTGACAAGTGACATCAGAAAGTTTTATATGTATTTACAAAAAAATTTAGAAATAACATATAATAAATTAAAACAAAAATTTGATATTTCCACCTGGCTGAACCTATCAGAATACACTCTTCTTAGTATTCAGGTCTTTAACCGAAGAAGACCTGGTGAGCTAGAACGAATACTAATTGAGGATTTCAAGAAATACGAAGGAATCAATGACGTACAAAAGGATACACTGTTATCTGAAGAAACCCAAAAAATGGTTGAGCGTTATGTACGTTTTCTAATAAGAGGAAAATTGAATCGAACAGTTCCTGTAATTTTAGATAAAAAACAAGTCCAGTGTATAGAACTTCTCCTGAAATACCGGAGCCAAGCAAAAATAGATCAAAAGAATCAATATGTATTTGCGGTACCTGGCGTAAAAAATGCAAAATACTTGCGAGCCTGTAATATTATACGCAAACATGCAGTTCTCTGCGGGGCAGAGCATCCAGAAAGGTTAAGGGGAACAAAATTACGCAAACATATCGCAACCACCTGTATAAAATTAAATTTAGAAGAAGATGAAGTTACAGATCTTGCAAATTTTATGGGGCATGATGAAAAAATTCATAGGAATATATATAGACAACCCGTGGCTTCACGAGATATTTTACGGGTGTCAAGACTACTCGAAGTTGCTCAAGGAAGGAATGAAGAAGACAAAGAAAATAGTAGCGATGAAAGTAGTGAAGGGGAAGAACCGGTAAAAACACCAAGAAAAAAAAGATCAAGTAAGATACAATCAAGGTTAATTTTCAATGTTTTATATATATTGTTTCTAGCATCTCCATATGGATTTGTTAATAGGAGAAGATGGACCCCTGATGAAACTGCAACAGCATTAAACGAATTTGAAAAAAATTTAAAAAATAAAAAATTACCATCATTTAAAGAAATACAGGAAATTAAATCGAAATGCCCGATACTGAGTCGACGATCTTCTCCGCAAATAAAAACCTGGTTACACAATCAATTTAAAAAACGTGGAGGAAAATAAAAACTCGTTTGGAGCAATTTAGGCATATTACAAATCAGTTCGTTTTTATTTTAAATTCATTTCAAACGCTTATTTAATATTTTTTAAATTAATCAATACATTCACAAAGTGGTTGGAATTTCATAATTTTTTAGTTTGTTTTAAGCTGTTCGTGTAAATTGAATAAAATTTTATTTCTATACAAGCAAGTATTTTTAATTAAGAGGTAAAAAAAATAAATCATGTGCAACGTAGTTTTATAGCTGTTGTTAAATTGAAGTGGGGGAAATGGCAATGATGGTAATGGCAATATGCCGAAACTAGTTGCCGTTTCCTCGTCTTCAGTTTAACAACTGCAAATAAATTCTGTGGTACATGATTTAAAATTTAGTACCTCATTATTTGACCATTTGTGATAATGGATAACCTCTTGGGCTAATTTTTAATTAACATCAAATTTTTATCTTCTGCTCAAGTTTAAAAAACTTACATCATGTGCCATCTACACTAGAACAGTACAGAATAGAATTTTTCAAAAAGCAATGAATTTTTTATTTAACATTGATGCACTATTTACCCTGTATCTGACTGATCATAACGATTAAAATTGCAAATAAAATAATTACGATTTTATGTATTTTTGGAAACTAAAATTACAATTTGAAATATTTTAAAAAAGTTCCAGCGATGAAACTTTTTTTTTAATATTAATATATAGTGCGACTCAAAAAGTCTGCACCATACGGGAAAAATTTTTATTATTCATTTGACAGAAAATGTTATTCCTGATAAAAGTTGGTGCATTGCGTAAAATTGCTATTGCAATCGTCAAACTTTCAAATTTCTAAATGGTATACAAGGGCGGGCAAAAAATAGGATTTTCGACCAAGAATAAAGTATCCTTATTTTTGACAATATCAAATAGATTTATTTAGGAAAGTTGTTTAGAATAAAAAATTACACTAAGATTTAAAATCACAGCCTCCTACGTAAAAAATCCATTTTTTTATGTTTTTAGCCTAGCTCAAAATAATATCATTTCGAATGCACTTTAGAGGCCTTCTTTCAATCACTATAACACATTTTGGTTAAAAAAATTTAGTTTTCTTCGTTATTTTACACCATTCTCGGCCTTTTTTTAAATTTTTTATGATTTTTGTTTTTTTTTTGGTGCAAAGTTGAAATTTCACCCTGTAAACCAACATCTTTTTTAAATAATGTTAATAAAGAATTTTGTGCACGAACAATAAAATGTATGGAGATGGAAGGTAGCTATGTGAAAATTTAAAGATTATTAGATATTAAATTATTTTTGTTATTAGGTTGTAAGTAATTATTTTTCTTTTGTAATTTAGTTTTTAATTACTACGATTATTACGGTCATTGTAAACCTGCTGATATGTATTATTTAGTTGCTTCGTTCTATTTGTTAACTTATTTAATTTAAATAAATCATATTGGTAGTTTTTATGTACATGTCTACAGGGTGAAATTTCAACGTTGCACCAAGAAAAAACCAAAAATCATAAAAAATTTAAAAAAGGCCGAAAATGGTGTGAAAATAACGAAGAAAACCAAATTTTTTTAACCAAAATGTATTATAGTGATTGAACGAAGGCCCCTAAAGTGCATCCGAAATTATATTATCAAAAACATCAAAAAATGGATTTTTTTCGTAGGAGGCTGTGATTTTAAATTTGAGTGTAATTTTTAATTCTAAACAACTTTCCTTAATAACATTTTTTGATATTGTCAAAAATAAGGGTACTTTACTCTTGGTCAAAATTCCTATTTTTTGCCCGCCCCTGTATACAATTTGGAAATTTGAAAGTTTGACGCTTGCAAAAGCAGTTTTACGCAATGCACCAACTTTTATTGGGAATAAAATTTTCTCTCAAGTGATTAATAAAAAATTTTCCCATATGGTGCAGACTTTTTGAGTCGCACTGTAATATTTGTCTTGTATTTTTCTTAACTAAACTTACCAATAAAAATAGCAAAAAAAAAAAATAATAACTATTTTATTCTATTTCGAAAAGCATAGAATTTGAAATTTATTCAAAAGAAGTATCAGCAAATAATTTTTTATTTATTTGATGCACTATTAACAAAGTCTCTTTTTAAATTAATCATAGCTATAAACATGGCAAATAAAAGAAAGAGATAAAGTTTCAGTAAATATGACAGATCAGGAATATTTACGTTTTATCATTTTTCTATTTGTACCGAAAAAAGTCCCCAAACTTAACAGTATATAGACAAACTCGCAAAAACCAAATTTTTTCAAAATTTCCTTGTTTCTTTGATTTGTAATGGTAATGTATACGGATGTATACAAAAAAAAGTATAATCAAAAGATGTCCCCAAACTTTACGTTTTACATACACATATATATATATATATATATATATATATATATATATATATATATATATATATACATTTTTGTATCAAGGTGAGATTCGTATATATTATAGATGACCTGAGATCCATCTCAAATGAAATAAATCTCAAAAAAAGATTATACGTAAATATAATAAAAATATATTTTAAATCATGGCACGAACAGAGGGGTAAGGTAAAACTTGTTTCTTTTATACATGAACTATGTGTTGCAAATAGAGATCCTTTATAAACAGACGTTAGTTGTGATCCGAGGCTCTATATAGATAAATATATTAGACAAAATGAGATCCAGCTGTGTTGCCAGATTTTTGCATATATTTGCATTCATTTATTTCACGTGTTTATTTAACTGTTTCCAAATGTGATGTATTGACATTTTTAAAGTGGGTATAGTTAAAAAAATGAATAGCCAATAGTCATGTTCTAGAAAAATATTTACAAAATATTTATTTTCTTATCTGGTTCGAGTACAATTTGAAGAGAAGCAGCCACATTTTATTCTAATCGTAATGGGATCATATTTTTTTAAAGATATAAAATTATGGTTATAAATTATACTTTATTATACAATACTTTTCCCGAAGAAAATACAAGGTTATATTGAGGTGATGTTAAAATGTAAAAATAGCACAACTTTTGTTCCAAAGGAAAATCCAGTTTTGTTTGCATTGGTGGGCAGTATATCAAGATGGATAGATGCTTCTAGAGTATTTAAAAAATATTCAATTTCTTCCGGAACAAAAAATCCTGAAACAATTACGTCCTCCCGCTTAAGAAAGCAAATAGCTATTTATCTGCAAATTTTAAACCTTAGTGAGGCGGAAATGGAACAAATGGCTACTTTCATGAGCCACACCAAGAAAACTCCTGAAAAATTTTACAGGTATAATTATATTCATTTGTTATTTTTAGTTTTTTATTGTTTTTACTAAAAAAATTACAGATTACCGCAGGAACTTTATCAAACATCAAAAATTGCCAAGTTCTTACTCACTATGATGAATAAAGGAATAAGTAAACAAGATCAAGGTAAAACCATCAATGAGCTAGATATTGCATTAAACACGTGGGAGACAAATGAAGCTGAAGTAACTCAGTCAGGTATGTTAAAGTGAAACTTTAAAGATCGTTTTAGGAAAGTTGGACAATATCTAAGAGCTTGTCCAGATGAAGCGATTTACGCGCGATTCGAGTAGCGCGTTTCGGAACGCGCGTTTATGAGATACTAGAAAATATGTACTTCCGTCCACATGCACTCACTCGTCTTGCCGCTCGCGCGTAAATCGCGTGTATTACGCTAGAACCTCGACTCGCGCGAGTAACGTGCGTTTTTCGCTCGAGCCGAGATACTAGGTTACGGCGTCCAGTCTTCGCGCGACAGTCACAGTGTGAAGGTGTGCCCCGTAGAAATGGAAGCAGATAACTTTGATACAGAATTATTTATTGATGAGATAGAAAAGAGGAAAGCAATATGGGATATGGAATCTTCGGAGTATTCAAAGAGAAATTTGAGACGAGGAGCTTGGGAAGAAATTGTAGAAATCTTTTGTGACCCTTCAGATTCGAATGACAAAAAAAAAGCATTAGGTAAGCCACTAAAATTTGTATTACATTACAATTAGTTATAATTATATCATTTTATTTTGCCACGGAAGTTGGCCTTCATTAACAAAATATTCAGCGAATGTGTCTCTTGTATTTAGGGAACGTTTGCCTGGCATCGAGGAATCTGTGGTCAAACCTGTGAGTGAGGTTTTGTGTAGGGTATCCTCATATCTATAACCATCTCGTAATCGTACATAATTATGAAGGACATGTAACCTACCGCACCCAGGTACCTTAATAATTTATTAATTCCATTTATTAAATACAATGTTCCATTCTTTTAAATTCAAAATGCTTCATTTAACGAAAAAAATCTCCCAGATAATTAAATCTTATTTACGACACCTAATAAATAATATCTATAACCACGTCCGTAAAAGATGCACGTGGCTAAGTTCCTCGAGAAAGAAAACACCATAAAGTGTATTTCTGTTTACGAAGTAATTATCATTAAAACACTTAAGTCGCTTATTTTCCTAGTTTCGATGTTCAGACCGATATCGACAATATTTCGATACACAAAACTTTCAAGGCAAGTAATAAATAACCCACCCCCTTTTGCACCTACATTCGTATTTTCTATGAGAAACAAAACGATAGAGACGTCACAGAAACGATTAAACTGTGTATAAAAAGTCTGACGAAAGTGAGCTCGGACGCATTCGATTTTTATCATTTGATGTGCAAGCATACATTTTATTATCTGTACCCAGTTATATAATCTGTACCTTTCCTAAACGCTCCTCCTAAACGACGTCTATCCTACAATACCTCCTATCCCCGACGGTGTCAACGTCTCGACGCCCAACTTCCTGCCATCCTACTCCCTACGTCTCGAACGCTGTCACATTCCTCACCATCTAAGTATTTCCTACATACACTCATTTCGACGCTCAACGTCCCACGCCTTATTTCCGACGCTTTGTCGTCCATAATTATTTCCTTCATAATATCACGTCCCGCACCACCTACTTAATTCTACCGTATATCTGTCCCAATACAGTACCGTATTAAATACCTTCCCTTCCATCACGACGCTAGACGTCTCGACGATGGACGCCTCGACGCCCAACCCTGCGACGTACCTACATCGACGCCTTCCACGACGCTAGATGAAATTAATACATAATTTAATGTCTGTATTTTCAGTGGTGAGTCAAAAGATTTATTTAACCTTCTTTGAGATACCACCCCGGTTTCGTTTAAGGGCGGCTTGACATTTGCTGTAAAATATTATTAATTTAACCAATAAACCACATGGCCTTCGGGTCATACACCCCGAAAGATAGGATAACATCTGTTTTGGATGGGTGAAATTTGGAGTATTTTAATAGAAATAATAAAAATCAATATTAAGAAATATACAGGGTTATATTAAGTTATTTCAATAGAAATTATAATAATATTAAGAAATATACAGGGTTATATTAAGTTATTTCAATAGAAATTATAATAATCAATATTAAAATACATACAGGGTTGTATTAAGTTATATCAATAGAAATTATAAAGATCAATATTTTGGAAATATACAGGGTTGTGCTATCTTGGATAAATTGTACAAACCAAGATGCTAAAATTTAATAGTAAGTTAACCAACTGGCGAATACGCTGTTCGTTAGCTCAAGGGGGGACACCTATACGCTAAGCAACCCGTTCTACAAGGTTTGAAACAAAGTATATGTGAAATCAACATAGTAAGGTAATCAACTGGTGAATTGGCGCTGTTTGTTACTTCCGTTGGTCATCACCTCTATACTCATCGTAATATTTACCTAAGAGGGTGCAACCTGTATATATCTACAATAGAATGAAATCAACATCAACTCAATAGTTAATCAACTGGCGAATTGGCGCTGTTCGTTAACTTCATTGGTCATCAACCTAAATAAGAATAGTTAATCAACTGGCGAATTGGCGCTGTTCGTTAACTTCGTGGGTCATCAACCTAAATCAGAATATAAACAACAACACTATAGTTAATCAACTGGCGAATTGACGCTGTTTGTTAACTCTGTTGGTCATCAACCTAAATAGGATATATATTGATAGCAAATGAATATGGTCTGCGTTTGAACGGGACTCAAGTGAGATCTCAGTAAATAGTAACAATTGTAAAATACTTTGCTAATTATTGCATCACATTTAAAGTATGAAAAATAAAAAAGAGTTTAAATATAAATTTGTATGTTTTATTTATCAATTTGCACCAAACTTTGCATCGAATTCTGGTTTACCTTAATTAACATTATCACAACGTGGGTATATAAATTATCAATTAATTAACTAGACGATCACTTTTACTACTAGAGGAAAAAAGGCCAATTACAGTAAGTATAGAATTTAAAGTAAAGTAAAACTTGTGAAATAAATAAAAACACATTTGAGAGTAAAAAATAAAGAACAAAATCAAAAAGAAGAGGGGGCCTGGGGGCGGGCCGTCACAGACACAACAAGCTTTAATGATGTCCTCTGCAAACTCGATGTTCACATTAAGTGGCCTATGAAAAATTCGCCATTTGTTTACCATGATTCCAAAATAACACTCAATATACCGTCTTGCTCTGGATAATCGATAATTGAATATTTTTTTTACATGTGTTGTAACGAACCAAGGTACCACCCTGTATCTTATTTATATTTCGGTTTGATTTATATTTCATTTTTCAGTTTCAAGATGACACTACCGGTACTATTTCTGGAATCTCCTGTCTAGTACTCTGTAGTTCGATTGCTCGGGTTCCTTTTTAGTTGTCTAGATGGCACGCTAGGTACCGTTTAACGCTTATTCGAGTTTTTACACTATTTTGGAAAAAACTCGTAATTCGCACATTTATCGCGACTGATTTTGATTCTGAATACCTCTGGTGCGTGAATTACTTTTCGAAGATTGTGTTCATACCTGTATTTAGGTAAGTTATATTTTTATTAACTAATTGTTGTTTGAGTAAGAATACTTCCTTCGCATTATTTTGGTAATTTTTTGTCGTTTATTAAACTATGAGCTGTTTGTAAGCCGCGGCTTTATATCTGACACACCTTTTCTTATTTTATTTAGAGTTAATAAATCGAACAAAGCGCCGTCGGAGTTTTCTTTCCTACTTCCTGGCCGAACCCGCAACCTGCCACTTTGTGTTAAGTAAGTGGTTTTGCAACAGTGTTAAATTTTTGCCACAATAAGGTCGCATAATATTTTCATATAGACCAAAAGCTTCGTCCCCTACAATGACATGAGGTAAAGGTGTTGTACGAATATCCGATACTGCTTTTGGATTTGGGATATTTAAAGTCTTGTTTGTAAGTTTCTTGTAAAATGAAGAGTTCTTAAAAATTGTCGAATCATTGCTCTTGCCGTACGCACCAACGTCTATTGAGATTAAGCAGTAGTTCGCATCACAGACTGCCAATAGTACTGTAGAAAAAAAATTCTTGTAGTTATAGTAAAGTGATCCAGATTCTGTGGGTTTTATAATACGAATATGTTTGCCGTCTACAGCTCCAATGCAGTTCGGAAAATTTGTAAATTTTTCAAATTCTTCTGCGATGTGTTCCGATTTTTCTTTGTCGGGTTCTTTCATTACTATAGTTTTTAACTTTTTCCAAATGACCTTGCATGTATTTTGAACTATGTCGATTATCGGTAGGCATAGTGTAGGTCTGCAAAATAACACCCTGTAGCTAAATATCTGAAACAAAAAATAAAATTTTCTTAATCAGTTACTTAAATCATTTTAATTAAGACTGTTGTTGGCAGGCATTTCACTACAAAAAAATGGAAAGGGCTCCGAGACTGCTTTGGAAGAGAAATGAAGAAACAAAAAACTAAACCATCAGGTTCTGCAGCCTCCAACAGGGTATCATACATGTATTTTCAACGTTTGATGTTCCTTGAACGGTCAATGCGAAATAAAGTTACTGAAACAAATATTGAAGACCCATCTGCATCACAATCGCCTGTTGCTCTATCAGTTGACGGGGAAGATGTTGTAAGACCTCCAAGTGAGGATCGTCCTACCAAGAAGAAGAAAATAAGTGCTGCGGATGGCGAATTTTTACGCGTGATAGAGAAGACTATTCAATCTCGTAGTCAGCCCCCACCACAAACACCCTCTGTCGAATGCGACGATGACAAATTATTCTGCCTATCTTTACATAAAGATCTTCTTAAGGTACCTGAAGAGCAGCGTCTTCAAACAAAGATCGAAATAATGAGCTTGCTCCAAAAAGCACAACAGCCTTCACGCCTTACACAACAAGTTCGCAATGTACATAAAGCATCTACAGTTGAGTTATTCACACAGCCTAGATATACTACTCAACATGAGCAATATTATTCGACGCCATCAACAAGGACCCAACGAGAGCATGTAGAATTCCATTTTGAAAATTCGGTAGTATGATCCAACAGTACCATCCTCATCATCAGTTCCAACACGAACTGGATATGCCACTGCAGTGCCACCGCGTACGGATGACTACTATTCACCGTCATCAGAAAACTCACAAGATTCTGAATGCCTACAACTATTTGAATAATACAAGTACCTAAATATGTATAAATACGTTTTGTTTTTAATGTAATAAAAATAAAAGTTTTCTTACCTCAAAGTAATGACGAGTTTTTCTTCTGCAGAAACAGTATCTCTTACTACATAGTTTTCACAAGGAGGTAAATCTTCTTTTATAATTTCTAACAGATTATCAAATGATTTTATGGACATGCGAAAGTAGTTAAAAAATTTATTTTCATGATTTCTTAAATTTGGATATAGAGTCACAAACATACCGTGAGACATTCTGTCATGTAAAATAGGATGAACCCTAAACCGTCTATTTCTCTTCTTCTGCGGTTTTTCCATCGACGATAAGCAAGCCACAACAAACCTGCTTCGTCCAACTCCATTCTGAATACTGATCGAGAACTCGCGTGGAAAACGTCTCATGTGGACAAACAAAACGCGCGTTCCCAAAACGCGCTACTCGAATCGCTTCATCTGGACAAGCTCTAAGGAGCACAAAATACATCAAGATATTTCTTAATTAAAATTGTAGTTAAAGATCCAGCAGCAAGTGTTGTAAAACCTACAGCAAACATTTATTAAAAATTTGTTTTTTATCACGTAAAGATATCACAATATTTTCGTTAATTATATTTATTTCACTTTTAACAGCCTAAAGTTTTTTTGATTAGTTTTTCATGATTAAAATGTTTTAAGAAATTTCTTGTACTAATCATATAAGTTATTTTATCCTTTTTAAATTAAATAGATTTGTTTGTGGATATAATAATTATTTAAACAAAACATCTGTAAAAAGGTGAACAAAAAGGCTTTCACAAGTTATCTTGCCTTGGTTCTTTTGGAATAAAAATATGGTGTGTACGTAAAATCTCACCATTTTTGGTAATAGTTAATAATTAATTTTTAGGTGCGGTTATGAGTCCAGGAACAGAAGGAAATGATCCTGTATCTAGTAATACCAAAAATGATGAGACAGAAGTTTCCTTAAATATGGATTTACGTCTGCCAGAAAATACCAAATATGTAGACAAGGAAAAAAGAACTAGAGGGACGTGGACGTCTAAACAAAAACAGATTCTGTTAAAATATTTTAAAAATCAAATTCACAATAAAGTCACTCCCAGGAAGAGTGACTGAAATTTAAACAAAAAAATTTCGAAATATTTGAAGAAAAGACTTGGTTAGAAATTAAAGTATTTGTATACAACAGTTTTAAAAACGCGAAATAATTTAATAAATTACAAAAAGAGATCCTAAAAAATCTATGCTATGCTATAGTTTCAGCACAGGTTTGTTTGGGCATCCGCATTTAAAGAGAAACAATAAATCAATTTTTAATTGTTTTTGTTACCAATGAAATATTTTTTATCTCGCCAAAACGAGAAAGATAGATTAAACAATTCTTCTTTCACTCAATTCGTTATCGAGATTGACAACAGAACAAACCGTTAACACGTGTCCATAACATAAGAGACCATTAGAAGAAAAGCGGTGGCCTAACCAGTTGAAGAAATACAGCCACTGACTGCCGAACTATATATAAGAAAAAAAAGAAAAAGTCAGGTTAATAAACAAAGAAACAAATCAAGAGTCAAACGTTGCAAAGTAAAGCACGAGTTATATCACCCATACTAATGGAGAATATATAAAATATACGACTTTGCATAGTTAGCATTTTAGAATAGTTTGTTTATATAAAAGTAGTTTATTCAGTTTCTAGCAAGTTCCTAGTTAGCATTCAAAGCATTAAAATCTATATTTATTGTATTTTAAGTAAAAATAAAACTTTTTAAAAAATCATTTTCGGTTCAAGATTTCATTTCTGGCGCAGTCAGTAGAATAACTTGGGATCGAGTCGTATCGAACGGATCGATTTTTCATGTTACCGATTAGCCTAATTACGAACTTTCCATTAAAACAAAAAACTGTTGGTGAATAATTTTACAAACTTTTGGTGATTAATTGTGAAGGTAGTTTAGAAGACTTTAAGACTTGGGACATACATCGCCCAAATCTACAAGATTTACGGACTGGTAAAGACAGCACCGCAGATCCAGTAATGTTTTTTTGGAACTATTAAATAATGATAGTTACTCTTTTATTGTAAGTACAATTTATGGCAGATTTTACTTTTAACCAGTTAGAGAAACGTTTATTACAATTAAAAATCGATTCACCTTCAACTGATCTTGATTCAGATACTAATCAAACAGTAACAACTAATTTACAAGAAGTAACAAATAATTTACAAGAAGCTGAAAGATTTTACTCAAATGATATAATAGATGAACCATTTGTAGTGACTAAAGTTTTCCAAAAATCAGCACATAAACATAGTGTAAATATAAATGCTTCTAAAATTTTTAATCTTAATAAAGCTTCATACTCACTTAGGCGAATTTCGCGGATTTTTGACAGACAATTATTTTTTCGCACATTCGCTTATTTTGTCCATACTCACTAACGCGAAATTCGCCTACGCGAAAATGCGAATAAATCGCAAAAAAGTTGAAATGATTTTAACTATCTTGCGAATTTCTGACATTACTGTCATTGCTGTCATTCATAGTATCAATTTGTTGTGCACTTTTTAAATTTCTAGTTGTACCCGTAAAATTGATTCTAGACTTTAAAAAAGTGTTGTGGTCGATACTTATAACAAATAAGAAAATGGAATTTAACGAATTGGATGGTAATACCCAAGTAATTTAAAAGATATCATAAAAAGTTTCAACAAATAATAATTTTTGGTGTGTTGTAGATTTACTGTGATATTTGTAACGAAACGGTCACAATCAACGCCCTGTGTCAACATTTCCAGGTACAGGAGAAGCCAGAAGATTTGGAAGAGTGGTAACTAACCAAATTTTGATAGCCCCAAGCTGCTTTATCTTAACTCGCCTAAGCATGATTTGTTTCATTTTTTGAGTTAGGATAGTTTCGCAGGAAGCATTCGAGATAAATCGTGCTCCGTGCTCAGACTAGTTAAACTAAAGCAGCTCGGGGGCATCGATTTATTAACCGTACTTCTTCGAGCGGACCTGAAATAAATTATTATTATTATGTCATTCCAGTTCAGATGCACCAAAGGAATATGGCAGCTTCGAAGAAAACTTAATATCCACAATACAGGCACACCCTATTTTGTGGGATCCCACAATAGATATCAAATTAAAATCAAAATCTGCCAAAGATAAAGCTTGGCTTGAAATTTTTAACTTATTTAATGGTAAGTAGTATGCTTTAATAACTCAATACATATTACGAGGTATGCAATTTTTGAGGAATAAATAATTCACAAAAGTTTAAATTTTTGAAGAATACCTATATGATAGATAAATAAATGTGAAGGAATGTTATTTTTTTAGAAAAATACTCCATCGAAATTATTAAAAAAAAATGGAAAAATTTAAAGGATACGTACATAAAAACCAAAAATGATATGGAAACATATCGTCGGCCTAATTTTTAAACCTCGTAAGTCAACAATTTTGTGAAATTTAGATTTTGTCATAATGCAACGTAATAATTATGATATCTACGATATTTTAAAACCTTGTAACTCTCGCCCGAATATTGCGACATCTATGTGTTATTATTTGAAGCTCGTATGTCGGCAATGTAATTCGATCATATTAAATCCTCGTAAGTCATTAGTTCAGTGTTGCGTACAACCGCCTGTTTGAGTGCTCCGTGAAAAACTTGCAAATCAGGTAAGAAATTGTACTTATATAAGCCAGATTTGTACTATTTTAAGTTATTTTTTAAGTAAGTTCTGTTTGTGGTAATTATTTAATGGGTTTACAATAATATTACAATGATAATAAACCGATTAATTTCTCTTTTGAGATACGAGTTTTTAAAATTCATGAAAAGTTATAAACACATTAAAAACATCAGACCTCGCATTAGACTTACGGGTATTTAACAATTTTTTCCATACATTAAAGTACCTATTTGTCTTTTAGCAAAATGTCTTTACGCACGCAAAAAATAATGCAAATGGCATCAAACGATAATATGGCTAGTACGAATTTTAATAAACCGTCTCAACATTTAAACATGTTCATCTCTAATGAGAACACTGCAACCTCAAATAACATTGAAGAAAGCTTACCGGTTTCCGATGCATCACTACTTCAATATGCAATGAATGTAGAAAACCAACTTCAGCATGCTTTAAATACGCCCAGTCCCAGTTTTGATAGCAATGTAATGTCTAGTACAATTATTTTTGAAAATGTTAATAAAAACAGTGTCGATGTTGAAGAAGAATGCAATGATATAGCAGATCCTAACGAACAATTAAAAGACCCAGATTGGACAGAACCGGAAGATCAGCTCAACGCCATAGCTAATGAAAGTGACAGCGATTTAGAACAGTTTGAAGACGAAACTGACATTGATGTAACACCTAACACAAGAAATAAAAGCAGTATTGAAAACGCAGAAAATATGGATGAACCTGACACTGCAATCAAAGATGCCCCAAGAAAAGCGAGGAAAAAAAGAAGACATGTGAATAATAAAGAAGGGGACGTTAATGTGCAAAAATTTAAACGTAGCAAAGGAGAAGAATACAAAGGGCTGAATAGGGAGGAAGGAAAATGGACTTTCAACAAAAAACGAAATGCAAGACAATTGAAGCCATCATGTCTTTGTAAACAGAGTAGACAAAAATAAAAGTTAAATTGTAATTTATTAACAGAGAAAGACAGACAAGTTATTTTTCAAAATTTTTGGAGTAAATCTTGGGCTGAAAAGAAAGAGTATGTTAGAAGTTTAGTTGATCTTGGGCCAGTAAAACAAAGAAAAACAGAAGCGCAAGTATCTCGTAGGAAAAATTCTCTATATTTTTTCTTAAAGGTAAGTTAGTTAAACCTTAAGCAAAGCAAAATTCTAATTCGTTTTGGTTTTTACAGGTTGCTAGAGGTGCTAGGTTTCGGGTCTGTAAAACTCAATTTTTGAATACCCTTTGCATAGGGGAGTGGTCAGTATTAAGTTGGGTGAAAAGTAACCAAGGGAATCCAGATGAAGAAGTAGAGAAATTGACGAATGAAATGAACAAAGAAGCAAAAAATGATGTAGTCGAAAGAAAAAATAATTTGACTGTTAAACCAAAAAGAAATCATGTCAAGAAAATCGAAATGGACTATTTGCGTGATTTTTTAAACAGTCTTCCGAATCTAGAATCACACTATTGTCGCGCGACATCTAGCAAGAAGTACTTAGAACCCATTTGGACGTCAAAAAATCAACTATATAGTTTTTACAAAGAAGAATGTAGTAGGGTAGGAATATATGCAGTATCTGATGCTTCGTTTAGTCATGTGTTCTCCGATTTGAATTATAGTTTGTTTCGCCCAAAAAAAGATCAGTGCGACACATGCATTGGTTTTAAAATTGGTAACATCGATGAAATAGTTTTTAATGCACATATGAAACGAAAGGATGCTGCTCGAAATACCAAAAACCAAGATAAGGAAGAAAAAAAATGGGTGTTTACTATGGATTTGCAAAGTGTACTCATGGCTCCATTAACTAAGGCATCAGCAATGTATTATAAAAGTAAGCTTGTGGTGCATAACTTCACGATTTTCAATTTAAAGAATCTCGATGGCCACTGCTATTTGTGGCACGAATGTCAAGGTGGTTTGACTGCAAATGAGTTCGCTTCCATTCTTCACTCTTTTATTTTCGATCTTCATACTGAGGACGGAGATGAAGTGACATTTTATAGCGACGGTTGCAATGCGATTATAAGTAACACCCTTTTGTTCTGCAGTATGAAAAAGAAAATTACGATTATTCAAAACTACTTAGAAAAAGGACATACTCAGATGGAGTGTGACTCCATGCACTCAGTTATTGAACGAAAACTTCGCAATACGGATATTTACACTCCAGCTGGGTATGTTTCTATTTGTAAATCTGCTAGAAATAAACCCAGACCCTATAATGTGAATTATCTTAGTTATGATTTTTTTAAAAAGATGTCTGATCTTTCTTTTTACACTACCATACGACCTGGGTTTAAAAAAGGTGACCCCGTGGTTACCGATATTAGTTGTCTAAAATATAATACATCTGGAATAATCGACTATAAGCTTAATTATAGTGACGAATGGACAGTATTGCCTAAAAGGAGAAAGGATAAAGAATGCTCAGTAAATGTTAATATGCCTAATCTTTATAAAGAGCCTTTAAAAATAGATAGAAAAAAATTTGATAATTTGCAGAAATTAAAGGGTGTTCTTGACCAAGATTATCATTTTTTTTTATGACCAGCTTCCACATAAAGACACATAATTTGTACCATTTTGAAAACCTTTTCTTTTGTTAACATTTTAGAAAAAATATATTATTTTAATTATATTTTTCATTAGTTTATAGTGTAAGTGTATGTAACCTGTTTTAAGATTCATTTCTATTAAAAACTCGTATGTCTAAGAAATTTAGCATTTTGTATTCTAAAACCTCGTAAGTCCTTTATTAAAAACATTTTTCAAAATTTTTGCAAAACCTATTAATTTAAAGTTTTTTTGAACATTAATAAATTTATTTTAAGGTATAGTGTCGGACGATTTGACTTAAATTTTGTAAGGAGCGGTTTTTTCGCTCCCCTGTAAAATTATGCAAATTTGAGTTACGGGGATTTAAAATTAGGCCGACGATATGTTCCTAGTGGTTCTGGAGCGATAAAAAAAGAAGCCCTGGAAGTTTTTCGATTCAATGAAGTTTTTATCTGACCAACAACCAAAAAGATCGTAAGTGACATAATACACTTTACGTAGTAATTAAATTACTGCTGCAAATTATTCTCATATTTGTAGATTTTCGTTAGAGCGTCGTAGAAAAAATATCTTGTACAACAAGAGTTAATTTTCCATATTGCACTCAGACGATTAAGCACTCAGCCTATGATGTCGTGCTCAAACTTCGTCGTCGCGTGATATGGCCATCATATCCACTCTTGTTGCACAAACTACTATTTTCTGAAGAGTTGCAAACAACTACCTTTATGTAACATTATAATTCATAAAATGTTTGTTATTTGTAGTACTGTGACTAATTTAATACCAGCCCCACGGTCATCTGCTCCTACCCTGTCAGATGAAAGCCAGTCTACAAGTTCTTCTGGAGGTAATGAACTAAGAACAAGTACAAACAGTTTGTTTTTAGGATTGTTGATTTATTTCTTCCCTTGTGAAGCAATCTAATTTACAATAATTTGTCCCTAGTTAAACGAAAATGTGATCCCGTGGAAAGTGCGATTTTGGACGCAATCAAACAAGTTCCTACCCCACCTCAGTTTTCATCTGAAAGGCCAATCAATCCAATATGTATTATGATTTCAGAAATGCTAGAGGAGCTGTCCGGGAGGAAGAAAGTAGAGGCGGAACTTAAATTACTGCAAACAATGTTTGACATTACATATAAAACAAATTAATTTAGTACGTATATTTTTTTAACTTTGCTCCAAATATTGTTACTACTTAATTATAAGTTGTAAATAAGTTATAACTTTGTGTTAAAGAAAAATATAAACAATTTTTTTACAAACTGTGTAGATATTTTATTTTTAAAACCCCAGTCAGCAGTCGGGTAATCCTGTGTTTGTTTACCATGTGTAAGATGGATGAATGTATGGACGAATGGATGGATGGTATTTTGACAAATAAATAATAAGTAAATAGATTTTCAATTATTTCTCTTATAAAAAATCAGATGTGTCCAACACATGACTTTCCTATCTAGTTATTATAGGCTTTTTCCGGTTATTTTGTACAACCTATTGCAGCATCTCTATAAATGTTTAGAGGATAAACTAAATATATACATTGTCCACATATATCTACCTCGAAACATTTTTCTATAGATATTCATGAAAAACGAAAATACTGAAAAATTAAAATTTCCTACAATTTTTTCATTACGGTCCATTTTAGAAAAATCATGTATAAACAAAAATTATAGAGATCGATATCGCAAACAACTTTTATTTCAAAAACTTTCATAAAATTCAGAATTTTGCACATTTTGTCAAATTTCTCGAATACGGACCATTTCAGGAAATTTTTACATAAAACAAAAATTATAGATAATAATATTAGAAGTAACTTTTATTTGAACAATTTTTTTCTCCAAACATTAATAACAGATATATTCCATAAAATATAAAAGTGGCCTCCCATAAAGTACCCCCCCAGATGTTCCGACTATGTCTAAAATCTAATCATTTCACGTCAGGCCAAAATAAACCTTAAATTTAAAATTTAATGTTTTTTCTTTATCCGTTTTTGAGTTTTCTTCAAAATTCTAAATTTACACATTTTCTCAAATATCTCGAATACGGTCCATTTTAGAGAAAATATGTATAGAATAAAAATTATAGAGAATTATATTACAAACAACTTTTATTTAAACAATTTTTATAAAAAATTATTTTTTTTACATTTTGTCAAATTTCTCGAATACGGACCATTTTAGGAAAATTTTGCATAGAACAAAAATTATAGATAATTATATTAAAAGTAACTTTTATTTGAAGAATTTTCTTCTCCAAACGTAAATAACAGATATATTCCATGAAATATAAAAATGACCACCTATAAAGTACCCCCCCAGATGTTCCGACTCTGCCCAAAATCTAATCAGCTCATTAGACGCTGGAACAAAGCTTAAGTAAATTTGGTGTTTTTCCGTGTATCGGTTCATGAGTTATGCGTTATACACACACACACACACACACACACACACACACACACACACACACACACACACACACACACACACACACACACACACACACACACACACACACACACACACACACACACACACACACACACACACACACACACACACACACACACACACACACACACACACACACACACACACACACACACACACACACACACACACACACACACACACACACACACACACACACACACACACACACACACACACACACACACACACACACACACACACACACACACACACACACACACACACACACACACACACACACACACACACACACACACACACACACACACACACACACACACACACACACACACACACACACACACACACACACACACACACACACACACACACACACACACACACACACACACACACACACACACACACACACACACACACACACACACACACACACACACACACACACACACACACACACACACACACACACACACACACACACACACACACACACACACACACACACACACACACACACACACACACACACACACACACACACACACACACACACACACACACACACACACACACACACACACACACACACACACACACACACACACACACACACACACACACACACACACACACACACACACACACACACACACACACACACACACACACACACACACACACACACACACACACACACACACACACACACACACACACACACACACACACACACACACACACACACACACACACACACACACACACACACACACACACACACACACACACACACACACACACACACACACACACACACACACACACACACACACACACACACACACACACACACACACACACACACACACACACACACACACACACACACACACACACACACACACACACACACACACACACACACACACACACACACACACACACACACACACACACACACACACACACACACACACACACACACACACACACACACACACACACACACACACACACACACACACACACACACACACACACACACACACACACACACACACACACACACACACACACACACACACACACACACACACACACACACACACACACACACACACACACACACACACACACACACACACACACACACACACACACACACACACATACATACATACATCATCGCGAAAATAGTCAAAACGGATTCAGGGGACCTCAAAACGTAAAAATCCATCGAAAACTCGAGGTCGAAAAAAATCATGATTCCTATACTTTCCTTATATCTGTATACAGATAGGGAAGTAAAAAGGTCTTTAAAATATGTCAATTATTTTATTTTTATTTGTTACAATTACCATAAATGTGCTTTTTACTTTTATTACATATTACAAAGACATAAAGAAACATGAACATTTGTATTACCTAACTTAATAAATTTGAGAAAGTATTTACTTATCCCACTGAAATGCAATAGCTCCTTCTAGGAAAAAGTAATTTATTAACTGGTCTCTTATGTAGGCAGCATTTTTTGTTGTATTGTTGGTTCCTGCCCTATGCAGGGGTTCCAAATTCTGGAAGCCTGCTTCCTGTCTCCATAGTCCATTTGTCATGTTTCCATCGTTATCCTCCTGATCAACATAAGATGGTGGACAATACAGGTGCTTTGATTCAATGGTGTTCATTATAAAATTATGAAGAGATACAGTGGCTTGAATAATTTTTTGTGCAGTATCTAATGAACATATAATTGGCTTTCTAAAAATTCGCCATCTTGCAACAAGAATACCGAAGCAATTTTCAATAACCCTTCTTGTTCTACTTAATCTGTAAAAAAAAAACAAATATAAGTTTGGATCATTTAGGTTCTCAGATATAGTCAAAAGCGTATTTGATGAACAAAAAAAAAGTGTTCTGTGTGCACTTACAGTATACCTACCTACTGTATTATTATTTACCTATAATTGAAGATTCTTTTAGTCTGGGTTAAAAAATGTCCTGGGTATGGGCGCATTATGTTCTTTGTCAAAGGAAATGCTTCATCAGCAACTATAAAGTATGGAAGGTTATCACCACAATCATCAATCTTTTTATCAGGTGGAAAGTTTAATTCATTTCTTTGTATCGCTTTTCCAATCTCTGAGTTCCTAAGCACACCTCCGTCGCTCTGCCTTCCTTGGGCCCCAATGTCTACTAATGTAAATTTGTATTTGTGGTCACATATTGCTAATAAAATTAGACTATTAGATTTCTTGTAATTAAAAAACTGGAATCCAGCTTTTGGTGGGGCCTAAAATAATGAATTAAAATAATAACAGCAATAAAAATGCTTTAATAAAAAATATAAATGGCACAATTGCTTGACTTTGCAACAAACAGCACCTGAATAATAACATGTTTGCCATCTAATGCTCCTAAACAGTTAGGCATATTCCATGTATGAAAAAATCCTTGCGATATTTCTTTCCATTTTTCTTCGTTGGGCAGTTTTAAAACATCATCCTTTAGGTTATTCCAAATTGCTTCACAACATTCGTTGATTATACTAGACACTGTTGAGTTTCCAACTCGAAACGCATAGGATATAGACACCATGCTGTCACCTGACGCTAAATATCTCAATGTTAACGATAGCCTTTCAGCAGGGGAGATAGTTTCTCTACGATAATCATTTTTAGATATTGAGGGACCTATTTTGTGTAAAAGCAATTCAAACTGAGTTGGAGTCATTCTTAGGTAATTAAAATATTTATTTGTATCAGTCAAGCGCATCTCCTTTAACAAATTGTTGAAATCTCCTTGTGCTTTTCTTTGCAAAAAAATGTCCCGTACCCACTTTTTTTTTCTCAGTCGCCTCTTGGCTGGTCTTATACGGTTTTTATTAAAGATATGAATACAAAACATTATATAATAATATCTTCGTAAATAATTGTTGTAATAACAAGCATTCATGACGTTTATTTTCTTTTTATAATAATTGCAATTGCAAACACAAAAAACATTCAAAATTGATAGATCACAATAATAATGACTTATAACAGATGACACTATAAAATCGCAGAAAAGTTGAAATTTCCCGCCGCGAATATTTTTAAATCCAAATGTGACACATTATGTCAAAAATTCGCGAAATTCGCCTAAGTGAGTATGAACCTTAAGAATGAAAAATTAAAATTCTTTTTATTTTAGTTCCTCAATGTATTTGATGGCTTAATAGGCTTAGATATTATTAAAGTATTGCAAGCAAATATATATTTTCAACAAAGATGTATTGTTACCCCATTTGCAAGTATACAATTTTATTATCATGTTGATGCTTTCAATTACTCTAACAATAAAAACATAGTTTCAACTGAACCCAGAACTCAGTAAATAATTAAAATAAAGACCTCTTTACTAAATGGCGATAAAATTATTCCTTATCAAAAAATTAGTAAAGAAGCAGAATGTGTGATTGCAGCAAAAGATGGTTACGTATTAACCACAATTATAAACAGCGATATCAATACAAAAACACTTGATTTATTAAAACCTATTTTGGTAGAAAAATTTGAAGAAAAAGAAATTTCTAATTTAGAAATAATGTCAATTCATTTAATAATAAAATTGTAAATTAAAAAAAGATTAAAACAAACCCTAATACTTTAAAAATAGCATTCTTAGATGTAAACGAAGATGATATTAACAAAATAGTTACACAAAAGTTAGCTAAATCACATCCTAAATTGGATCAAAAAATAAACAAAGTTCAAATATATAAACTAAAGGTTAATTTAAACAACAAAAAGTTTCCTAAAATAATTTCATATATTCAAAAAGAATATGCACGAAATAAAATTAAAAATAGAATGAAAAGCCAAGAAATTATAAATGTAATAGAAAAACAATAAAATTTAAAAAATATTCAAACTTCAATAGAAAAAAAAAACAAGATTCAAAAACTATTTTTACTCTAACAGAAATAAAATTACACAAAAATTTAGACGAACCAGAAGGAAACGAAAATTTTAAATTTCAAAATAAAAACTCCAATTTTAATGACAATTCCATTCGTAGACTATGCAGTAAGTTATGGTAAAAATGTAACCAAAACAAGAGCTCGCCCCTCAGCTCTCTCAAAACATTTAGTAGCTTTAAGAAGTAATTTTAAAATAGTACATATTGATACCTTTACTGAAAAAAAAAAAAACAAAAATTAAAAAATTTAAAATAAAAATTATTGACAGTAACTGATTTTTCTAAATATGAAGCATATTATTTTGATTAAAATAAATATGTTGTACAAAATAAATTGTACTATGCTTATTCGAGTAACTCCTGCACCAAGATGTCCAGCCAAAATTACATTTGTGACCCAACCAGTCTCAGAAAAGTAAACAGCTCTTGCGAGATCCAACTTATAAACTACGAAACCACCTTCACTTGCCCACAAGTATCCATAGCCGTACCACACCCTTCTTTCACGAGGTTAGAACAAACGAATCAACGGATTTTGGTCCTACCCAAAGAAATTACGCTAACCCTTAAATGTAATTCGCAAGAAGAAATAATTAAGCTGTTTGGAACCTTCCTAGCAGTGATTCCCACAAATTGTCAAATTATAACTGAATAAAAAACCATTGTTAATGCTGAGTCAAATTCATTCGAGAATCAACCAATTCTATTTCCCAAAATGGACGACCAAATTGCCGAAAAAGAATGGTCCACTTCCAATGTCAAATTGCAACCCATCAATCTAGATGACCTTTAAACTCTACGAGAAAACATAATTCAAAATCAACCAAATTTCGAATCCAAAACCATTCCATATGTACCAAGCTTGTGGACTATTATTATTTATATTATATTAGTTGTCGTCCTTATCTTCTGGCTATTTAAAAGATGGAAAAAACTTAAAGAAAATCCAGACGGGACAGAAGAAAGTTTCAACCTACAAGATGTCCATCTTCCTCATTAGCCCTCGGAACCTGAATCTTCAGGAGGAGGAGTTATATCACCCATACTAATGGAGAATATATAAAATATACGATTTTGCATAGTTAGTATTTTAGAATAGTTTGTTTATATAAAAGTAGTTTATTCGGTTCCTAGCTAGTTAGCATTCAAAGCAATAACATCTATATTTATTGTATTTTAAGTAAAAATAAAACTTTTTAAAAAAATCATTTTCGGTTCAAGATTTCATTTCTCACGGAAAACAATTTAGCTCAAATTTTGTCATTAATGCTAATAGAAAACAGAAAAGGAAAAGAAATGATTGAGAGGTTAATCACACAAGGTACAGCAAATGTGAACAAGTGAATCGATAAAATATGCAGCATAAAACTACTTACAAGTGAATCGATAAAATATGCAGCATAAAACTACTTCACAATTGGTCAGATGCATTCGCTATTGTAATAGGTCAAATTTAACTGGAGATGCTTATAATTGGTGGTTAACTAGACAATATAGAGTAAATACATTCAAAGATTTTGAAGAAGCTTTCCGAAAATATTTTACACACACAGAAGGGCTTGTTACTAAATGGAAAATAATATCAGAGAGGTGAAACTATGAATGACTATTTGTATACAAAACTATTGCTTTGTGAACAACTCGACTGACAGACATAATTGTCATTGCAAATATAGATATGTTTGAAAAATAGCGGTATGAAAGACGTACCGTTACAACAACTAAACTTATCTTTCATTGAAACAAAAGAGAAAATATTAAACTCGTAAGAGCAAGAACTCGTAATAGCAAGAACTAACTGGATTCGCTCTAAAAAGCTTCCATATACTTTGGAAGAAAACAAGAAAATATAATCTTTGTGAATAAGTTTATTTCGACTTTACACTTGAAATTTCGACTTTAAACTCGAAATTTCCAGTCAAAACACAGAATAGCAAGAACGAGTAACTATAGTCACTCTTAAAAGCTTCCATATACTTAAGACGATGCATAGAAAATATCCTTTTCGTGCCAAGGTTATTTTCCGCCTATCATAGAAGGTTAAGGTAAGGAACTAGGTGGGAACAAACAGGTAAATATGAATGAGGTACCAAATACAGTAGCAGAGGAAAATCCTGTACACATAAAGATCGAAAAAATAGAGAGCGTAAGTATGAAAAATTGTATGAGAAATGTCAGATCAGAGCAAAGATACAAAGGAATAGTACAAGGTACCTTAAAAGGATTATTGAAAGAATAAGAAAAAGGAAGAAGTTCAAAAAGGGCGGTGAGAAATAATCTGTAAGGTATTTATGCGGTACTTTTTTAATGTTTTGTTTTTATGCAGTTACCTCCATATCAATATATTTATGCCTGCGACAAATCATTGCCACCTGTCGTTATTTCGTTTGTGACCTATTTTAAAGAATTTTTTGTATCTGTATTGTCATGTATGTTTTATGTAAGTTGGCACTCACTGTGAATTGGGCGAGTATTGATACGACGCACATTTATGTTATGGGACTTAGTTCGGTCAATGAGGACACCCGACCAAACCAAGGCCAGCCAGCCGAGCCAAATTAGCTCAAGTCAGCTGCTATTAAGCGCTTTCCTTTTACAAATTTACTTAGTTAGTTTGACTTACATGTGACGTCAGTCAGATATTTTACTAAGTAATTTTATCCCAGAAAATTATAATCAAAAGGAACGGTCTTTTAAGTAAATTACCTTACTTGTATTATTTTGACAGAAGACAGAACCAGAGAGAAGTGTTGCTTTCCTTTTACCAGAATACTTAGGAAATCTTACTTAGATCGATGTGACCTTGATATTATGCACGTTCCATTTGTAAGTACTAAGTAAAGCAAACTAAGAATTTTTACTCTCCCCTTCCCCCTAATAAGGTTCCTTTCGACCATGCTAAGAAATAAGATTTTTATCTAAGTTAGAAGGGGAGTAAACAAGTTGATGTTTTATGTCACAGATCATAATGTTTTTATGGTCGTTTTGTTGGTTATGGCGTTGATTGAGGTTATGCGTAGTTATTATTATTTATTTATGATCTGTGTTATTTAAATTTCTATTACGAAAAGTTCCTGTTCTTATTAAAAGATTTAGGTATGTATTTAAAAAAAAATAACTATAAGCATTATATATTTTTTTAAATTTTAGCCAACGAATCTATTTTAAGTGTTCCGCAAAAATTAATTACTTATAACGCGGAAAATAAGCCAATGTTTGCAGAATATAAATTAGTTTTAAAAGTAGTGAATGTGGATGAAGAGCAAAATGATGAAATAGAGATCACAGAAGAGGCAACCCAAATCGAGGATAACTCAATGTCTTCAGCTCCACCTGAAATATATCATCATGGTGTTAAAGCACAATGGACGCACAATGAAACATTGGCTTTAATAAATTCGGTGGAAACGCATTATGAAGATATGCATCACTCCAAAAAGAGGAAAACTTTTTGGGATGTTGTTTCGAATGAAATGATATCCAATAATTTTGAGGTAAATATTTTCATATTTAAAATTATACAGGGTCTTTACAAACCTTATATAGAATGCCAATGAATTCAATGAATGAGACCAATAAGATTAACATTACACTAAAAAATATCAGATTACTTTATTACTTAATGACTCAAAATATTATGTTTACGTTGTGGTGACACAAATAATGATTTAGTTAACCAGTTAATTTATAAAAATAAAACAAAAATGCAGTGTGCAGTAATAAAAAATTTAGTATATATACGGAGTGGCCCAAAAGTCTTAAAAGGGCCAAATATCTCGTAAATTACTAGTCCTAATTGTACAAAATTTGGGGTACACCTATTAGGGGATATGGAGATTCCAGATTTGATATCTGCAATGTTGCCAGATTTCCAGTTTCTCTTATATTATTAGTCACTTTGGTTTTTCAAATTCATCACCCTGTATATTCAGCCATTATTGAAATCTCCTATTTAATACGAGTTCAAACATATGATTTTATTTAGTCTAGATGCTCTTAAATAAATAAAACAGAAGTCTGGCAACGCCAAATTGTCGTAAGGAAAAAGGATGGCAAACACCGATTCTGTATTGACTTCCGTAAGGTTAATGAAGTCACAATGAAGGATGCCTACCCTCTGCCGTATATGAATGCCATTTTAGACAAGCTTCGTACCGCAAAGTATATTTCAAGTCTTGATTTGAAGAGTGGTTATTGACAGGTACCACTATCGTCCTGAAGTAAACCGATAACCGCATTCACTGTGCCAGGAAGGGGACTCTTCCAATTTCGAGTCATGCCTTTCGGCCTTCACTCAGCTCCAGCTACCTTTCAAAGACTAATAGACCGAATTATTGGACCTGAGATGGACCCGCATGCTTTCGCCTACCTGGATGTCATCATCATTCTAGGTGAAACTTTTGAAGATCACCTAGCTAATTTAAGAGAAGTCTTCCGACGCCTAAGAGAGGCAAAACTCACCGACCACCAATCACTGAAATGGTTGCATTCAATTGTGAGTCCGTCCGGCCGTCTTGCACGATGGAGCATCTTCTTGCAACAGTACGATTTTGACATCAAATACCGAAAAGGGGCGCTAAACCGAATAGCTGATGCATTATCCAGAAATCCGTTGCCAGAAATTCAGACTATGTCAGACACACCAGATGTGTGCGCCGTGGATGAAGATACCAAGTGCAAATGTTATTCATCTAAGAAAGCCGAGGTTGAAAGGAACCCTACCGATTATCCAGATTTTGCATCAAAGAAAACCGCCTATATCGTCATTTTTGGGATATAAATGATTACAAAGAACCAGAGTTGTCCGATCCGTGGAAGTTATGCATACCAAAACCGCAAAGAGACCGCGTTCTGAAAGAAAACCATGATGCGCCGACCGCTGGCCATGCCGGAATCGCCAAAACTATTACCCGGATAGCTAGAGAATATTATTGGCCTGGAATGTTCCGAGACATTACTAAGTATGTTCGAACGCCGGGGAAGATGAACCCATCACCGAATAGTCAACCATGGGAAGTTGTTAGCACAGATCTTGTTGGACCGCTACCCCGGAGCAAAAGGGGTAATGCATATATCGTCATGTTCATGGACAGATTTACCAAGTGGGTGTAATGTAAGGATATTCGAACTGCCACCACAAAGAACGTGAGCACCGTTTTCTATGACGACATCGTCACAACTTTTGGATGTCCAATAGAAGTCATAACTGATAATGGCACACAATATACATGCAAACTCTTTGATTCCGTTCTAAAAGAGTTAGGAATCCGCCATCGATGTACACCTCGGCTTACACACCGCAAGCTAACCCCGTAGAACAAGCAAACCGAACCATAAAAACCATGATAGCACAATTTTGCGAGGACAATCATCAAGATTGGGATCTCCATTTATCCGATTTAAAGTTTGCAATCAACACATCCCGTCACGAATCAATTGGTTTTTCTCCAGCATTCTTAAATTTTGGGAGGGATTTAGTCATCCCCAAATCCCTACGACAAGAAATTGAGACCAGTAACCAATCCGCCGAAGCCGAACCGCTTGATGCGGAAAGTCCAGAAAATTTTGTCAAGAGACTAGGAAAACTCAAAGAGTGTTTTGACCTAGCCCGCCTCAACCTGTCCCGAGCTTTTACCTCGCAGGCTCATTACTACAATCTGCGTCGACGAGACTGGAGGTGCACTATTGGTGATCTAGTGATGAAGCGCGAACATACGTTGTCATCAGCCGTAGATCATGTGGCTGCAAAATTAGCTCCGAAATACTCCGGTCCGTACACCGTTGTCAAAGTCGTGTCTCCCGTCGTCTACAACCTCAAAGATGCTGCAGGAAAAAGACTCAATCAGGTGCACATAAAAGATCTAAAACCGGCCGTCCAGTCAGCTTAGTTGTTTCTGTTACAGTTATGAATTCCCCAGTCGAGAAAAATCGAAAACCGATTCCGAAACAAGAACCAAAGAAGAGACGAGCGGACGAGTTCTTCCAGCTCGTCTCGGCAGAACGCCTGAGACCTGATCCGAGGGATCTACGTTCCAATCACCCCACTCCGATCCAGTCGAACTCAGACTTCGCTGGATCCCCGCCGTCATTGCCGGTCGAACTCCCGATTCCCCTCTGGGGTCAGACCCTACTGTCCGCCGCCCCTCCTAAGTCACCCAAGGTGACTATTTTACAGGACATGGTCCTGTCCTCGGGGAAACCAAGGTTTCCCCAGGCCCCTTCCTCCGGAGCATCAGCACCCATGCCTTCGAAACATTCTTCCCGACAGTCGTTGCCCGTCTCGATTCCCGTTTCCGAGATTCTACTCCCCGAGCAGTGCTACTTGCCGGATGACACCATTGACCATTTGAGGTCCGACGCTGGAGTCGCCCTTCAGGGCTATGAACCTGCAACCCATTCCTCCGTTTTTGCCGCCCCGCCTTGTCTCCCCAGTGATCCGATGGACTCCTTACGGCGTGAACTGGTCGTGACTGCCGCCCACCGACCTATCTCCCCCACTCTGCTCAGACGAGCCCAATTACTCAGACCACCTTCTTGTGACCCCCACCTGTGTTTCAGACTAATTATCCGCCATGATTCCGGGTGAGTCAGAATATATCTGCCCCCCTACATTCCGTAAATCGTCCCCGACTGGACTTTAGGTCTGAGTATTCAAGTTAATCTCAAACCCCGGTGGTGGATCCCTCGGATTCCAAGAACCAGGTCTTCTTTTTCGTTTGGGCCGCCGCCCGTGGCCCAATCACACTACTGTTAGAGAATTGGAAATTCCCGCCGCCCTCGTAAGCCGAGAATACCGACCAAAGTGATAACCGATGATATTGTTTTCAGCATGAGTGTCCCGAGCCGTCCACCGATGGTACTTAACGAGGGGGAATTTTACACGGAATACCAAGAGAGGGATGGAGATCCCGTACACCTATTATTCTGGCGAACCTCCCTGCCAGCCCCGGAGTTGAACGTAGAGGAAACAAACATTGCAAGCCGTCAGACTTCGTCCACGCCGGATCCCGAACCCCGTCCGTCAATCCCGACGTACCTCGTCGTACGCCCCGATACCTGTTGGCGGTGCGGTAGCACTGGCCACCGACGAGAGGGCTGTGTCCTCCCCTCTATCCTCTTTTGTTCCCGTTGTGGGCGAGTCGGGATGTTGTCCCGACTTTGTACCTGCCCAGCCAGTCGTCACTGATAGTGCCGTTGCGCCCCTTTACATTAGTCATCCGTTTTCTTCGTAGTCGTTAAGTCCTCCCACCGAAGCTACCCGAAAGATTTGGGATACATCCGATTACCGACCGCATATTCCGATGGTGTTACGCCAATCTCATTTGACTGTTGTGTTTCAGAAACATGGATTCGGATAGCTCTTTTGATGTCATAAGCCTCTCTGGTTCCGTCCTTTCCGAGGAGGCCCCTCTTTCCGAAGAGGATCTCGACCCCAGTGTCGAAACCCAAAAGGTATCGACCTCAGCTATCATTGCCGATTTCACTATTCCTTTCCCCGAAGTTGCTGATCAACTTACCGACCCGTTTATCGGGAGCCCATCTTCTAAAGTCGCGCATTCTGGTCCTCCATCTTCCGAGGAGCCTGTGGAAAAAAAAGGACGACCTACTGAAGTTGAGATTCACCTGCCAGCAAGCCGAGACTTGTGTTGGAGATGTGGGTACCCCGGTCACCATAGAACTACTTGCGACCGCAAGAAGATTTTGTTTTGCTCCCGTTGTGGCCTAGTGGGAACCATGTCCCGAGACTGTTCTTGTGTGTCGACACCAACCTCACCCACCGTCACCGCCCCGGTGCCGTCTGGAAGGTACCGATCGATTGGAGTACAGGTAGACCTACGTCCACGACGCCGTAATGTCGGCCTTCAATGTTTTCGACAATGGTAGTTCCGAGTCCGAAGATATGATATGGTATGGTTTTGGACTCCGGAACAGAAGAGAGAAAATTATATTTTGAGTTTGTAAATTTTATTAATAGTTTTGTAATAATTAGGTAGGCGGATAAAGGAAAAATAAAGGCAAACGATGTTCACCTTTATTTTTCGTTCCGAAGTGAGGGGGGATGTAATGAAGTCAATTTCCCTCAATCAATTTATTTTCATTTTTCATTTTTAATAAATTTTTAACGCGATTGAACTGTCGATCCTCAGCTAATTTTCAGATGCGCGAACGCCACTCGAAGTCTCGATGCGCGGTGGGTCTGAACGTAAGTGGGATTGCTATTGGGAGAGGGAATCTACAGTGGGTAAACGAGACCCGAGATGCGATTAAAATTATCAGTTCGATATAATTTTTGGTTGCCAGCAGTTGACTCTAATAAGCCGTATTAGAAATCAAATCACCGTCGATATTTTTTCCCTTTTCCGAGTATTTACAAATCCGTTAGGTAAAAAACCTTGTTCCGCTTTTTACGTTGGATATTGACTCCGTATATCATTTTAAAAACCGAATTGACTTATAGGAATAGGAATATTTTTATTGATAGTGTTTAGTTAAAAGATTTAATTTGATTTCTTTAATAAATAATAGAATTTGTTTCTTTATTTTTATTTTATAGATAGTGTTTAGTTAAAAGAATTAATTTGATTGAAATAATAAAGAATAGAATTTGTTTCTTAGCAAATGATAACGTTTCATTTGTTTTTATAAATAGGGTTTAGTTAAAAGAATTAATTTGATTTAAATAATAAATAATAGAATTTGTTACTTAGCAAATGATACCGTTTCTTTTGTTTTTATAAATAGGGTTTAGTTAAAAGATTGAAGTTGATATAACTAATAAATATTAGAAATTGTTTCTTGGTAAAATATTACCGTTTTTTTATAGTTTGAGCTTTTGTAGGGATAATCACAGATATAGAGTATGCTAGACTCACTTGTAGGTTAGCACATGTTACTGGAAGAGCTTCACGACTCCAGTGCAGTACTCAAGCACAGGAAAAGGTAAAAAAGTTTCTTTTACAAGAAATTTATTCAATAGAGGGTGATCTTGACCTTAAAGTACATATATCTGCTCCAGGGGCACATTCAACCCCTATTCAAAATCAAAATTTTCCATTTACAAAATCAGTACCTATTCATAAATGGGGTATTTTCTTTACGGGTTCTGATGAACGAGACTCAGTAGTAAGTTTTCTAGAGAAAGTAGAGTGTATGCGTGCTGCTCGAGGAGTAAGTGATGTAGAATTGTTTTCAAGTGCTGCAGATCTTTTTAAACACAATGCCTTTACTTGGTACCTTAACAATAAGGGGAAGTTTGTCTCTTGGGTCGAATTAGTAAACAGGTTAAAAGCAGATTTCTTACCGTATAATTACCAAGATGATCTCTTGGAGGAAATTAAAAATCGCAGACAATATCCAGACGAAAAAATTGCCATTTTTGTTAATATTATGATGGGTTTATTTAATCGATTAGAAGTTAAGCCTGATGAGAAAACAATCATTAGAATCATAAGGCGAAATTTACTACCACCTTTTTCACAACCCTTAGCATTAATAGATATTGATTCAGTAGATAGCTTATGTGAAAAGTGTAAGAGGATTGAAGAATCCTTACAGTGGAACCAGGGGTGCAGTTCAAATAGTGGGGTAAAGTCACGAACATATCTCGAACCAGATTTAAGTGTTCCCAGGGGTGTCAAATCCAAGAAATTTTAATAAAAATTATAAAAACACTTCAGTAGTGTCATATAATATTGTTTGCTGGAATTGCCATCAAAGTGGTCATAAATTTAATCAATGTAAATTACCTAGGAAATTTTTTTGTTACGGTTGTGGTCAAGTAGGAACAACTAAATTTAGGTGTAAATTTTGTTCAAAAAATGGGTATGCGAGCGGAGCTACGAAATACTTCCCTCCTCCAGTTACCGCTCGACAACAAGCAAATGAGAAAAGTTTAGAAAAAAAGGGCAAGACCAGTTCAAACCCTCAGAGTACCGAAAACCCACATACCAGTCAGTAACCTTTGTAAATAAAAATAATTCAACCATATCATCTTTTAATTCAAATGTTAAAAATAGTTTATATAAACTGCCCGCCACTAAAGTTGTGCAAAAATTTAATAAAGTAGACTGGGAGGTTTGGTTGAATAAAGTAAAACTTTTTTATAAAATTGGTAAAATTTCAGACATAGGTTCACTTTTGTATAAAAAAAATAAAGATAATAGGCCATATTTGGATGTTCAGATTTTTGACAGGAAATTTCAGGGATTATTAGACACTGGTTCGAATATTTCCTTATTAGGTTCTATCGGGATAGAACACCTTCATGATAAACACTATAACATGAACTTGGACGGATCACTCAGGGTAACAACGGCTGATGGGCAACTACAGGAAGTTCTAGGTTTTATAGAAACTGTAATTACAGTTAATAATATTTCTAAAATTATTAAAATATTCCTTATACCTTCAGTGAAACATAATTTGATTTTGGGAATGGATTTTCTAAAACTTTTTAATGTGAATTTTGACTTTTCTGCTTTTTCTTTAAAAATATGTTCTATTAATTTAGCTGCAGTCAACAAAATTTTAGATTTGTCAAATTTAACTTCAGATCAACAATGTAAATTACAAAAAGTTATTAATAATTTCAGAGAAATTGATCCTTCAGACAAAATAGGAAGAACTCATGTTTTAGAACATTATATTGATACAGGAAATAGTTTGTCTTTCAAGCAAAAACAATACACATTGCCTCAAGCAATGCATGAACATTTAGTAAAAGAAGTTGATGAGATGCTTAAATTAGGGATTATTCGCGAAAGTAGTAGCTCGTATTCTAGTCCACTTTGGCTGGTAAAGAAAAGTAATGGCACATATAGAATTTGTTTCGATGGTCGTAAATTGAACAGTGTAACTGTAAACAAAGATGCCTATCCCTTACCTTTAATTGATACGATTTTAAGTACATTTCTTCGACCGATCTTAAACAGGCATTTTACCAAATCCCGTTGGAAAAATCATCGTGTGAAAAAACTGCATTTGCTGTGAGAGGTAAAGGATTATACGAGTATGTCACTATGCCTTTTGGGTTGGTCAGCGCTCCACAAACTATGTGTAGGTTAATGGATATAATAATAGGGCCCTCCTTAGAACCATTTTCTTTTTACTATTTGGACGAGTTAATTATTTGTACACCTGATTTTGAGACACATATTGATACCTTAAATAAGGTTTTTGAGAAGCTGAAAGATGCTAATCTTACTGGTAATTTAGAAAAATGTCAATTTTGCCGTCCATCTTTAAAGTATTTGGGTTATTTAGTGGATGAGCATGGTTTAAGGACAGATCCTGGGAAAGTATCTGCAATTTGTGAATTTCCAACTCCAAAAACCGCGACACAGGTTCGTCGTTTGTTGGGGATGATTGGGTATTATCGTAGGTTTTTGAAAGATTTTTCATCTTTAGCATCTCATATAACAGATTTGTTGAAAGATAGGAAGAAGGGACGAACAATCACTTGGACAAGTGAAGCTGAAATGGCCTTTGAGTAAATCAAAACAGCTTTGACCACTGCTCCAGTGTTCACGAAGGAATTTTTCCTTATGACAGACGCCAGTGATGTAGGCGCAGGTTATGTACTCTTCCAGGTGGAAGATGGGTTAGAACACCCTATCGCATATGGTAGTAATAAATTTAACAATTGTCAACGTAAGTACTCTACTACTGAGAAAGAGTTGTTAGCAGTTCTGTTTGGAATAGATCATTTTCGTTATTATTTGGAAGGTAGACAATTTACTGTTTTTTCTGATCATTCATCCTTAGTGTGGTTAAATAATATGAAAAATCCCTCTGCTCGATTGGCGAGGTGGATTCTTCAGCTGTCACAGTATAACTTTTCAATCATACATCGAAAGGCAGCAGGTGTGGTTGTCGCAGATGCCTTAGCACGGGTTAATGACATCAACTTGTTAGATCTTAAATTATTAGAGCCTGATGAATGGTACAGAAACATGCTGACAAAAGTCGAAACCAACCCCGAACAATTTCCCACATTTAAGGTTGAAAATGGCACACTTTATAAAGATATTTTTAATAGATTTGCTCCTTTAAGCAATATTTCTGACTGGAAAATTGTCGTTCCTACTAAAAACCGTTTCAAGGTTCTCTCTCAATTCCATGATCACCCTACAGCTGCTCATTTTGGGGTTTATAAAACATTGGAACGAATATCCGAACTCTATTACTGGCCTAGTATGAGAAAATCCATAATTAGGTACGTTAAGAGGTGCAAAGTTTGTGCATCATGTAAACCATCAAATTTACCACAAGCTGGACTAATGGGTTCGTATCGTAATATTAGTTTTCCTTTCCAATTTATTTCATGTGACTTACTAGGACCATATCCAAGGTCTAGGAGAGGTAATACTTTCGTTTTAGTAGTAGTTGAATGGTTCACCAAGTATACCTTAGTTCAGGCCCTTCCTACGGCTACAGCATCTTCAATTGTTAAATTTATTGAAAATCAAGTGTTTTTAATTTTTGGTGTACCTCAGATCATGGCATGTGATAATGGTAAACAATTTACAGGTAAAGCTTTCAAAGATTTGATGGAAAAGTATTCGGTACAGAAAATTTGGTATAATGCGAATTTTCATCCTCAAATTAACCCTACCGAGAGTGTCAATAAGTCATTAGTTACAGCCCTTAGATCTTTTAGTCATAACGATAATAGGAACTGGGATGAAAATATTTACATTTGTCAAGCAATTAATGTATCAAAACATGAAACCACCTCATATACCCCTGCTTTCCTTGTTTTTTGTAGAAATGTACCAACGTCTGGAGACTTTTATGGTAAAATATCTAATAATGCTAATAACCGTGTCACATGTACTGATAAAGTTCATAGAGTTGAGGAAGCTCAAAATATGCCAAAAATTTTTGACAATGTTAGGGATCGCTTAGAGAAATCTCATATCACGTCTGTTAAGAGGTATAATATGCGTAAGAGACCATCGTCAAAATTGTCAGTCAAATTTATACCATGTATCGTTACGAAAGTTATATCACCCTTAGTCTATCAATTAAAGGATTTAAATGGTAAAAATATAGGCAAATAGCATATTAAGGATCTCAAACCAGACGAGACTATGAGTGATCACCCCAATGATTCAGATAGTGTCACCTCTGATAGCGAATAATTTTGATACTTGTTGAGAGAAATTTGTATATAATATGGAATAGATATAATTATTGGTTCGTTTGGGATTTTAAATAGAAAATTCAATTTGGAATTTTATATAGCAATCATGATTTTCCCAGTATTAAGTCATTTCTGTACCTATAATTAGTAATTGAATTAGTGAAATGATTTGAAAATTTATTCTTGTTGGCTGATGTATTTAGTTTTTTTTGGAGACGTCTGAGAATGACTGGATATTTTTAGCTAATGGGAATGATAATTTTTATATCTGTTGGGAAAATTTTTATTCAGTGAAATATTTTGAAAAATTTGTTTTATTCAGTGGAATATTTTGGTAAAATTTTTATTATTCAGTGGAATTTTTTTTTATCTCATGGAAAAAGTTACTCATGGAATACATTGATTCGAGTTTTTTTTTTCCTCGAAAACGTTTGTACTGATTTGCATATTTAGATTTGATTGGAACTTAGGATGGCGTCATGAACCAACCTAGAGTTGCCTTAGTTACATTTTGATGCATAGGTTGCATTTGGATGCATATGTATAAGATTTGGGAATTCAGCTTAACAATTATAAATTAGTTAATCCAATAATTAGAGGTCAACGTTTGATCAGTTAAAGGGGTTTTGTTAAATAGTTAGGCATTATGAATTCAGATTTTAGTTTTTTTTTAACAATTTTTGGGTAGTTATTTGAATAACATTGATGGTATCAGTACGATGAGTAACCTGGAGTATTATATATTTATATATAATATTGTTGGGAGTTTGTAGAATTAAAGTTATTCCAAATTAAGGGTAACAAAATTGCTTTTAGGCATTATCATCTCTCTCAACAGGTATCAAAAAGCTGTTCGGTTTGCAATCATATCTAGGGATCATGAAATTATTAGGTATATCTTTGTGGTTGGGTACAATTTATATACATTGGTAAGGAAATATCTTTTAATGTGTTACTAAGACCGTGTAAGATTTGTAAAAGGGTGTGGATAAGTTTTTTATCACAGTTTAACAAGTATAGTTATTTTTGGGTAATTTCCACAGCGTTTGAGAGTGTTTTGTTTTCGACAGACCTAAAATGGTGAATCTAGTACATACCTTTGTTTTATTTTTGATTTTAGTATTATATTAATGAGGAATATCAAAATGTCAATTAAAGATAAACTTTAGGATAATTGTGGATATGTTTAACGATGATTATGAGGTGGACATATGAGTTTTACATAATCCAGTGTCAACAGCGTCGACTTATGAATTTTCTAAGATTCAAATAAAAGTTGATGTAGTGATACGAGTTTTGTTTTTCTTAAAAATTAAATTAAATAACTTAGGGAAATTTTAGTGCCTTTGGACTTTGAAATTTTTTTTTCAAAATTTAAATTTTTTTTAATTTAATTTTTTTAATATGAATGTCACTTTAGTAGTTTATTAAGGAGTTCTATTCCTCTCTTGTCATTGGTAGGTACAAGATTTATCATTTGGTATTGTTATCACTCTAGTTATTTGAATGTTTGGAAGTAGGTTTGTTTCCTGTCTTAAGCTTTGGTAAGGCTATACGTTTGCACATAGTATGTCAGCTTTAGGATGTTGCGTTGCAATAGCTGATGACTAGTCTTGTTTTCGTAAGGTTATACAGGTTGCATATAGTATGTCAGCTTTAGGATGTTGCGATATTGCATTGCAATAGCTGATGACTAGATGATGACTAGGTATCGAGAATGGGTTTTCTTGTTGATGACAGGTTGGGTTTGTTAGTTGTTTCAAACAAGTATTAAGAGCTAATGGATCATTCATTGATACAGTAGTTAGCAATTGTTGATGGTAGCTCGCTTTTACCTTTTGGAGTGTGTCTGGAATGAACGAATAAATTCTTACCTTTCAAAGATAGTAGATAGGCTTACTTCCTAGTCATTCATATTTTCTTTTTGAAATTTAGTGATTTTTTTTCGGCACTGTGATCTTTAAAATTTTTTGTCCACATCTCTGCTTATATTGACTTAACAATTGATGAACTCTGACGGATTGTTGGTGCTGGATGTCTGCTGTAAATGATGTTGAATATTTGGTTTGATCTTTGGTACAAAGGTTGGTCATTAGCTGTAACCTATGACTACTGTGGATGTTAACAGGCAATACCCAATGAACCTTATCGATGTGCCATTGGTTTGAATTTTTTTCTTCTTCATCTTTTGTAGGAGCCTCTGGTACTAACATTTCGTTCGCTATTTAGTCATTGTTTGGTAGGTAAATACTTTGTTGGTCGGTATCGGTTTCTTTATCTTTTTTGGGACCTTCAGTCCATATCTCCATGTATTCTTGCATATTTTTTTTAAGGCCCGGAGGCAATACGGGTGTGTTTGGGGTTCGGGGTGACTGCTTTAAATAGCAAGTACGTGTCCAGGGTATAGCGTTGGGGGGTCTCAGTTATGACCATGGCTGGAGTTTAAAGTTTCTACGGGATACCAGCGCTTGTACGTCCAAGGTGGGGCTGGGACTACTGCGACTGTGCCAACATGGTAGCCTATGTCACTCCGGGGATTCGAATTCAGTGTGTTGCTTCTGGTTAACCATTCAATATTAACCGTGTTTTGTTTTAGTATGCCCGCATTAGTCTGACAGGTCTATATCCTGTTGGGTGGTGCCTCGACACTTCCCTGGTGAATCCTTGCGTTGCTTGGTGTGCCTAAAAATAAATTTAACTCTACGTTTTTGGTCTTTCGAGTTTTGGGGAAAGGCTTGGTCTGAAGGTCACTTTTGCTGTCGGTTTGGTGACACTCTGATGCTGTATGGTGGTGGTTAGAGAGACCAGCCACGACGCTATTTTCCATCTTAAGCGAGGCCCTCTCTAAAGTATCTCTGTTGTCTCTGGATTCTGGCTCGGCATTGGAAGTGATTGGACGTTCTTGCTGGAACCTTTTATATTTTTTTTGTTTCCTTATATATAGAAGTAAATTAATCTATATATGAATGATCCTTATATTAGACGGGAGGTCTAATGGATGTTTCGGTGCTTTGGCTTGCTATTATCTAGCTGAAGTATCTTTTAGCTTGGCAGATGCTATAATTTGCTAGGGCAAAAAGTCCTTGGTTATATCCTAAATAAATGGACGGGCTATTGTCAATAGCTCTTTCTTTTTCTTTTCTAATTTTTGTAACCATGTGTTTCCGGGCTCTCTAGTCATTTAATAATTATTTCATTTTTTCTTCGTCAGTTATAGCTGTTATTTGGTATGCAGGAGTTAATTTCTGTACAGTTTTGGATTTTTAGCTAATTAAAAAAATCATTCATACTTCAAGATTTTTTGGGGGACTTGGTGGGGTGTGTTACGTTGTAATCGTCACTCCCTTTTAATAATTACAATATTTAATTAGTTCAAATATTCCAATATATTCTAATACTTTTTGAGCGCCCCTCGTATTTGGAAATATAGATATTATGTTAATTCGGGGAATTTGTCTCTGTCTGAGACATTCGATGGTTCAACCAATGATGCGCCTTCTCTAAAAATCAATAATTACGGTCAGAGGTTGTGCGCACGCCTGCTTATCTCTTGATGTGGTCGTTTCATATTTCACACATGCTGTCGGTTTTTGAAATTCTTTTTCAATCTAGCAGCCAAACGAATCGGTTGGCTTGGTTTAGTGTTTTTAAGTGTTTCCGAACAAACTAAGGTAATCGAATCATTTTTTTTTATAATGAATGGTAGAAATTAATTTTATTATATGTGTATATCCGGTGAAATTATTTGTGACTTATTTCTTTAATTTATTTTCGAGATTTCCGCGTAATATGAAAACCACATGTAGTGTACAAAATGGCTGCCATTAATTTTATATTTTTTTTCTCAGTTATTTAAAAAATCTTTCCATTCTTCATGTATTTTAATTTAAATACTATTGCAAATCTCTAGTATTGTTGTAAACTTGAAATATTCAATTTAAAAATGTTTAATTTAAATAGTAAGCTTTTTTGGCTGACCACATGTTTTTTTTTTGAAGCAATGGAAAGATACGTTTTTTTTGTTGTAACTGACACGTTTTTTCTTTCTTAAAATTAAGGAACTGGCTCTGTAACGACTAAGGAATTGGCCTTTATAACTAAGAACTGCAGAATGTCTAAAGTCATTGTAAGCTGAGTTACATCTAGAACTGCAGAATGTCTAAAGTCATTGTAAGCTGAGTTACATCTAGAACTGCAGAATATTAGGAAGACATCGTAGGCTGAGCTACCATTAAGACAACGACACGGACCAGTTCGACCGTTGAAATCCGGAAACACAAGATAAGTGTCGGCCAGGACCACACACACAATTTTTGAGTCATAGTCATAGTTATACTAGTCAATTTTAATTTTAAACTCATTATCAGTCAAATAACGTAAACCGTAAAATTTGTTAAAATCAATAAATTTCATTTTCTTTTTATTGTAATATCATTCATCAATTCAATTTGAAATTAAAGCCGATTAATTGTTTTGAAATTTAAGTTCTTTATTTTTCCTTACTTTCAACTGACAAGTAAATGACAAATTTACTTTTATTGTACATCTAAAGGTATGGCGCCCAAATTAATTTAATTGTATTCTTTTAAGTCTTTTTAATTAAAGACCTTGTCATTGACTTGAAGGTAAATTCTAAACGAATCCCACTGACCTATTTTGATCTGAGCTAGGCCTGAGGCTTGTAAGAATTCTTATTATAAGGATTTTTACAATGAGACCCAGGTAAGGGTTGTAACAAGTGATGTTGGTTTTACTTACCGTGTTTTAGCTCAATTTTAATTAGGGCCGTGAGTAGCACTTAATAACCTTGACAAAACTTAACTATAGGAAAGGTATGGAGGGCGCCACCAAACTTACATAAAAATATCATTTAAGGTGAATTATAATAGTTTGGCAAATATAATTAATATGACATGTTAAAACAGAATGTATATGTTTATGCAGGCAAGTAACAATTACAATCTACACAAGCCATGATTCATTTAAATTACTTCTTTATTTCATTTTTCAAAAATAAAAATGAAACTTATCTCAAAGTAGGAATGGTGTAGGTCTTCAATCTTTCTCAAATCAGGACGGTCTCCTACAGCGATGCGTCTTCTTCTAAATATAAATTACCATGTTTCTAACCATAACTTCAACTGTCTTCTAACCATAAATTAACATATTTTCAACTGTCTTCTCAGCGTTTGTTTAAAAAAAAATATTTTAAACTATGTTCTCAGCGTAGTTGTAAAAAACCATCCAAAGGTTGACTTATCTAAAAGATTGAGACCTTTTTGAAGTTTACGTAATAAGGAAAAATAAGGAACAAGGAGGTAAGATGTTTCTGAACACAGAATGAATAAAAAATTGATCTTTACAGAAATTAATACACGTTCTAAAACATCTAACCTCACATTTTTAACAACTAAATAAATCTCGATCCATTTCGTTAATCTTTGCAGAAATCTTGTAAATATTAATCTTTTACTCACCATGAAATACTGATGGTTCTCACCACTAATAAAAATACCACATACTGTTTAAGATTACTTAAATATTAGCAGATTTAATAATCTCGACTGCCTCGTTCTGAGGTATTATTGTAAAAGACTTTTTCAAGTAATACCTGTCGAAATTCACTTTCGCACCGAACATACAACTTATAAAAAACAAAAAATAACTATATAAAATATTTGTAGCGAAAGAATGAAACTATCGGTCCTAATAGAGATGGGACAATCATTTTAAAAATATAGTTATAAAATATTAAAAAATAACGGTACTAGAAGAGTAACCGTTACACCCCATTACCTCCGGGTAAAAAAAATTAAATTTTAATTTAATTTTTTTTTATAAATTTTAAAAAATTTTGAAATTACAGTTTAAATCTGTTTTTATAAGTTGGAATTTTAATTTAAATTTTTCTATAAACCTAGTTAAACAGAGATCAAAAGCAATGATCCGTGCATCATTCTTCCAGAGTGTTGCCCGCCGATATCCACAGTAATCAAAGGTCACTGCAGGAAAAAAATCTTTCACAAATCATTCAACTCCAAATACTACTGCTAAACTAGTTATATAATAGAATTTTTTTATATAAGAATTATATAATATCGTACAAAGATTAACGAAGATACCGCTGTAATAAAAAACTTAAAAAAATATCAATTATCAAAACAAAATAATTATTATAAGGATGCATGCAGAAAATATATTAGGAAGGAAAGGACATGCATTCTAAAATATTAGGTAAGGGAAAATTAGTAAATAATAGGTACATATTATATGCATATTCGTATTTACTAAAACAATATTTAACATTGAAACCATACGTACATGTTATTATGTACCTGTAAGGTAAGTTTCAAGATAAAGATAAAGATATTTACTAAAAATATATTAATCTTAAAATTATACTGGTAAAAACCAAGTTTTATTAAGATTTAGGAAGCTATCAAATACGGTAAAACGCATATGAAAGTTGACATTATTAATACATAGGACCTTGTCCAAATAATACTAGTAAAGCTTCTATACTAGAAGAAGTTGATGAATCTATACCACTCCAGGGTATTATGACATTGTTTTAACTCATAGGTTAAGACATTATTTTAATAAAAATAAAAGAAAACATGAAATTTTGACCGAAAAATAGAAAATAAAAAGCAAAATTTAATAACACATATAAGGACTTAAGACAATATTTGAATATTTAGGAAGCTCCCAAAATAGGAAGAGGTTATTTTTAAATTTCTTCCCCCACACGGGTCTTATGAAATAGCTTAACAACTATTGTTAAGATAGATTTACTATAAATCTATATAAATTGAAAAATATAAAGCCGAAAAATTGAAATTTTAAACGTAACACTTAAATACAAAAGATTTACAACTTAAACTAGGTAGTAGCCTAAGCGTCCTACTACCCGAAGATTTTTTACTACTTCAGCATTAAGTGTTTATAATTTATAAAATAATTACTATAATTTTACTAAGTGATAAATTACCCTTTGAAAATACCCACTAGTACCATATAATTGTCACAATCGAAAAAATGATAAACTTTATAAAAAAGAATACCACTAAAACACTAAATCTATAGGAAAAGTCATAATAGGTAAAAAAATGTCATAAAAGAACAATGAACGTCATAATCGGTAAATTAAGGAAAAGGAACGAAAATTGAAGCATCCTTAAGATAATATTTACAAAACATGAACCATTTAATTAAAAGGAAAATCTTAATAATCATGATGCATATTTTTTATGCACTAAAGATGTAATATATTACAAAAAATCAAGATAAATAATGTACCACTTTTTGTGAATCCAAGTAAGGTATTAAAAACATTATTCAATATGATGTCACTTTTCTTAGTGTACACCAGCAAAGATATACATACACACATTTGTGTATGTCGGTAATAATATCGAAATTTAATCAATTTCACGATATTTAAAGATAAGGTAAGATAAGGTAATGTAATGTAACTTTCTTACGAAGTAGTAGAGGTAAGTAAAAAATTAGTAATGCAAGTATCTGTTTTGAAAAGTCAAAACCCAAAAAATTTTGCACAACTCAACTAAATTCTTTTCAATTTAAAATGAAAACAAAAGTATCAAAAGATATTGCTAAAAGCAAAAATTTTCAAATTATTATTGAGGAAGAAATTAGCTATACAAACTTTACTACTTGTAAAATGTTACTTGCAAGGTAATTGAATTTGGTTCAGTCTTATTAAATGTAACATAATTAAAATTTTGCATAGGTAAAAGAAAAGATATATGAAATACTAAAGTTCAATTTCAACATTTAAATTGTGTAACACAAATAGTAACATTTTAACTTATTATCAGAACAGTTTTAAATTGAATTTTTACCCATTGACTAACTATATACAAAATATACAATTTGTCTCCAGCGACTATTTCACACCGTTGACAAGATGACAATATTAGTAACCTATTTTCGTTTAAATTTGAAGCTTTCACATGAAACAGCTAACTTCAAACACGAAATTTAAGTTGAGCTCAGAGCGCAGTTAGAGAAATCCAGAGTATATGACAAAACTGGCTCATACATGCTGAAGCTAAGAGAAGAAAAGGAAGATATAAGGAAGAAGAGGAAGAAGATAATAAATGAAGAGAGAGAAAAAAAATACATTCTACAGAAATTCTATTTTTGAAAATTACCTCTTAGTTTACATTCAAAAAAAAACCAAGAAACTAGACTTACCAAAAATACAACAGCTGGGTGTAAACCAGAACCAATTAATCAAATAGAAAACTGTATAAAAAAAAATAAAAATAACTGAAAAGGAAATAAGGGAGAGAAAAAAAATTGTAGAGAGGAAGAGAAAAAGGTAATAAGACACTTTTAGTCGCCTTTTACGACAAGCTAGGTGGCTAAGGATGTATTCTACTCTAGTCTCGCTAATCCATCCGCAAGAAGAGGAGTGGGATAAAACCCGCTACTCTAAACGAAGAGAAGTGAAAGAAGTCCCACAAGTCCACACGGGGAATTAAGATATATATGATACTATGCTGTATATGAAATACTATTCACTATCAGAAGTATCATCATCAGAATTATTAGGTGCACCCTCATCATCAAGGTCATCACTGTCAGATAAATTATCATTGACATCAACAAAACGATCCTTTAAATCAGATATGTGGTAATTACCTAAATCTTTTCCATTTAAATCTTTAATATTATATATATACTAGTTTAGAAAGAACTTTATGTACACGGAGTATATTTTGGAGCAAACTTAGCATTAAAATTATTAACCTTTGAAGATAAGACGAAATTCCTTTTCCATAATTTGTCACCAACATGAAATTCAATATCTCTTTTTCTTAAGTTATAATATTTACAATTCCTGTCGTAGGCCATCTTAAGTTTTTTTCTAACATTGTCAAATAATTTAGGTAAATTTTGTGTGTCATCAATACGTTGTAACTTTTCAGAAATTAAAGGGATATCATTTGTATTGTTTGAGATTTTACCATAAAAATCTCCAGAAAACGGAACATTACGAGCAAAATGTAGGAAGGACGGTGAATAACCTGTGACTTCATGTTTGGCAGTATTAATGGATGAATAACTCTAGGCAAAAATATATCCCAAGAACGCTGGTTATCATATATGTAACAACGTAGTGCTGAAACTATTGCCTTATTAGTTCTCTCAGTATGATTAGCTTGAGGATGGTACACAGGATTATAAAGTATTTTTTGAACTTTATATTTATCCATTAGGGCTTTAAATTCTTTTGAAACAAAGACACTTCCATTGTCTGTGGAAACAATTTGACAAACCCCAAAGATATTAAAGATGTGAGTTTCAATAAATTTAGTTATATTTGTCGCAGTAGCTTTAGACATAGGATGGGCAAAACAAAATTTTGTGAACCAATCAGTTATTACTAAAGCATATTTATTTCCTTTTTTTGTTCTGGGATAGGGTCCAATAATGTCCATTGATAACCATTGAAATGGATGATTAATATTTTTATAATTACCCATAATACCAGCTTTAGGTACATTCGTACTTTTACAAGACGAACATATTTTACACTATTTAATATATCGATATACATCTCTCCTTAAATTTGGCCAATAATATATTTCTATAATTCGGGAAATAGTTTTAGAAATACCAAGATGACTTCCTGTAACATCATCGTAATAAATTTTAAGAATTTCTGAACGATTTTTAATAGGTACTACAATTTTCCAATTTGTTAAATTAGAAATCAAGGGATTATGAGAAAAAATATGTTTATACAAAATACTGTTTTCAACTTTAAAAGAGGGATACTTGTTGGGATATGTTTCAACCTTATGTAACATCGACTTATACCATTTGTCTGGTTTGAATTCAGCAACATCTAGGATGGAAATTTCATTAACCGAACGACTTAAAAAATCACTCACTGTCATGGTGGAGCCTTTTCTATGTTTAATGTCGAAATCAAATTGAGATAAACGAAGAGCCAATCGAGCTAAACGGCCAGAGGGATTGGACAATTTGTAAAGATACTGTAAAGATGAATGATCAGTCTCTAAAATAAAATGAGCACCTTCAACATAACAACGAAACTTTTCTACCCCAAAAATGCATCCAAGTAATTCTCGTTCAGTCGTGGATAGCTTCCTTCCACTGTTAGTTAAGCTACGACTAGCATAAGCAATTGGGTGTTCAAGACCATCACATTGCGAAAATTACTTCAAAAATTTCAAAATTCTAACCCTTCCTGCTCTATTTATTTTCGAATCCGTCTGCTTAGTTCGCAAGCACATTCAAAATTTATCCGAAAGACCGACTCGTAGATATCCTACAAGAAATTTAGAGACTGATGTTTATTTAACAATGCCCACTTCTGACCTATTAAAACATTCCATTATCTACAATGCCAAAAAATTGTATAATAACCTTCCGATGCAATTAAAATCTATAAATACATACGATAAGTTCCGAAGACTGGCTAAAGCTTTTCTTCTAGAAAGACCATATTACACAGTAGCAGAATTTTATAACGTACCTTAGACATTTGAGTTCCACATACAATGGCATTAATTAAATAATTAAATATTAAAGTTTAAATTTAAATTTAAAAATTAAATTAGAATAATTATAATGACGGATATTGCAATTGTTATTCCTATTTTGTTTGTTTGTTTCTGTTTGTTTTTTCTACTGTTTAGTTATTTTTATAATATGTTTAGTATTTAAGTATATAAAGCGTTTAATCTCAGTTGTGTTTGAAGGAGTTTTGTAATTCAAAATTGCAGAAACTTTTTGAGGGTCTGTCCTCAATCCACCTTTATCTAACAAAAATCCAAGGAATTGAAGAGAATCTCGACAAAATTCACTTTTGTCCATATTAATCGTAAGATTAACATCTTTCAATCTGCCAACTAATTTTTCCAACGTATTTATATGAAGTTCGAAAGTAGGAGTTGCTACAATGATATCATCTAAATAGCAAAAACAGTACGGGAGAATAGAAGGGTCTATAACCATATCTATCAAACGAGCCATTGTTCTAGGGCCATTTTTTAAACCAAATATCATTCGTGTAAATTCAAATGATCCAAGACCATATACAGCAAAAGCAGTTTTGGGTTTTGATGTGTCAGTTAAAGGAATTTGTAAAAAAGCTTTTCTAAGATCTATAGAGGTAAGAAATTTTGCATCTCTTAGTTTACTTAAAATAGAATCTACTAAATGTACAGGATAACTATCAGAAACCGTGTGTTGATTTAACCGTCTACTATCCAAACATAATCTTTTCTCAGTACCGCATTTCTTATCAACAATCCAAAGTGGACTAGACCAGGGAGAAACAGAAGGTTGTATAATACCTAATTGTAACAACTCATTAATTTCCTCTTTAACATGTACCATCATAGCAGGTGAAAGTGGGTATTGTCTAGAAAATATAGGTTTTGTATCCCCTGTATCAATATCGTGTTTAATTAAATGTGTACATCCAAGAGAATCTTTAGGAGCTATAGCGCTAAAAAGATCTATCACTTTATTAAGTTTAGATTTCTGTTCAAAAGAAAGAGTTAACATTGTTTGAATAGAATTGACAGCACATACTGATGATAATAAACTATATGAAAATTCCCCACATCTGATGTCAATATTAAATAATTTCAAAAAGTCTATGCCCAAAATTAAATTATGTTTTACTGTAGGTATAAGTAATATTCTTAGAGTTTTTGTAATATTATCAACCTTTACTGCTACATTTATAAAACCTAATACCTTTTGTGAAACACCATCAGCAGTAGTTACACTTAAATTATCATCATAAAGAATAGGTGTATTATTTGTATGAATAATATTAAAAGCTTGTTGACCTAAAATTGTTGAATTAGAACCTGTATCTACTAAAGTTAATATTTCAATATTATTAATTTCAACCTTTAAATACGGTCTATTATCATTTATTTTCTTAAAACATACTGGACTTGAGTTATTGTTTAGAGAAACACTCTGTATATTTGACCTATCCTCTACTATTAGAGATGATGAGGTACTGTCATTAACTAAAACACTATTATTTTTAATGTTACAAGAATTTTTTTAGGTACGGCACTGGAGTTGCACATATTATTAAGAAATTTTTTTACAAAGGATAGATATTGCTTCCATTCTAAAATAGAAGTTATTGTTGTCGTCTGTTCCTTATATTGGGTCATTTTTTTTACTCGGGACGTTCCTGGCATATTTGAAGTATTTATTCGACTGTCCCTTGTAGCCAGAGTTTGAGGTACAGTCTGCATACCGTTTTTTGAACAACGAGGGCAATTCAATACAGTTTTATTTTTAAACCCACAGCGATAGCAAAAGACATTTCGTTTCAAAAAACATTGTGCATACATATGTCCTACTTTCCCACAATTATAGCAAGAAATATTCGAGGATTTATTCCTATTGAATTGATTATTATTGTCTCGGTACTGATTGTCAGTATTCGAAAAAAAAATTACTACCTATAGGGGCCTACAGACGCTCGCGCATGTATTAAGACATAAACGTACATTGATGTACGCGCGGTGATGTTCACCAGTGTGTAGACAAATATTTTGCAAAAAGACCGGCGCACATGTTTTCTGTTCTCGTTTGAATTCAAGTCCGCACAGGTTTGTATGCGCAGACATGTATCCCTGTGTGTAGGCAAAAACTTACTAATTGTGAAACACTTTGCAGTGTCGTGTATTGGTTTTTAAAGGTTACTTATTTTGGTTTGTGAACATGGCAGATATAAGGAGTTATTCGAAAGAATTCATATCAGAGTTCATTGAATTATATAAATCATATCCATGTTTATGGAAAGTAAAAGCAAAAGAGTACATGGATCGAAACAAAAAAAATGAAGCTTACAAAGTGTTAGTGCAAAAAGAAGTTGAGAAAAATGCCACGAAAGAAATGGTTAAGACTAAAATTAACAGCCTTCGATCTAGTTTCCGAAGAGAATTAAAAAAAATGAAAGAGTCCAGAAGATCAGGCGCCGGAGCCGATGATGTGTATGTACCACATTTATGGTATTTTGAACTTCTCTTATTTGTAAAAGATCATGAGACCCCTAGACAGTCCGTTAATAACATTGAAGATGTTGGAAACGAGAGTGAAAGTGACAATCGTCATTCAGAAATAGAAAATGAAGAAGATCTAGAACTGGAGGTAAGGTTTAATTTATTTATTGCAATGTCTAGTCAATCGCCAATGCCATTTGGTTCATTAGAGTAAATAACTATCATATTATGTTATATTAAAAATTAGAAGCAAACAATTTTTATTATTTATTACTTATATTTTATAATATGGGTGAATAAATACTGAGTTATAAAATTTCTATTGTAAGCTAGTGTGGCCGAGTGGGTAAAGTTTCACCCCCTCTTTCTTCGTTCTTCACGGGGTGCTGGGTTCAATCCCCGCCCTAGAAAGATCATTTTAAATTTTTTTTGAGGGATGCATTTTATTTTGGTAGATATTTAAGTAATAAATGAGTTTACGTTAAATAATTGATTTATATTGTTTTCTTAAATAATAACTAATAAAAAATTACAGAATGATATTTAAGTAATGCAACAAATTAAACTAGGACTTCACTTTTTAGTAAATTAAATTCTTGAAGGCAGTAAAAAAATCGATATCTTATAAGAGATTTTAGTGCATTTATTACAAAGCCTGAAATAGGTACATACTAGTAAATAAATTAAGAAATCATTCTTTCCTGCCAAGGTATGGCGCCTTCGCTATTGAAATAATTCATAAATAACTGCCTAACTTCTTGTGCATCCTTGTTGGCTCTTCTATTGTAACCCCGTTGCAAACTAGTCATTTGATTTGATTGCAAGCCTAATTCAACACTGCCATCTTCAAGATTTTCCCTATATAAGTTGTTGTCAGAGGCATACGTAGTGGCATCTCTTCTTCTCAAAAAATTATGCAGAACACAGGACGCTATTACCACTTTGTCAATTGCGTTTAAGTTAATAGATATAGCTGTGTGGAATATTCTAAAACGGGTAGATAGTATACCGAAACTATTCTCTACTCTACATCTTGCCCTTGAAAGCCGATAATTAAAAATTTTCTTATCATGATCCAATTCTCTCTGAGAAAATGGTTTTAAGAAATCAGAACGAAGAGAAAATGCTTCATCGCCAATAAAAACAAAAGGCAGTGCTTCTTTACCACCCACTTGTCTTCTCGGGGATGGTATGGACAGTGTCCTATCTTTAAGCTTTCGGTAAAAAAGGCTGTGCTCAATAACTCCTCCGTCAGAGATACGGCCATTTATACCAAAATCACACATAATAAATTCATAGTTTGCGTTAACCACTGCCAAAAGAACTAGACTGTGTGCCCCTTTGTAGTTATAAAAATATGAACCACTTCCCGTAGGCGGTTTTATGTTGACATGTTTGCCATCTACGGCCCCCAAACAGTTTGGAAAGTTACATTTCTTCTCGAAGTCGTCTGCTATATTTTTCCATTCATCCTCAGTTGTTGGAAACTAAAAAAATATACGTATTATTTTATTTTGCAGGAAACTAGAGATGATGTAATTGAAATTCAAGACAGTGAGTTTAGTTTAGTAGAAAGTCCAAGACCGTGTAGTAGTCAGTCTACTATCCCACAGAGTTCATCACATTCTCGTTCCAATCAAGAAAAAGGTATATCGCGGTCTACAGTTCAAAATCAAGGGAAAAAGAAACGCAAGACAAAATCTGATGACCAAAGCCAAAGAACAGATGACGTGTTAGCTCTAGTAGAAGGGAGAATACGCTCCTATAATGAAGATCAATTTGCCATTTTTGGAAAAAATGTCGCAGCAAAATTAAGAGCACTTCCTAAAGAAACTAGATTATATACTGAAAAGGTGATAAATGACCTACTGTTCGAGGCCGAGATGGGTAACGTTACAAAAAATACTAGGATTACTTCATTAGCCAATGATTCACAGAATCTAAACAATTTTTTAAGTGATGGCGCTTTACGTGCTAACACTGCTAACCATCATAACTACAATAATTTAGATCAAAATACCAATCACCAACATCAAGGTCAGACATATTTAATCAATACAAATATATCTGACACAAGAAGTCAAGCTCAAACTTATTATCATACCACGACACTCCAACCACAGAGCCTCGAAATAAATCATCCTCAACAAATTAACAACAGAAGCTCCGACATTGGGCCAATTTCAAATTTTTTTGGAGAGTACCACCCTCTAATTGACGATAACACCAAAACTTACAATTAAATTCAAATATATTCATATGTGTTATTATTATATGTATAACATTATACATAAGTACTTATTAAAAAATACTTGGAAACTTGTATGTATTTTATTTATTTTACTACTTATACAAAGGGTGGTGATTAATTGTGGCCAAACTTGGAGGTGTTGTTCCTTAGTCAATTTTAACACAAAAAGTTAAAATATAAAGATGTGTCTGGAAATGCCTCGTTTCAGAGATACATATGGTGTTAAAACTGACATTTTATTTTGTATTTTTTTTTTAATAATTTTTTCCCCCAAAATTAGGTAACCCACCCGGTTTATATGAGTAATTATGATTTGTAATCAACTTTTATGTAGCCCATAGAAGGCGCTGAGATCGCCATCATTATTTAAATTTACCCTAACTTGTTTGGCAGTAATTTCTGGTATTTTTTATGTTCTTGCACCTTTCTTTATAAAAAAGGTGCACTTATTTTGAAATTTATGCATCTATGCAGTCCCTTAGGCGCTAGATGGAGTTCTAGAAGTTCTAGTTGTTTATCTAGGGCCTAAGAGACGCAAAACTTAATTAAAAAAATAAATTTCAAAATCCTGTATCTCCTAAACGAAGCATTTCCGAACACATGTTTATATAAAATTTTAATCTTTGAATCGACTGAGCATTAACACCCTTAAGTTTGGCCACAAAGTTCATTAACACCCTGTACTGTAGATACTTACTTACCTTCATATAATCATCCTTCAGTACTTTATAAATAGCGCTACATGTCTCTGGAATTATGTTGCACAATGATTGTGGAGAAATCAGGGTGGAAAATTTCAAGTCTTCATAATTTCTCCCAGTTGCCAAATACCGCAATGTGGCTGATAGTCTTTCATGTGTCGATATAGCAGATCTCATCTGTGTGTCCTGTTTTTCAATAAGTGGTGTAACCAAATTTAAAAGTATTACATAACTATCTTCATCCATCCGGAGATAGTTACGCCAATCGTCAGGTTCGAATCGTAGCTCTTCAAGTAAACTAATATGAGAATATTGGTTCCTCTTTAATAGCCAATCTTTAACCCATCTTCTTCGTGGCCGACGCCTTTTCTTCAATTGATGTTGATTTTTCTTTTTAATACAAATGCACGCCACTGCAAGTAACATTAATTCTTCTTCGCTCGACATGGCGACAATCTTTCAATATGACGCGGCGAAAACTGACATACAAGTATGTACGTGTAGGGATAAAAGTAGACCTACATACATAACCGCGCGTACATCAACGTGCGTTTATGTCTTAAAACATGCGCCAGCGTCTGTAGGCCCCTTAAAGCAGCTGTATTATTTATAGAGAGGGGTTTAAAATTTAAAGATAATCCTTGAGCATATTCTATTTTTTTACATAAAGTAGACAATTCATCGATGGTTTTTGGTTCTTGTAATGCAAGTTGAGAGATAAAAATAGGTAAGAGATTTCTTTTAATGATACTTAGTCTCCTAAGTTCATCAGGTAAGCAATCTAATCGTTTAAAAAGATTTTCCATAAACGAAATGTATAGAGTAGTACTTTCATGAATTTGTTGTTTTCTATTATGAATTTCAAATTCTAGTTTATATTGATAATCACAGGGTAAGAAATTTGATTTTAATTGTATAACAAGATCATCCCAATTAGTAAATTTAGAGCGATTGTTCATGTACCAGAATAATACATCTCCTTTTAACAGATCACAGCTTCGTTGAAATACTTGTTCATTTGAAAACCCTCTAGATACTCTCAACATTTCAACCTGTTCCAAAAAATCAAATAAAGAGACTTTCCCATCATAGAATATTCCCCACTTATGAACATCTATGCTTGGATGTAAAAAACTATTAATTGGTGCATCAGTAACTGTAATAGAACTTGTTCCGGCAGCAAAGGTATTTAATTTATCAGCTAACATAATAATTTTAGATTTTATTTCTTTTTGAGACGTTTCTTCTTCATCTGTTTCTACTTGAATATTAGCTACACGATTAGACAAATGAATTAATCTAGCATTAATGCGTTTAAAAGCTAGGTCTGATTTATTTCCAGAGAAACTCTCAATTTCTGAATTAACTTCCCTAATTGACAATGTTATCTCAGCAATATCATCTTTATGTTTGTATGGATTATTTTTTTTCCGAGAAACTCCTATTGTGAGATTCTTGAGAGAGTAGACCACTCAAAACCTTTCCTTTTTGTTCAACAGTCGAAGGTAACTCTGTATTTCTAATTAGAATTTCATAATTTAATTCGTGAGCTTTTAAATGTTTAGGAAGCATTTTCACTAATATTTAAATAACGATTATTAAAAATAGGAGGGGAAAGAAAAAATATTTAAAATTTGATCAAACGAAATGAAATATTTACGATAAAAGTAAGGAGATAAAAAAATTCGATTATTAAATGCAATAATGAGGTATTTTATTTTATTATAAAAGATAACGAGATATTTAACAAAAACTCATGAAATCCGAATCAAAGTCACAGGTTCGATATTGCTGACCTTCAACACTACTAATTAATAAAATTTATTGTAGATGCCTAGGAAACGTGATAAATATTAAATTACTTCCAAGCAAAAAATTTAACGACTCATGAATAAATACCTGTACCTATAAAAACTATTAATTGGTCTAAGGTCATATATTTTACCTAATTTATTTAATTTTGCTGCCGAAGCCATAAATTTCATAGATAGAGGTGGGCGAAAATATGTAGATTCAAAATTCGACAAGTTGCGTTTAAAAAAAGTGTACTTAGAATTATATTTTTAATAATAATAATTGTAACATATAACAGAAAAATGTAGGAATTAGATATTTTGTGAAGGTAGCTAGGTAAAAAAAATAATTAAAAGTGACAAAATCATTCAATAGGTACGATAATTAAATTTTAGGTACAAATTATTATATCCTACACTTTTTTGTGGTAAATAAATTTGTCGAATACTCAAATTAGTACGATTATGCAAATACGATTATGCCAATAATGTATAGGTACATGCAAAAATTGAAAGAAAAGAAAATTTATAGGTACTATAGGTATATCGGTACTAGGTAAATAGATAAAAGCATGCAAAACAGTTAATTCCTGTAAATACTTGTGTAAATTATAACGGTAAGAGATATTTTCAAATAATTAAGCTTTGTAAGGTTTATATACCACGTGGGCAGCCAATTTGTAACAAGTGATGTTGGTTTTACTTACGGTGTTTTAGCTCAATTTTAATTAGGGCCGTGAGTAGCACTTAATAACCTTGACAAAACTTAACTATAGGAAAGGTATGGAGGGCGCCACCAAACTTACATAAACATATCATTTAAGGTGAATTATAATAGTTTGGCAAATATAATTAATATGACTGATGTTAAAACAGAATGTATATGTTTATGCAGGCAAGTAACAATTACAATCTACACAAGCCATGATTCATTTAAATTACTTCTTTATTTCATTTTTCAAAAATAAAAATGAAACTTATCTCAAAGTAGGAATGGTGTAGGTCTTCAATCTTTCTCAAATCAGGACGGTCTCCTACAGCGATGCGTCTTCTTCTAAATATAAATTACCATGTTTCTAACCATAACTTCAACTGTCTTCTAACCATAAATTAACATATTTTCAACTGTCTTCTCAGCGTTTGTTTAAAAAAAAAATATTTTAAACTATGTTCTCAGCGTAGTTGTAAAAAACCATCCAAAGGTTGACTTATCTAAAAGATTGAGACCTTTTTGAAGTTTACGTAATAAGGAAAAATAAGGAACAAGGAGGTAAGATGTTTCTGAACACAGAATGAATAAAAAATTGATCTTTACAGAAATTAATACACGTTCTAAAACATCTAACCTCACATTTTTAACAACTAAATAAATCTCGATCCATTTCGTTAATCTTTGCAGAAATCTTGTAAATATTAATCTTTTACTCACCATGAAATACTGATGGTTCTCACCACTAATAAAAATACCACATACTGTTTAAGATTACTTAAATATTAGCAGATTTAATAATCTCGACTGCCTCGTTCTGAGGTATTATTGTAAAAGACTTTTTCAAGTAATACCTGTCGAAATTCACTTTCGATCCGAACATACAACTTATAAAAAACAAAAAATAACTGTATAAAATATTTGTAGCGAAAGAATGAAACTATCGGTCCTAATAGAGATGGGACAATCATTTTAAAAATATAGTTATAAAATATTAAAAAATAACGGTACTAGAAGAGTAACCGTTAGGGGTTAGAAACTTAACGTATCATCTGGTGCAAAATATGTTTTTATAACGTAACTTTGTAAACGTAACATTTATTATAAAACGTAACATAAAAGATTTAGTTTGATTTCCTTAATAAACATTTGAATTTATTTCTTGACAAATATACCGTTTCTTTAAAAAGGGATAGAATTTGAATTAAATATTAAATGATAGGATTTAATTCTGTAATATTCTAAAACCGGGGATTTTAGACTTTTGATCGTTAGTCTGTATTAAGAAATTATTTTTTTTTCTTTTGATAGGTTAAATCGGGAATTAAATTTGATTTAATTGATAAATACTTTTGTTTAGTAAGTACCGCGTTGTAATTAAGTTGAGAATATTTGTAAACGGAGTTTTCGAGACGTTTTCCCTCTTTTAATAGTTTGTTTATTTATTTTACCGTATATTTGAATAATCTTAAATAGCATCCTGTCCTGGTCTGAACGGGCTCGTGATGACGATCCCTTGGAGTAGGTGCTATCCGCGTTATAATTTTTTTTTAGTTTATCTGTAAACAGCAATTTTTAAATAATTTTAAATAGTATCCTGTCCTGTTTGAACGGGCTCGTGATTATGATCAGTTCACTCTTGGAGTAGGTACTATCCGCGTTAGTAAATTTTCTTCCCTCCGATAATAATTTGTTTTTCTCTTTTACCGACAATTTAAATAACTTTAAATATTATCCTGTCCCTGTCTGAACGGGCTCGTGATGACGATCAGTTCATTCTTGGACTAGGTGCTATCCGAGTTAGATTTCTTTTCCCCCTTTATAATCTTCATTTTTTTTTTCGTGCAAACTGCAACTCGCAGAATTTAAAAATAGCTTAATTACCCTGTCTGAGCGGGCTCGTGATGACGATCATCTCATTCTGGGACAATAGGCTACCCCGGGTATAAATTTAATTTTGTTTTTCTTTCCGTGTATTTACTGTAAGTAATTCTTTCGCGTCCCTGTCTCCTCGCACTCTCTTCGACCGTTTAGTTAATTTTTCTTCACCTAAATAGCAAAATACCTACATTTTAGTTTAATTCCCTATACCGCGGTTAAACAGTTATTTACCGAGTAAATAGCCAAGTTAATATTTTTTTTCTCTGCGACCGAAACTTCTATTTAATTTTGTCGTCTGATTGAGACTAGTCGCTAATCAATACCGTCCGTTTTGTTTCTTTTTTTTTATTTATTTAGGGTTATATTGACTATCACCACAACTGGGGTGGGCGTTGAAATATTTAATTTCTTTTTTTTGTAAATAGTTAATCACAATATATGTGTCAATGTTAACCTGCCGTATTACTGGTTAATAATTCCCTACTTTATTTCCCCCTTATATTTCAGCTAGTGATAAATTCTGTACGAGCCCAAGCATCGATTAAAGCCCGTTACTTGTGGCCTACTATTACCTGTGTGTGGGATCGTGCAATGGACTGTATAGATGAATTCGTGTTTTTGTTCAAATGATTCGTGACAGTTTCAAAAGTAATTTTATTTATTTTTCAATACAAACGTTAATCAAACATGGTCGATATGGATACAGAAATCAATTACAAAAATGTTGATAGGATTGCCAAACTAAATATTACGTACCATCGGTGACGTAACATAGCCGCCCACCTTGAAAGATTAGCTTTCAAACTAAATAACTAATATAAATAATAATAATTAACAAAACAAACTTCTATTCTTCGATTGGTAGTAGACACACCTTTGCTAACGATCTTCTCAATACACTGCCATTTGAAGTTTTGACTGAGACTACTCGTACAATTTCATCTCTTCCCCGGTGCAGCTCGACTATTCTTGCCATGTGCCAACGTAAAGGAGGTACATTATCCTCTACTAGAATGACTAAGTCTCCTACCTTGGGACCGACTCCAGATTTTAATCGCCACTTGTTTCTGGTCTGTAGCGTAGTTAAGTATTCTCTGGACCATCGAGACCAAAACTGCTGAAGTAACTGCTGCATTCGGTGATATCGTTTTAGTGAATTTGAATTAAACCCTTGAACATCTTCTTGAGGCAATGCGGCCAAAGAATCTCCAATTAAAAAGTGAGCGGGTGTGAGAGGTAAAGTATCATTAGGATCTATAGATAAAGGTGAAAGAGGCCTAGAGTTTAAACACGCCTCGATTTGTGTAAGTATAGTATACATTTCTTCATATGTAACTAAGGCATTTCCTAATGTTCTATTCAAATGAAATTTAGCACTTTTAACTGCTGCCTCCCATAACCCTCCTAGATGTGGAGATCGGGTAGGTATCATGTGCCAGTGGATTCGATCATTCCCTAAATAATTTAAAACTCGTTTATTATGATCAGCATTACAAAACAAATTATATAACTCATTTAAATGATTACGTGCGCCTACAAAATTAGTTCCGTTATCGGAAAAAATTTCAAATGGTTTGCCTCGACGTGAGATGAACCGTTTTAAGGCATTCAAAAAACTGTCAGTACTAAGATCTCTCACCAACTCAATGTGAACTGCACGGATAGCAAAACAAACAAATATACAAATATATGCCTTTACTAACTTTGGCTTACGTAGAGTACTGTCTTTTATCAAAATTGGACCGCAGTAATCCAAACCACAACGAGAAAATGGCCGACTTGGTGTAACACGTGAAACTGGTAAATTTCCCATTAAAAATTTTGCAGTTTTCGGATTCGATTTAAAACATTTTATACAAGTGCGAATGACTCCCTTTATAGCAGTCTTTCCATCAATAGGCCAAAATTTAAGTCTCATTATAGCCAATAAATTTTGTGTACCAGCATGAAGATTTTTAATATGCTCATGCATAATGATGAGCCGCGTTAATGCATGTCCTTTGGGTAAAATTATTGGAAATTTTTGCGAGTATTCTATATCAGCGTTTTTCAAACGCCCGCCTACTCTAAGGGTACCACTATTATCTAAAAATGGGTTAAGACAAAGTAGTTTACTAGTAGATCTTAATGTGCCGCTTGTTTTTAAATAACGTATTTCTTCAAAATATGATTGAGCCTGTGATAATTTAATCAGATGCATTAAAGTGGTTTCTAATTCAGTTGGAGTAAGTGCTAGGGATTGAAATTTTTGTTTATTTTTGGTTACAAGTTTAAATCTAAAGCAATAAGAGACTATACTTAGTAATTTACTGAGCGAAGAAAATCTGTTAAATATATCGAAGTTATCATTAGTTAATGTTAATATTACGCTTTGAGAATGTTTAATTTCGGGTAATTGTTCTAATGATTGTTTCGGTAATGGTGTAGTCGAGTACACGTCCTCATCTTCAAGTAAGAAATTTGGACCGTGCCACCATATATCAGAATTGCACAGTTCTTGAGGAGTTAAACCTCGGGAGATAACATCTGCTGCGTTATCCTTCGAGACTACATGCTTCTAATCACCCATGTCAGTAAGTTCTATGATTTTAGCTACTCGATTTGCTACAAAAGTTTTCAATGTACTAGGATCTAAACGTAGCCATGATAAGACTATAGTCGAATCAGTGTAGAACGTAGTACTTGGAACCTTAATATCTAGTACGGTTTGCATTATGGCAACTAATTTAGCCAACAAAACGGCAGATAAAAGTTCTGAACGAGGTAGAGTACATTTAGCTTGAGGAGCAACCTTAGATTTAGCACAATAAATTACTATGTTTTTCCCGGTTCTGTCATTTGAAACTAAGTAGATGCAAGCTCCATATGCACTTTCACTTGCATCACAAAATCCGTGCATTTGAATTAATTGAGGTTCATCACATAAAACCTGTCGTGAAATAGTAATGCGTCTAACTTCACGAAGTTGATTTAAAAATGCATTCCACCAACGACGTAACTCGTCTGGCAAAGGATCATCCCATTTAATACCCTTTCGCCATAGGTGTTGCATAAAAACTTTAGCGCGAATTATAATAGGACCGACTAAACCGAGGGGGTCGAACAATTTAGAGATGGTTGACAAAACTATCCTCTTTGTACACGCGTTTGGTCGAACATCTAAATTTACCGCATAGTTAAAAGTATCTGTGTCAGTCTTCCACGCTACGCCTAAGGTTTTTAATTCCTTATCGTCGTGAAATTCTACTAATCGGTCACTATTGTCATTGTTATTATACTTGAGGATTTCTTTTAATATACATGGATCATTTGAAGACCATTTTCGAAACTGAAGGCCTGCACTTTCAAATATTGTAAAAATTTCTCTAAAGACTTCTAAAGCCTCATCAAAACTTTCTAAACTAACTAACAAATCATCCATGTAAATTGAAGTTTTAATAATTTGGCAAGTTCGAGGGTATTGTCCTTCAAATAGTGTCGCTAATTCGTATAATGTCCGTGTTGCTAGAAATGGTGCGCTAGCTGTCCCGTAAGTTACAGTATTTAGTGTGTACAGGTCAAGATTAGAATGTTCATTATCGCGCCATAAAATCATTTGATATCGACGATCGTCTGGGTGAATCCAAATTTGTCTAAACATCATTTTTATGTCTGCATTAAATACATATTTACGTAAACGCAATCTAGTAATGATAGAAAATAAAGTATGTTGTACACTATATCCTATTAATAACGTATCGTTTAATGACACCCCAATATTAGTACGACTGGAGGCATTAAATACTATCCTACATTTAGTAGTAGTACTCGTCTGTTTTATTACAGCATGATGTGGAAGTATATACGAGGGCTGGTTAAGAAACGTATTAACATCAGCATTTGATATAAGAGTCATGTGACCAAGATTCTTATATTCATTCATAAATTGAATATAATCGTGTTTCAAATCCTCGTTTTTCGATAACTTGCCTTCAATTCTATTAAATTGTTTTACGGCAGTTGCATAACTATCACCATAAGTTTCCAATTTACATGAGAAAGGTAATCTTACTATGAATTTACCATTACTATCGCGTGTCGTGGTTTGACTGTAATATTGTTCTGCTAATTGTGCCTCGGGCGATAAAATTGGTTTATTGGGAACTTCCTCGATTTCCCAAAACTTCTTTAAAAGTTCATTTAAGCTTTCATTAGATACATTTGTATCTGCCTCCCGTGAAAAATTACAAATATTTCGATCGTTTAGATGATTCAAATATATAGTACCCGTGAAAATCCAACCTAATGTGGTTTCCTGTAAGATGAGGTTTGAATTCCTTAATTTGATTTGATTTGGGCACAGTAATTCATAAAAAATATTGGCACCTAACAAGAGATCAATATCTTGAGCTAAGTTAAAATTTGGATCTGCTAAGCTAATAGTTTTGTTATTAATTAGGGGGAAAAGATTAATATCAAAATCAAACGAAGGAATCCGTTCAGTTATTTTTGGCAAAACTAAAAATGATAATTCTTTCATAAACGCACTTGTTCGTGACTTAATAAGAGTTTTAGCCTTGTATTTAATATTTGTTATGATTTGATTTACACCTATAATAGGTGTAAGTATATCAACTTTATCCAAGCCTAATTTTTCACATAAACTGTTACTTATTAAGTTACTTTGAGATCCAGAGTCTAAAAGAGCTCTACACACATGAATATTTCCGTATTTATCGTGAATTAATATTTGAGCGGTTGATAACAAAACATACGGTCTTTGCGAATCTGAAATACTATGTAAAGTTTGAGAAGCTTCTTGAACGTTTGTCATGTCTCGTTGTGTTATGTCAGTTGATAATTTGGAATTTGACTGTGCGGGTGATAAACATTTTATGTTTTCTGTTAGTTTGGGGCCTTGAGTAGTGCGCGGTGCTTGGTTAGATTTTAAATTGTATGAAAGATTAGAATCGTGTGATTGGCTATTGTGTGGAAGTTGCATTTGATTGACTTGATTATTCTTGTGAAGCAGTGTATTGTGATTCTTATTGCAGATTTTACATTGACCAGACCTACAGTCTTGATTTCTGTGACCAGGTCGTAAACAATTAGTACATAACTTAAAAGTTTTTGCATGATTATAACGTTGTTCAACGGATAACTTAGAAAATTCAGGACATTGATATATAAAATGATTCTGCTTGCACAACTGACACATTGTGTGTAACATTAGATTAGTTATTTCTGTAACCGACAAAGTGGCTATGGGCTTGGGATGAGAATGAAAATGGTTCTTAGAATATGATTGTGATGCTTTATGTGTTAGTGAGTTATTAGCGGCATTTTCCAATGAAAAGGATCGTTTAGTAAGAAAAGTTTTGAACATTTGGTAAGTTGGTAGTTCACTGGGATTCAAAGAGTCTTCCCAAGCAAGATTAGTTGCATGATCAAATTTAGAAGATACAATGTAGATAAGAACCCACTCCCATGCCTTACTTTCTAAACCAAGTTTCTCAAGCGCACAAACATGAGAATGAACATTGTCTGTCAATTCCCTGAGTACCGTTGGTGATGTTCTTGTCAAATTTGGTAAATTAATTATGTCTTTGATATGATTATTAATCATTAACCGCTTATTTTCAAATCGTTCAACTAACAAATTCCATGCTATATTGTAATTATCATCTGTAGTTTCTAAATTGGCAACTAATTTGAGTGCGAGATCCTTCAAACAAGTTTTAAGATGATGTAGTTTCTCTACGTTCCGTAGATTTTCGTTTTGATGAATTAATCGATTAAATGTATCGTGAAATGTGGTCCAAGTTTGATAATCGCCAGTAAAAACCGGTAAACGAATAGGTGGTAACTTTAAATTTGAATTATTGGGCGAGACATTTTCAATTAGACTGTTTTCTGAAACACTCGGTTTTACGGTCAAAATCAGCATTTTAGCCTTCGCAATAAGGTTATAATAATTATCCTCAAATTCAGTACGTGAACTTTCTTCAGAACTATCTAGTAATTCTAAGTCTGTTTGAATTGTTTCAAATTCTTCAAACGCGATTTCTATCCTTTTAAGGCGAATTTCAAGCTGAGTTATATCAACATTATCAAAAGAATTTAAAAATTACTCAAAACGTGTTAATTGACCCTTAAGGATTGACCTCCTTTTTACTAAATTTCTAATTTTTTCAGCAGTTGTATCTGGTGCCATTATGTCGTCAAATATAACTTAAAACAATATGGTAATGCCTCAATTTTATGATGAAATGTATGATATGTATGTGACCTCAAAGAAGAAATATGTAATATCTAAACCAACTCACTTTCCAATGGTAAAGATCTTTAACCTACCTCTGGTACAGCAGCTACCTTTGTAGGTGACCAACCTTCCAGCGGGGATGACGACGAGAATTATCGTAGCGAGCCTTCCTGGTATCCGGCTCGAATCGGGACCAAAAATGTGGGATCGTGCAATGGACTGTATAGATGAATTCGTGTTTTTGTTCAAATGATTCGTGACAGTTTCAAAAGTAATTTTATTTATTTTTCAATACAAACGTTAATCAAACATGGTCGATATGGATACAGAAATCAATTACAAAAATGTTGATAGGATTGCCAAACTAAATATTACGTACCATCGGTGACGTAACACTGTGTCTAAGTGACCTTTGACCCCTGGAATTTTTCATCTCCATCTGTAGCTACCCGAGTACTTTCGACGCCGTTTCAAAAGTTTGTGGAGTAAACCATCATCAATAATCTGGCGCTCGAGAACCGCCCGTAACCAGCGTCATTCGTAAGGAACCGTTTTCTCTGTGGCGAGAAACCCCCTTCCAAAACTAAAAGATAATTATATTTATACATTTACCAAAATCGTGACTTTTATTTTATTCTTTACTCTATCCATATTCTATCTGTTAAATTTGTTTATACTTGTAGCCTGTAGCAAAATAAAATTTAAGGTTAGAGTTCTGTCCAGAGATAAGACATATGTCTTCTCTCTGGTTCTGTCTTCTGTCAAAATAATACAAGTAAGGTAATTTACTTAAAAGACCGTTCCTTTTGATTATAATTTTCTGGAATAAAATTACTTAGTAAAATATCTGACTGACGTCACATGTAAGTCAAACTAAGTAAATTTGTAAAAGGAAAGCGCCTAATATCTAGACAGTGACGACAATGAGTGTATCATTTTTTATTGGTGGGTTGAGTCACGTGATCTTAGCCGCCATGTTGCTGCTAATTTAGTCTTACATTGTGTTGTGCTCGTGTTAATGTGTATTAGAGTTGATTTCATCTTTTGTTAATTTGTTCTAGATGATTGCAAGTTATTTTATTGACTGTATAGATTAAACTTTATTGTATTTATTCATATTTTCGTTTAATTTACATCATAATTATAAAAACTGGTGGTATTATCTATTTTCAAATCCTACATTATGTGTACCGACAAAGCCACTTTTTTATACATATTGACAGAAATTGTTTGTATTTTATTTCTGATTACGGTTTGTAAAATGTAATTATTAATTTTGTATTCTTTTTTAGATTGGTTTTGAGGCCATGCCTGGTTGTGCATCAGTGAATTGCAGTAATTTTGCAAAGAAAGGGGGAGAGACTGCAAGAAGAAAGCAGTGGATTTTTAAAATGAAGAGATAATTGGACCCTGAAAGATTATTCTTATTTATGTAAGGTATGCTTCAAAGATAATATTTTTGTTATATAATAACCAATTGTTACTTTTAAAATGAGAGTTTTCAATGGTTTTTATTTAGTTTAAGGGCCGATCTTTTCACCTCTGAGTAAAGTTACATGTAGATTTATTTGACATAAAAACAAACAATAGCCCTATAGTTTAATCAACAACTTTACTCAGAGGTAAAAAGACTGGCTCTAAATATATAGAATTGCAACATAATTAGTTGGTACTTTTAAATTAACTCCATAAATGTGGGAGAAAACACAAGAGGATGGTTCTCGCAAACTTAAATGTTGTGGTGTTCCCATAATCTTCTCCTTTTCCATAGCAAAACCAAAAATAAAATCACCTGTCTAGAGAAGTCTCTGTACAATTAAGAAAGATAGTAACGGAGCTTTTATTTAAATTTTTTAATTAAAACAAAACTGTTGATCAAAAGTTAAAATTTCATTGGAAAAAGTGGTTCAGAATAAAAAAGATTTAAAGTAAAAACAAATCAAAATTTTGCATAGTGGTTTCTGCTTTTTATTTTAAACAGTGTAAACATAATATAAATAAATCGATGTATGGGTTTTTTTGTGAGATTTAAACGCATAAAAATCGATTATTATATTATCTTTCTTTTTCAGATGAGGCTGTAATAGAGACAGAATACTTATTAAGTGAAGTAGATGAAGATATTAGTTTACCATTACAAGAAACTGTGGAAAATACACATCAAGTAGAATTATTGGCGAAGCTTCACAAATATGAGAACATGTTTTTGAAAGAAAAAATCAAAACAAAATATAAGTACCTATTGATAAATACAAACAATAAGCTGAAAAAAATTGAAAGCTCTAACCAAGATTTATTTTTAAATAAAGTATTTAACAATGACCAAATCACAGCTCTCGGAAAAAAAAAAGAAAGAAAAGTCAACAAAATTGATGAAATGGTCAAATTACACTGTAACGAAGGCTTTAAAATTAAAGTTTAGTTATGGCAATAATGGTTATACAGAAATATTAAAACAAGGCTTTCCACTACCATCTATTCGAACTCTTCAAAACAATTCTTAATAAAGTAATTGACTTTTTAAAAATAAAAGTGCAAAATTTTGAACTACATGAAAGGGACTGTGTTTGTATTAGATGAAATGGCGATAACACCAGGTTTAATATTTGATAATTTCCTTAAAAAGTATTTAGGTGATGTAACTCTTCCCCAACACTCTGGAGTGGCAACCCATGTGCTTTTTAAGCTGGGTGGAATCACTACCCGTTGGAAGCAAGTGGTGGCATACTATTTTAGTGGTGACTCAATCAACAGTTCAGTGTTTACAGATATTATAAAAACAATATTTAGCAAAGTGACCGAAATAAATTTAAATATTTTAAACATAACATCAGATATGGGCTCGTGTAATCAAGCATTGTGGAGAACATGGGGAATTTCAGCTGGTAGACATTCTCCAATTAAAAATAAATTTACACATCCACTAAAAGAAGATAAATTTGTCTACATTTTTGCTGATGTGCCACATCTTTTTAAAAATATTAAATATATGTTGCTCACTAATAAAGTTATAAAATTACCGAAAAATATAGTGACAAAATATGTTCTGCCAACTCAAGAAGTTTTGGCCCGTCATATTTCGGAAGTTGTATATTATCTACAAACCCATATATATTTTTTAAAAATGAAAGTTGCCACTTCTACTAATGTGGTTAGTCACAGTGTAAGCAGTGCCGTAAAATTCTTGGTAGAAGTTTTAAATAAACCAGCATATTTAAGAAAAGCCTGGTTTTTACATCAATTAGAGAAGTGGTTCTATTACATGACTTCAAGACACCCATTGTGCGCTTTAAGCAAATTTAATGTTGATGTTTACAATGAAACCGTAACATTTTTGGAAGAATTTATTGTATTGTTTTTGGAAATAGAAGTTGGATACAAAAAAATTTGGAAAAAATCCCAAACAACAGTTCTTATTTCTACCAGTTCCATTTAACCCTTTCAGTCATGTTGGGTACAATTGTACACATTGAAATTAATGCATCTATCATTTTACAGGAATCTGTAAATAAAACCATTGTAATGAAATCTATATTCTATAGGTACTATACTTGTGTTTTGTATATAGATGGCGCAATCGCCCTTTAAAAGTTGAATGAAAATTAATGTCAAAAGTAATGTGGTTGCAGCTGCTTTGTTGGTAATATGTAAGTATACTTTTATCTTGATATATCAGTTTGAATAAAAGTCAATCGCAGTTTGTATTCTTGTGTAATGTTGAAAATAGTGTTGGTTCTTACTAATTGTAAAAATATTTTACTAAAATTTTACTTTCTCAAATAGATAACTGTCCATCAAATTCGATGGGTACAGTTGTACCCAAAATTACTAAGTGTTATAATTATTTTCAGGGTAAAATGCCTCAAAAAAAAAGTTTGACGGAGAAGGAACTGCTAGAGGAGTTACAAAAAAGGCTGTCTGACATAGAAGGTTTTTCTAGTGATGACTGTGACAATGAAGAAGAGATCCAAGTAAGGCAGAGAAATGGACAAATAATAGATGATGTCTCAGAACAACTAAACAAGGGGGACAATGAGGAAGAAATAGAGGATGGTGAAGAATAGGATGAAGAAGAATATAACTATGATGACTTTATTACTCTGAAAAAAATGTAAAATGGTTACAGAATGTGCAATATGTAACAAGAGATTTACAAACTAAAATATCCCAGAATTCCAATGAAAACTGTTCTGAGGAATATCCAGTTACATATTTTCTGAGATATTTTCCCGAAAGTTTATTTGAAGATATAGTTCAATACACAAATATGTACGCTTTGCAAACGGGAACTGAGAAATTTGTACCATGTAACCTGCAAGAAATAAAAGCTTTTTTCGGCCTAAGTATTCTAACAGGATGTATAAAATTTCCAAGACTGCGTATGTATTGGGATAAATCGTTAAAAGTTGATATTTTTACAGAGACAATGACAATTAATCGTTTTTTTAAACTTCGCACCCACATACATTGTGTGGACAATCTGAGACCTAGACAGGGCAACGACAAACTGTGGAAAGTTCGACCAATTTTTGAATCAGTCCTAAAGAGATGTAGATAACTACAGGTAGAAACAAATATTTGCATCGATGAACAAATTATGCCCTTCAAAGGAAGATTGTCTATAAATCAATATATCAAAAACAAGCCTCATCCATGGGGGGTAAAACTGTATTTACTAGGTGGTGAAAGTGGACTAACTTACAATTTTCTAATCTATCAAGGTAGTACCACGAAAATAGAGCCTTCCTTTTTGAAATATGGACAGGGTGCAGCAGTCGTATTACATTTATCAAAAGAACTCGAACCTAACAAGCACATATTGTACTGTGACAATTATTTTACGAGCTATCATCTTCTACAAATTCTCAATCAAAAATCAATCTTTTTTGCTGGAACTGCTAGACTCAATAGCTAACTGACGTAAAGGATTTTTCAAAAAAAGAGAGAGGATCAACGGAACAAATTATCTCTACAGATGGAGTTGTAGTAACCAGATGGTTAGATAACAAGCCAGTGATTATGGTATCCAACTTCGTTGGGATTGGGACAGAAGACCTTGTAAAACGATGCGATAAAAAAACAAAATCGTTCATTGACGTAAATCGACCAGAAGTTATACAAAAGTACAATAAGTCCATGGGTGGCATAGATAAAACAGATGCTCTTATTGCATTCTACAGAACAAAAAGTCGTTGAAGAAAGTGGACTGTTCGACTAATCTTTCATGCAGTTGACATGGCACTAAAAAACTCTTGGTTGGAGTATAAAAAAAACATGCATACTCTAGGAATTTCTCAAAAAATATCATGGACCTTCTACATTTTAGGATGAAAGTTGGCAAATCGCTTGTAAAAGCGAATTCTTACAACAACCGAAAACGGGGAAGACCATCAAGCGGTACATCCAGTCCGGTAGTGGCAGCCAAACGTCGAAACATTGACGTTAGGCCTCTTACTGAGGTGCAATATGATAATATTGAACATTATGCAGAGCACCCAGAGTTACCTTTACCTTTAAGATGCAAAAACCCTGGTTGTGGAGGCAAGTCAAGATGGAAGTGCCAGAAGTGCAATGTTCATCTGTGTCTTCAAAAGGAGAGAAATTGCTTTCTTACGTTTCATCATAGATAGTTTTTGTACGTTTGTTAAGTACTTTTGGGTACAAATGTACCCATAATAAATTTTATATATATCTATATGCTGTAATTATTTTAATTAAAAAAAATAGTTATTTGAACTCATTTATGTACATTTTAAGCAAAAAATAATTTTTCTCTTGCTGAAAAAAAAATGGTACTGAAAGGGTTAAGAATTACAGAAGTATTTATTAGAATCAAAAAAGTAAAATTTTTTATTAACAATTCGGTTTTCTCAAGACTGTCTGGAGAATATGTTTTGTGTCTCTGAGAAGCAAACAAATTGTTCCAGATGCAGTACAAGTTAAAAATAATTTAAAAATTAATTAGTGTGTCTTAATATTTAAAAAATGCCAATAATAGTAGTTATGATGACGACAATAGGGAATTTATTTCAGGTTTCTTAGTTACCACTTAAAATCAAAAATATACATATAATAAAGTTCAGTTTCCAGAAATTATTGAACAAAATGTATTGAACTTAAATCATAGTGAACTAAATTCCTTATATAATATCTGCGGATACTTATTACAAAGTATTACAAAGACATCCAAAATATGTGTAAATTGTTTAAGTGCAAAAGGTTCAAAAACACTCATTTACAAAAAATTTACAAAGTATACATTAATAAAAAATTTAGAAAGTTTCCTTTTTTTTCTGCAATGAAATAACATTTTATTTTTTTATTGAAATGGAAAATGTATTTCGAAAATACATTTTAATTGTAAGCTCACAAAATGTTAATTTAAAAGACATTTTTGTAAAGAAATGGCTACTCTAGAAATAAATTTGCCAGATTGTCACTCAATTATTAATATTACTTTTAGACTAAAAATAAATCTGTATCTGAAAAACTTGCCAGCAAATCTGTTGCTGGTAATTTATTACAAATAGTTGTTAGGCCTTCATTGAGAAAAATAAACTATTTTACTAGTACACACAAAAAATAAAATATATATAAAATATATCATAAATACTTAAAGTAAATCAACATCAACAAATAGTTTGTTTTAAGAGAATCATCAAATAAAAACAAGACAATGGCATTCCTGTATATAGGCATATTTATGCTTACATCTAGAAAAAAACATTTTTAATATTTTTAAATTAAAATAATTGTATATTTTTAAAACAATGTTAGCCTCTCTTTGATCATTTTAGTTTTTTCATTTAAGCAAAATGAAATATTTACGGCTTTGTTTCAAACGAATCATAAAATAAAGATAAGAAAATTATATATTATTCTTTTTATAATATTCATATATCTAAAATGTATTTTTAAATTAAAACATTATAATTTTCTCAAAATGACGTTAAATAATATTTTTTTAACATAAAAAAACAGCCTATTACAAAATGGACAAACAGTCAAATTGTCAGATTTGTTTATATAGAAATGTGATAGAAACACACCGTTCAATGCCCGGAGTGCCTCATCAGCAAAGTCAGCGCTTTGCACCTTGACGACGATGAACCCGAGATTATAAATACCATGTCAACGTGGGAATCAACGTTCTTTTTATTTTAATCACTTACGATAAACATTGTTATACATAAATTAATTAAAGATCCATTTTTGTATATTGTTTAACCCTAGAATACTAACCATTCGTAAAATTTACGAATGCTGTAGTGCGTTTTAGGATTTGGCAACGATG